>JANBXA010000738.1:14517500-14990000 GCA_030556225.1 Cricetiscus sungorus | reverse complement strand
CTCTATAAAGGTAAAACCTATTAAAATCGACTTGCGCAAGATGAATGCATGTCTCTTGGTCACACTGCACAATGTGAAAATAATTTAGAATCAAGATCTCTAAACAGAAGAACCATACTAGGCGATCACAAATTAATTAAACAAGAAATGCATATTATTTCTTTTCTTTTTTTTTCAGATAGGGTTTCCTTGTGTCGTCCTGGCTATCCTGAAACATAATTGTGGCTCATGGGTTCACAGCAGGATAAGAGTGATGGCCATTTTCCTTCTTCAGTACCATGAATAACACCCTCTAGCACCATGAAGGCTAGATAGTAGGGATGAAATCTCTAGGTTGGTCTCTATATGCTGTGACTCAAGTACATGGCATCTTCAACAATAAGGTGATACCACCAAATTATGGAGGATAAGCACAAGCATTGGCAATAAATTCGAATGTTTGGGTGGAGGGGTCTATTGAAATTCACTGGTCAAGAACTCCAAAAGAAGTAACACATTCTTGAAACCAAGCTTTTTTGTTAACCTATAGTGTCTGGTAGGGCATTTTTGTCCCCTCATAAAGTGGTCCATTCTTAATTCTTGTTAGGCTTGAGGATCCTTTCAATAAGAGGACATAAAAATAGTGTCAGACCAGAGGCAGTAGATGACGACAAGCAAACAATGATTGTGGTAGCATTCACAAGACCCATAAGTTGACCAACCATACTACAATAAAAGGTCACATATACAAAAATATTTGAGCATTATAAATTGGCCTTGGTGGCTTTTATTTTTAAAAGAACACAGAGTTGGGTGGGTAGTGAAGGGGATTGGATCTGTGAAGAGTTGGGGGAGGGAGGTGAATTAGATTAAAATGTGTTACATGAAATTCTCAAAGATCTAACGAAATAGCTTCCAAACATTATATTTCCAAATCATAAATGCCTAATTAGTGTAGCAAGAACACTATTCAATCAAATCTGGATCCAAGATTTGACATTCCAGGATAAAAGCTCAATTTAACAAGAGTAAATGAAAGAAAGCTAAATTAACCTGAGTGCAAGTCTGAAGTATTAATGACATAACATAGGATACAATAAGCAGACTGGGTCTAGTTTTGGATATTTGATTGCTGATGCAACATAATTGTCTCATCAGATTGTTTTTCAAGTTACTCCTCTGTCCCAGCAGCACCCAGGATTTTGAGGATAATGGCAAACATCCAAACTGAGCTGACTCCATTGTATCTCCCACACTCCTCTAGTGTACACTTCCTGACTTCACAGAACTTCCTTGTGTCTTTGATGTATCAACCTTTCTGTAACCTTTAGGACCTTTAATCTGGAATAATTTGCAGCAAATTCTTATTCTCAGTATGCGCATGTTTCATGTCTTCATTTTCATAAGCTTTACTTAAATCATATCTTTTCATTGAGGCCTCCCCTGATCATAGTAATGACTATAGTCATTCCACTTATATATTAAATCTTCATGTTGCTTCATTGTTTTCTCAAATCTCTAGCCCATTTTATAATATATAATTAATATTACATACTTTCTGTCTTCCTCATTAAAATGTAAGTTCTGGGATGATAAAAATTTACCCTCTTATGTTTATTTTCAGCATTTACCATAGTGCCTGGTTTATTACAGACCCACCAAATGTTCTCTTGAATGAATGACCCTCATTCTTTTAATTATAATATAAACAAGAACTGACAAAGGACAAGACAAATAATGTTACACAGATATAGGGAAAAAGTGAATGAATGTCATTAGTTTGGAAAAGAGTAGACATGAAGGAATTAGAAGGAAAATGGGTAGTGGTTTTACATGGCAAAAGTTTTAGAGACATCAGGGCTATATACTGAAAATAAGTTACTCCACTAAGTTTTCATTTCAAAATTACTCATTAGTATGGCTTTATTGAAGGGAGTGTATCATTTGGGAGTGGGCTTTGGGGTCTCACCTCTAGGGCAGTATGAGTGGTCTTCTTCCTGGAATAGGTAAAATCATTCTTGGAAGTTGACCTTACCCACAATTCCATTTTTTAAGAGTTAGATAGATGCATCAGATGCAAGAATATGCTGGCCAGAGTCTGCCAAGATGGCCTTTGTTGCTTTTCCCAGAATCCTTGTTTCATCTGGTCAGTTTCTTTATCTCACATCCAGGTGCAAATCCTCTTATTTTTCCTAGTATTCCTGAAATTATTTTAATGCTGACATTTTGTTTTAACCATAACAATAGCAACAGTGAGGACACATTTAAAAGGGAAAGGTATAGACCAATGTCCCTGATGAGCATACATGCAAATTTTCACAATAGTCATAAAGCAAATTCAAGAATAAATTAAGAAGATCACAGGTCATGAACAAATTGATACAAAATTGCTTCAACGTCTGTAAGTCATAATGCAACACAATGTACCAATAGACCTGAGGATGGAAATTGTGTAATTAGCCTTATTTGCTGCAGAGAGGCTTTTGACAGAGTATAATATTCTTTCATGATTGAAGTCCTGTAGATGGTAGGAAGAGAGGGAACTTCTCCAAGATAATCATGTGGAAAGATGAGAGCATGTCCTCTGAGTCTGGAATTGAGATTAAGTGTGTCCACTCTCCACTTTTATGTATTTATTAAGTAAAATAAGAGAAAGAAATAACAGGGATAGACAAAGGAAAGAAAACATCAAATGATCCCTATTTTCAAATAACATGATCCTATGCTAGGAAACCATAAAGATTTATCCCCAAACTCCCTAGAGTTGACAAAGGTAATTATATGGAATTAATAAATTTCTGCACAGCAAAAGAAACAATAACCAGAGCGAAGGAATATCTTAGGGAGGGGAAGAAAACTATACATCACCTTTGCCAACTATATATACATTTTTGCCAACTATACATCAGCAGGAAATTAATACCTAGAAAACCAAAGAACTATAAGAATTAAACAGTGAAATCACCAAATCCCATTAATAAATGGGCCAATCAATAGAATAGATGGCTTAAAAAAAACAACACTGTGACTATTTGAAAATGTATTCAACATTTTTAGCTATAGTGGAAGAAAAATTGAAACTCTGAGATTCCATGTTACTCCATTCAGTTAGCTATCATCAAGAAGATAAACAGGCTGGTGAGGACACATGTAATGAGAATTACACTAGTGGAAGTATAACCCAAGGCAAGTACTGTGGAACTCACTGGAGGCTTCTCAAAAATTTTAAATTAGATTGACTCTATGACATAGCTATACCACTCGGGTGTATACCCAGAAAACTCCAACCTACATACTACAACCAACACTTCTCTATCCATCTTTGCTGTTAGATTATTTGCAATAGTTTCGAAATGAAAGCAGTCTAGATTTCCAATAACACGTGAAGAGAATGAGAAAATGTGCAAGGAGCGTTACTCTGCCTCAAAGTAACATGGGATTATAGCATTTGTAGAAAAAAAAAATGGATAGAACCGGAAATCATTATGTTAAGCAAAATAGGCCAAACTCAGAAAGACAAATATTGCATTGCATGTTTTTTCATATGTAGAAATAGTGTGTGTGTGTGTGTGTGTGTGTGTGTGTGTGTGTTTTACTAGAAAGGTAATCATAGTAGAAAAATCAGAGATCTTGAAAAGACAGACTTCAGAATTCAAAATGGGAGGTCATGGAGGGCATCTGGCAAAAACACAGAAGGGAGACTATTATGGAGAGGAAAGGACCAGCGAGAGGGACTCGGGTTTGGAGGAGAGGGAGGAATAAAACCAAAGCATGAAAATGCCACAATTAAACACATCATATTGTATGACATGTTTTAAAATTAATAAGGCTTAATATATGAAAAAGTTCAAATTTTGTATTTTCAATGCAAATTTTCTGTGCCTATTTATTATTTTTTTCTCACAGGAAGCACACACACACACACATACACACACACACACACACACACACACACACGCATGCACGCAAACATATATACACATACAAATCACTCTGAAGTCCACTGATGCTTATGTTTCTTCAGTCCTACCCAGATCAAGTTAGAGAGACTCAAGGTTGTTGCTGGGTCAGCTCTTTGCTGCAGGTCTGAAAGAATGGTGGTGCTGGATTTGCACTCTAGCTTCCTTCCCAAAGCTGAAGCGTCCCTGTATCTGAGCTACACCCCATGTCTCAAGGGCTGGGACACAAAGTTTTTTTCATTTCTTCCCACGGGATCAAGGGCAGTGTCTTCATTGTCACTGGCACTGAACAAATGTTGACTGCAAATGCCAACTTCCCTGGGAATCTGGCAGGAAGTATTTGTCTTTCAACCTGGATTTCTCACTTTTGAAACGTTCAAACGACCGTCTTAAAGGGTCATAAAATAGCATTGAAATAAACTAATATCAATTATCAACTACAAATCGTCCTCACAGGATTTGAGCTATTCTACCTCATTTAGAATGCTTTTAATAACTTGACTTTGCACATTTCTTAATTAAGGCAACATATGTAACACTTACCGAATGTAGATAATATTGGACTAATTACCATTCTAAAGCCTATAGGAGACCCTAGCAGTAAAAATGTCAGGGCAAGTAGGAAACATGTTTAGAGGGTGAGAATAGTCCTCTTCATACTCTCATACATGCAAACATATACCACACTTAGTATATATTACTAAATGCAAGTTTGTGTTACATTTAGTGTATATTATTAAGTGCAAGTATACATTACACCTAGTATATATTACTAAATGCAATATATTACTAAATGTGAGCATATGTTAAACTTAATATGTATTACTAAATGCAAGTATATATGACATTTAATATATATGTTACTAAATGCAAGTGTATATCACACTTAGTAGCCAAAGGAATGACCCCTTGCTGGTGGAAACTGCAGTATTTTCTTAAGCAGAGTCACACTAAAAGGTTGATTTCCAGGAAAATCTAAGAAAGTGAGCAGTATTTACCAAAACTTTCCATGTTCTCCAAGGACTTACAAGGACAGACATTGTTTATCAGGAAGATTAAATGGGATAATATGAAGAAGCCACTTAGTAAGTGTAAGGATGTTATGCTGGATAATTTTAAAAACAAACTACAAAGATCAATTCATGCTGTGTGCTATACTGCCTTTATTTCATAAATAAGAATACTGAGTGCCAGACAGAAAGTAAGCAGGAGACAGAATCCACCTTCAGGAGAACTTACCAGTGACTTTCCCATGGTCATAACTCTCTAGTGACAGACTGAGGACCACAGCCTGCCACCTGACACCCAAAGCTCACTGCCCTTTCTGCAGCATTTTGGTGCTGCCAGAATTCAACTGGAACGTAGAAAACATCTTCAAGGGGTTGAAAATAGCTTGACATGAGTGACTGTACTTGAAGTACCATTGGAGATTCTACAGACAGCTTTTAAGATGCCTTCCGATCATTCTGATAACAAATTCATTTGGAACTCAATAAAGAATTAAAAGATGTTATCTCTGACTCTGAGCAAGAGAGAAATGCTGAGTCATTTCCCTCTAGGTGAAACCACAGCAGATCTTAAGATTTATGCCCCCAGTGGTTGACCTCCAAACACCTTTCATGAGATTTGAAAAGTATGTGAGTGTCTGTCTGTCTGTCTGTCTGTGAGTGTGAGAAAGAGTCTGTATGTATTAATGTAAGTAGGCTCACTGCAGAATAAGCATAATTAAATGATTTTTTCCATTGATTAAGGAAGAGAAAACTACCTCCCCCTACAGTTGAAAAGCTATTGTAGGCTAAAAAGGCATGAGCTGAATCTCCAATAGACAACCCCAGTAATCTCCAGTATTAAACTGAAGTTCAGTGACAACATGTGACCTGAAGCTAGCATGAGAGACTCATATGCCATGGCTAAACTGAGTATGCAGTTGATACTTCCAGCCTTTTGTGACATGCAGCTATATTATCCATGTAACCTTGGACCAGCCCTTCCTCCTTCTGCTCATACACACAAGTCCAAGTTGCATTTAGTAACCTCTGCCTATAGAAGCCGTATGACTTTGATCTTTTTAAGCAGAGTCCATTAAAATATTGATTGATTTCTGTGAAAATCTTAGAACCTAGTAAGCATTTACCAAGTACTATCTATACCCTCTAAGGATTGACATGGACAGTAGTATTTATTTCTGTTAGTTGTATAACTGTATGACCAGTCCCTAACATACAGCTCAGTTGATACTAAAAAAAAAAACATTTTTGACAAATGACTTCAAAATGAATTCACCTGTGGTCACACAGTAAAGGGCAAAACATAAATCAAAGTGAGAGGTAATGACCTCTATGGCCATACTCTTGATCACCAAACTCAAGTACCCCCAATGGTACACTGGACTGGAGATATACCTCAGTTTGTAGAGTGCTTGCCTAGCATACACAAGAGGCCTTGGGTTCAGTTTGGTTCCCCGACTGCATTAAACCAGTTGTGATGACATATGCCTATAATCTCCATAGCATGCAGAAGGATCAGGAATCACTGAGGCCAGCATGCATTATATGAGAGCTTATCTCAAAATCAAAACAAAGGCCTACATTGTACTTCCTCTAAAGAGTATGCATGCCATGATTAACGTGATGGTGTTTCCATGAAATCAATATGTTGAAGCTCTAACTCCAAGCCTGGCTGTATTTGGGTACTAAGGAAGTAAGCAAAGCTGCATTTGATCACACAGACAGTGCACATTTGTAATAGGATTGACACCATCATGAAAAAGCCACTAGAATATATCCTCATTATCTCTGCCTCTCTTCCATCTCTCTCCTCCTTCTCCCCCTTTCTCTCTCCAATCTTGACTTTGGTCACTATTGGAACCATGAGAAAATAAATTTCTATTGTTTAACTAACTAACCATATGGCAGTTTATTATAGAAGCCTGTTATGATTTTACTCTATCTCCCAAAACTTCATATGTAGAAATTTAATAGCCAATAAGACAGGTTGGGGAGAACTTCAAATAGGTGTTTAGGTAGTAAGAAATCCACCCTTATTGATTGCAACTGTTCTCTCAAAGGGTTAGTTCTTACTGAAGTGAGGTGCTTACTAGGGAAGGATTTGTTGTAAAACAAAATGCCTCCTCCCATGTGTTCCCCTTCCCTTGTGACATGCAGTATCTTCTGCCATGCTGAGCCAGAAAGAAGGCCAAGGCTCTCACCATTGTCATGCTTGTCCCCAGCCATAGACAGAACCTGAGCAGGTAACACACTTCTAATGAAGTTCTCCTGTTCTAGGCTTTCTATGGTTCTTATAATCTGGACCTTTCTCATGCACCCTAGTACGTCTGTCACAGAGAATAAAATATGCATCAAGTAAAAATAAAGGAAATAAAGTACCATTCATTCATTTTAATTCCCAATCATAGGCAGTGCCCAGCATATTCAGAGAAGGAAGCAGTGTCTTCTCTTCAAGACCCACCCATACTCTTATGCATATTGAATGCAGTGGCAGAGAGGTTGTTTTATGTATTCTAATTATATTTTTAAAATTGTTATTAGGAATGATTCATGTCCTAGATATGAGTAAGGTAAAATATAGAACCGCTGGAATTTTCTTTTCATCCCCACCATTCTCCTTGATTTATACTTTTCCACATACACTAAACTCTAAAGTAATATTGGAAACCACACAGGATAGTAAAGAGTTGAGCCACTGCCCGGAATCCTGCTACAGACTGCTTCTTTCCTGGAATGGTAGAAACTTGGACAGCTCCAAATGCTGTCCCTCCAAGCTCCTGCATATTCACAGCTGCTCTGATAGCCAGGGTAGGAAATCAGAAGGCCAGACCCCACTAAGAACCTTTCGGACACCTTCACATTAGCAGAAATTATTTGAGGCCATGTAGAAACTATCTGGGACTCCCGAGGAAAGATTGCCTGTATTTTGCTAGGCTGAGCCATTACACGTTGCTGAAGACCAATAGGTTCCAAATTGTTCATCATCATGTCCCTAACATCTAAATTATAGTAAAACCCACTAAAGCATCCTTTACTGTATCAGCATTGAAGCAACTGCCTTAACCACAAGAATTCTTCACTTGACTAGAAAACTTCTCAACATTAGAACATGAGGGTCCAAAATTAGGATCTCACTAGAATGTGTCAGCAGGCAGACCTAGTTATTCTATAAAGAAGCTACCACCCACACTTATCTGAACTTATTTATGCCTCCCCCAAATTGCTGGCTGGTCATGATAGCATCGTTGCTTTAATGCAGGGTGTTTTCAATCCAATGGATGACTCCCGCTGTGAGATCATAGATGTGAAGTGCTGTGGCATATCACCCAACTCAGTGCCTTTATCTTAGAAACGAGACAGTAGAAATCCAGAGATTTGAAATAATTCACCAAAGTACACAGGGGCGACCACCTTTTGTTCCAATAACCCCCCTCTTTCATGTAAACCTCACTTCTTCCTGCCTTCACCATCTTCTCCGCCTCTAACCCATGACTTATTAGATAGCTCCAGTTGTCTAGAGGTCATGATGGTGGGGGTGACATAACCTAGGCTGCTATCTCTCTGCAAAGGAGATTCTCACCAGAAAATTGGCACTCAGTGCCTCAGCAAGTATGCTCAAGCAGGAGCAGGGAAGAGCAAACCATCTGGACGGTGTGATTCTGGGTGCCAAGTGTACCCCAGCCACCGCAAAGGATGAGAGGGAAAGGGTGTCTGTCACCTGACTGCAAACATTTATTTTCGCCTTCAGGGGACTTCTTAGCAGTAGCGCTATCCCTGGCGGAAGGTGGAAGATGTTGTAGATGGTTCTGATGGCTGACAACTGTGTAGGCAAAGATGAAACAAGGTAAGTGGTAACCAGGCAATTTGCAAATGGTTTATGAGCCAGAAAAAGTTGGTGGTGCCGGATTACTCTGTGTGAAGAAAGGGATATGGTTTTGAAAGATAAAGTTGGTTTGCGTTTTCTACATATTTTTTCTCCTCTTCAGATTTAGAGAGGTAATTCCCAGAAGGATTTCCCTGAAAGTCCCTAGAAAAATAACTCATGCTTAATATCCACTAATATGTATCTCTTTTTACTAAATATCAATTGCACTAGTATTGTCCTAGGCCAAAGCAACATGGCTTGTCAAAAATCCTACCTATCTACAATTGCTTTTAAACAGCATAATAGTTCCTACAGAATAGTGCCCTTTCAAGGTTCTAGGTTGCTAAATATATACTTCTGTGGGCAATAATTTTCAAATACAGTGTATTTAAAATTATTTTTACTTTCCACATTTATTAAGACAGCTCCTGTAAACTCCACCACAGTGAACATTGGTGTTTTGAGGTATCTTTCTCAATTTTGGAATCATGCCAATTTTTTCAGTTGTATATCTACAATGCTCCAATGATTTGACACATTAGCCTTCATAAGGAACATTAACACACATGGGGTCACTTTAGTCTTGACAATACTATTCTGATGTCACTAGTTACTCAGATTTATATATAAAAAAAATGCTAACATGTTTACCTAACAGGTCTCAGCACTGAGGCATAAATGCTTGCCCCAGAATGAGGTGGATTGCATTTGGAGCCTGATACCATTTTCCCAGAACAAGTCATTGATTAATTATGGGCTTTGGTGGCAGAGACCCTTCCTCTAAGCCTCATGCACCTTCGAATATGATAACCAATGTGAAGATGTTTGGCATAGTGGACAGATACCTGACTGTACCTCCTTCCTTCTCAGTTAGCTCCAGGCCTCAAGATTTCCTACTGCACAATGATGACTTCTCTCATCTCTTTGTTTTAATCTTTCTGAGATTAAGGAGATAGAACCCTTGGGCGATGGAGTGCAGCATAAAAAATGGCAGCTACCAGAAGAAAGGTGACCTCCCAAATTGTGCACTGTCATTAATGAGAACATATAACTATTTTTTATATAGTAAAGTTTTTCTTCCTTAGTGTAAAGATGCCCGTGTCCCTTATTGTTCAAAGAAAAAAGAAGTAGGGAAGCTTTTGGCTCTACACTATATATAAGTTTCCAGAAGGTAATATTGTTTATGTTTCAGAATGGGTAAAATTCATACTTAGTAAAAAAGAATAGAGTGACTACTCACAACAAATTGATAAAGTCTAATAAGCTGCTTCTTCTGAAATGATTTTTATTTTATTTGTCTCTGCAGTAATATAAAATCTAATGAGCATGCAGGAATAAAATACATCTGGTAGAGGCGATCCATTCCAAATCCATCCAAGCTAGAATGTTGGCCTCCAGGCAAAGCCCTTAGTACTTGGAATATGTCCTCTTGGTTCATCAGAACTCAATCTCTGTGAAATAAGCTTGATGTCTCCAGTGGAAATTCTCCTGTCAAGAAGAAGCTAGTGTTTTCCTGCTAATAAGAACCGTCTCATTATATTTTTTCTTTCCTTGAAACTGACCAAGCCTGAATGACCTCACAATTTCATTATCTTTCAACAGAACCTAAGCACAAATTCACAAATTGGAGGCAGAAAGATTTCTCCTTCATTAAGGGAAGAATTTTATGCCCACATTTCACTTGTCTACCTACATGGAGGGTGATCTATCCCTGACCTCTTTTCCCCCTCATCTTTCAAGGCAGCAGGAACAACTCCTCCTATTAGTCTTGAAGAGGATTTTTCTTTTCAAGAGTATTGACCAGGTCTATTCTTCCCATTTTTTTGTGTTAAGAAACCCTGTCCTTCTCAGTAGCTTGGATTCTGCAAGGTCAAAACTCTGAGGGTACTGAAGTGGGATATAATCTGATACAGCTGTTATCTATTTTTTTAAAAAAGAAAAGAATGCACAGTATTCGATACCTTTTCTAACATCTTCATTTTATTACATAAAACCCATGAATCCAGTTTCGAAATCCTGAGAGAAGAACAAAACCACCAATGAAACCACTTTTATATTTCTAAAGCATATTGACAACTTAATTTATCTTCCTATATAAAATGTAATTATATGTAAATTCCATTCATCATCATAGAAAGATAAGGGAAAAGATAGATGGAAATCTTGTCTAAGTGTTGTATGACGGTTGAGTTTTAACCACCAATTTGACATAACATATAATCATTTGGGAAGAGAGGAGATGTCTAGAGCTGGGTGGCCTATGGGCATTGAACTAGGAGGAACTGAACTGCCCACTAGGGGAGGTACCATTCCCTATGCAGGGGATGCTGAGCTACGTAAGAATGGAGAAAGTTAGCTGAGTGCAAATATGTCTGCACTCATTCATTTTCCTCAAGCGATGTGATGTGACGAGGTGATCCAAGATCCTGCCACTGTGACTTCACTGCGAGGATGGCTGGAACCTAGAATTTTGAACGTTCTTCTCTTTTCTCAGCCACTGTGACTTCACTGCAAGGATGGCTGGAACCTAGAACTTTGAACGTTCTTCTCTTTTCTCAGTGTCTTCTGTCACAGTAATTGAAATGCAACTGGTAGATTTGAATTCCCATATACTCTAAAGCATTTGCTTTTTGATTCCTAATGCCCAGCTGATGTTAATTAAATACAGAGCAAGACAATTAAAAACCAAGTATATGAAATATGACTCATCAATAATCATTTAAGATATTTGAAGGAACATGAGGACAAACTGGCAGTGACATATTTACAAATGAAAATAAGTGAGTCATTTTAGAAACCACTGCATCCTCCTCACTCCTAATAAATACCCAGAATATCACAGGCACAGTGATTTTATGAAATATCTTACTTTAAGGTCAGCATAACAGGAATTAAAGAAAAGGACAAAAGTACTCCCATGTGCTTAATTCTTAACTGTTTTACATGGCAGCTATTGTGTGTTTCTCTCTATTTCTGGAATATCATCTTAAACTTAGGTCATCAGTCAGGCCACTGACAATGTGCCTTCAGGACCATTAAACCAAAGGGCTCTGCCTACCCAGCTCTTCCCAGGATCAAACAAGTTCCAAGTTCAACTAACATTTTTTTTCTCCCTAACTTTTAATTACCCTTTATGCATGGCATAAAATCTTCATTTACTCTTCCCAAACATGCTTTCAGAATTCTCATCTTAATTTTTGTCTGATTTAACATTCTTTTCCCAATTCGTGTGGAAAATGGACAGCTTCAGAGGAGCCCAAAGATAAATAAAACAAGCGTTACAAGGTATATATTGCATCTGCATAGAAATAACAATTAATTGATTCATTACCATATCAGAACACTGCAAAGACATTAACTGAGGAAACTGCCATTAATTTAAACATCACTTTGCCTGAAACTCTGATAGAAAAATATCCTAATTTTGACATCATCCAGTCTGTTTGCATAATACCTTAGTGATAAGTGAAACAGGAATATTTACCCCAGAGAAACTGAGGGAAGTGGGCGCCTTAAGCCTTCTTAGGGCATGATTTAGATTCACTTACTTTTCTAGGCATGTGTTTTACCTGACTACATTCTAAACGTTAAGGAATGCTCCATACCTGTCTTCTTAACTGTACCCATCAAGGTGGGTTACATCCTATTAATTTTATTTTGGAAGAAACATACGGTCATTAAAATTATTTGCCATCAATGATGCAAGAAAGTTGACAAAATTGAGTTACCATCCACACGGATGGCTATATATTAGCTACTTTTAGATCACTCTGATGCAACTGAGAGATGAACTCGATGAAGGAAAGATGGGGTGGTGATTACAACATTCTGTATCCATGATGCTCAGTATCATGGTCTTGGACACATCAACACGGTGGTAGAGGAGAACTATTCAAATCAGATATACTGGCTAGTTTCATGACAATGCAACACAAGCTGGTGTTGTTTGGGAAGAGAAAATCTAAATTGAGAAAATCCTCCCTCTAGATTGGCATGTGGGCAAGCCAATGACCGATGATTGATGTGGGAGGGCATTGATGATTATGGACAGGCCAGTACATAGCACTCCTCATGGCTGCTGCTTCCGTTTCTGCCTCCAGGTCCCTGCTGGGTTTCAGTTCCCTCACTGACTCCTTTTGATGACGGACTGTAATATGGGGCTAAAAGTTGAAATAAATCTCTCTTCCCCAAGTTGCTTTTGATAGTGTGTTTATCACAGGCGTAGAAACCCTAACTAAAGAATCATGCAGTAGGGAGCAGAGAAGAGTAAGGCAGGCATGGTCCAGCTGCAAGATACCTACAAGGATATACTTGAAGCAAACTATTTCCTGCTAAAGTGTCCAGAATCTTCCAGATAATTCCAGAAGCTCAAATCAATAACTTTAATGTGAAAGCTTCTGGGAGACACAGCCTATAACTTTTTCCACCCCTGTGTCTCACCACTCTCCTGGATCATCCTGCCCCAGCCTATCTTGGTGTCTCCCACATATTTCATCTGCCTCAGCCTCTGGACATTTGTGCTCATTATTCGTCTAAAGCACTTCCAAGAAGCCCATTTGGTGCAGGTATTTTATTTGTGTATCTGCTCAGTCAGGCTTTAGGAAAGAGTCTTTATCAAATTGTTTTTCCCCACCAACCCAGTGTGCATTAACTATTCTCAGACTTTATGTCTAACTCTATGCCTATTTGTGATGGTTTGAATGAGAATGGCCTCCGTAGGCTCATAGGCTGAATGCATATGGTCCAGTTGATGAAACTGTTTGGTAAGGATTAGTAAGTGTAGCCTTGTTAAGTCCACATGATTCCCATTGAGCACTCTCTAATTCACAAATGCTGCGCCAAGATCAAATTCTCAGCTCCTGCTCCAGCGCCACGGCTGCCTAACCACCCCATACCCTGTACCATGACAGCAGTGGACCCCAACCCTCTGAGCCCAGAAGCACCCGATAAACACTTGCTTCTTTAAGTTGCCTTGGTCTTGATGTCTCATCACAGCAATAGAAAAGCAACAAAGAGAGTAGAGTAAATTAAATGCAATCATTCTATCGAAATTCACATGTTGACGTCACAACATCTAGACATAGAGATATGTCTAGAGGTCACTGGAGTTGCAGCAAGTGACAGCTAGTTCAGATCTCAACCCAACAGAAAGTAATCCTCTGATGGAGGAGATAGCCATTTGGGCAAGGCCTGTGGGACTACTGACTCTAAAGACTGTTGATGATCTTGTCTATAATTTCACATGTAAAAAAGCAGCTATGGTGTCTCTCCAATATCTGCACTGTAGTATGCAGTCTCATGTGATGTGCATATTTAATCTCATGATTGCATCTCAGTCTTATGGACCCACATATCCATGTGTGGTCAGGAAGATGACTTCTAATTAACTGAATAATTTTAATATATAGAAAATATACTAGGATTTGCTGCATAATTAGATCTATTGTCCAATGAGGACTGTAAAACATTTAAAGGCCTTCTTTATTCCTTTTACTCAAACTACACACAATTAGCTCATTTTTACCTACAAAGCCAGACTAGACTGTTTCTGTAAATAGATCATAAGCATCAGAAGTTTAAAACTTTATAGATATGCACAAGGTCAGACTCATAGGTGTTTAAGCAAGGTTATTAACACAAAGCAACCTAAAACTCATGCCAACTCTTCACTTGCCAAGTCTGCATGACAAAGACCTATGTCTCACTGGGCACTATGCCTCTGGCCTTGGATTACATTCTTACACCTGAAGCCTTGAAATTTTGTGTTGCCATGGTAAATGGCTCTGTTCTTATCATTTACCCAAGGAACGTGCTATGAGCAATGAGATGTAATTCTTGTAACTTTTTTCTTATTGCCCCAAAACTCCAGTAAAAAAAAAAAAGTATTTAAGCTAGGTGAACAAAATAGCAAGAGAGAATTAGAACCAGAAAGAAATGGAACAGAGAATTGAAACAATGGAGACTAGAAAGAATTAGAACATAGAAGAAAATTAGAGGACAGAAGAATAGAAGAATAAAAAAAAACATGACTCAAACAGCATATATGTGCATTTATTCCATATGCCTCAGATTAGAAAAACCCTTAGTCCAGTTTTCACTATGCTGTGGAGTTTTTCTTCCAACCCTGGGAGTAGCCTTGAGAGCTGATCTTTGAGCCTACTAACAAAACCTATTAGGAAATAATTAAGGTTACATGAAGTCAGGGCCCTGACCTGACAAAATTAATTTCCTGATAAGAAATGACAAAAAGAGCATTCACTTTCCTCACCAAGTACATGAATATAATGTAATATATGGTACATAATTAGTGAAAAGAAGAATGTCCCCTAACTACCCTGCCAACACTTGGATCTTATTTTCCAGCCTCTACAATACAATCCGTGGTCTTTGATTACAGTAGCCCAAGCAGACACATTACATCATCTTCATTATTGTAACAAAGGGAAATTTACCTTAAAATATAATGACAGAGCATACCATCATTAAATGTGCCATGACCTAACACTACATGCTTGCCTTTTGTGGGTGACTGGTCTGGAAAAGAGAATTCATCCCTGAATCTGCAAAACATGTAGAATAGCATTATATTGGAATACTCAATTGATATTTGCCATAATAAATGAAAGTTCAGTAAATGACTTTCAAAAATATTAGCTCTGATAATTTTCTTTATTTGGATATCTATTTCCATGGTCTAAGGCAAGATTTTTCTCAAACAAAAATCAGGGAAAATGTTTTATGTTTTTCCTAGTTTATAGTCATGAGACCCAGCAAGAATGTAAGACTTACTCCTCTAGTGTCAAAACGGAGCACGCCCCCAGCACTTGGGAAACTGAAATGAGGGATAAATGAAGAAAAAAGAGCAGAGGAGAAGCAAGAGCATCACTTGGCAAGCAGGACAGCCATCCCAATCTGGAAGGATTGGGTTGCATAATGTGAATGGTGGCACGGGAAACAAAGACACAACCACACATTTCTTCTTATTTCAGAGAGGAGAAGTTACATTTGCTCTTCTGCTTGTCAAATGTGCCCTTCCCGTATTACAAGGATCCACAATAGCTAGCAAGAAATTGTGGGCTGACATGCTATTGATAGACTCGAGAAATACATTGCAGTCTGTCAAGTCCCCATTTACATCTCAGAATCTAATCTGCTTTCTTTCCTTCATGAAATCAATTCTGTAGCAATTGAATAACCAGCCCATGAGGCATTTTAATATCCCGGGTATTTATCTATATATAGCCCAGTAAGGGAACAGTAATTAGAAATGACCTACTATCACCAGCGCTGAGGGACAGATTACGCCAATCAGTGTTTCCTCATCCCTTTAAGGATGTTCCACCAAATCGCCTTCATTGCCCGTTCAGCTCTCGGTGACAGGCTGTTGAGCCCTTTTACTTGATTCCTGGAGGAAACAGACTCTAAAATGGTTGTCATTATCTGGGATTTTGTTTCATTTTCTGTGAGTTTAAGGCATCAGTGAAATAGGCTCAGTGTTTAGCTGTGAGATCAGATTGTCACATGCATACAGGACTGGATGAAGTGGGCTTTGAGAGATCTAAAAAGGCTAAAGGAAAACGACTCTCTAGATCATCCTCCATTTGAGTGTTTTGAGCTAAGGCCCGAAGGTCGAGAATTTCTTGTCAGAGTTAAGGGAAAATAACAAGCAGTTGCCTCAAGACCCGGTCCAATTTTATTAGCTTTCTCCTTTCTGACGCCAGCTCTATAGCTTGCATACACAATGGTGGCGTCTAAGGGTTCTGGAGAGAATGGAATTCAGCTTTGAAAGATGAGTGTAGCCCCTAGCTGTGCCTCCTACTGACTAGTTAGTCATTAAAGGCTTCACACCTTCATAGCTTAATTTGTATAGCAGTATTTGTTATGTCCATAGTAAGAATGGAAACTCAGGCAAGTCTCACAGATGAATGAGTGGTTCCAATTTCCCTTTTATCCCTGATCTGATTCATGTTGGTCTCTTGTTCCAAGCCCTCTCCCTGCTGATTTCAGATTTGGAAGCCTCCAGCCTCAAAGCTTAGAATTTTAGCATGAGGTACATTATGAGGGAGATTTCCTTGACCTGATATCTAGCTCTATTACTGGCATTCTGTGGTAACACATCTACGATGGGTGCTTCTAGCCTTAGGTCACCGGGGAATGAGTGCAAATCATACCTGGAGCTCAGGGAAAGACTCAAAACATTTAAAAGAAGCACAGCAAAATCTGTATGTGATTAAAAACGCTGTTTTATGGTTAAAAAGAGCCTTCTTTGCATTTTGCTTTCACGGTGCTGCATTTGCAAAATGCATTTACACCTTGTAGCGTGTGAGCTTCTTGAAATCTATCACATAGGGGAAAGTCCTTTGTAAATGACAAAATGTCAGCAAAAATGACAGAGGATAAGTCCCTGTCAAGAATGAGATGAAGATCATAAAAACATTCCGGTTGCTCTAAACACAGAAGGGTTTCCCAAGGTTCTTACAAACTATTTTGGAGGTTTGGCCCTGTTACAGGATTTAGGCAGTAGCTTCTAGAGTGTTTCTTAGACTCTGACAATGGCACAGGGCTCATAGATATTTTCTACCTCTTCTAAGAGTCAGGAAGCAGAGAGAGAGAGTAGGAAGTTAACTTGGTGACTGTTAATTGTTGTAAATAAATAATAATGAAAAGCAAACAGCAAATCATAAATCATAAAAATAGAAAAACAAGTAGTAATACTGTCTCACAAAAATCCTTAAGGGTTGTTCCTTACAGAGCCAGCAATATGTGGAAGCACCAGATGCTCCCGCACTGGCATCTATTTCTCCAACCAAAAGTCTAAAGGACCTCGGGCACAAGGATGGGTGCTACAGAAATTCCAGGAAGGAGCATCTGCTGCATCTCTGATTGTACTAAACAGAAAAACACAAAACAGCAGCCAAAACAGCCCGAAGCATTTTCTCCATTCGTATTTCACGAGATTGAACCTAGCTAGCCAAACCCAAATTAGACTTGAATCTTGCTACAGAGAAGTAGCGTAGGTTTGGGTTTCACAGAATTTTCAGTAAAGGGAGCCACACTAGGACACAAGAGGCAAGAATACAATGACTAGATAATTCAGAAGATTTAGACATCAGCCACAGCTCATGTACTCCCTCTGCCCTTAAAGCAACAAGTTAGAAAAGATATGGTGATGATTTGCTTATGATCTAACAAATAAAGCTTTTCTGAAGATCAGAGAACAAAGCTTGCCCCATTAGTCAGACATAGAGGCCAGGCAGTGGTGGTATATGCCTTTAATCTCAGCACTAGAGAGGAATATAAAGCAGGTGGAACAGGAGTATATTTAGTCCGAAGTTACACTGAGGACAGGATCACCCCCATTTTGGGCTGGGCCTTAATAGATGTGAGAACTTTCTAGTGACTTGGCTGGTTTGCTTCTCTGATCTTTCAGCTTGAATCCCAATATCTATCTCTGGAATTTTATTATTCATGCTACAAAAATAGTAGTCTTCTTAAAATCTACCCAAGAACTGAGCATGTTAATAACCCAAGTAAATTAAATTCAAGAAACTGGCAAGCCCTTCTCAGTTACAAAGAGACCAATGGTTGCTTTGAATGTTAGCAGAATTACAAAAAGATTATGTAACAGGTGAGGAAGAGAGAAATATGTCAAATTCCACCAAATTATTCAGGGTTATAGGTGAGCTAACATGATAAACCATAATCTCAAAGGATTCCATTTAGAGGTAGGCTGCTCCCATTTTCCAAGTATTTCCCAGAAACTTGCCCTGAATGCATGTAATGACTTAACACAAGGTAGGGCACGTTTGTAGGCCTGCTTCTATCTAAGTTTGCCAAAACTGCTGCCATGATACTCCAGGTCTTTACCCAATCCATTAGAGAGATCATCCAAAGTCTAAGGAGAGCAGCATGTTATAGAATAATCTAATATAGCTTAGAAGTAACCTCCCTCAGTACATATAAAGACTCATGATGAAATTTAATCCCCATCAAGAGGTATTAAAAAGGAGGACCAAGTTGAAAACTAAGGCAAATAGCTCCACCTTTGTGATTGAATTGATGGGTTATCTAGGGAGAGCTGGCTTATTAAACCAGCCATTGTGCCATTTGTCTTTTGGATTATAACTCCCTCCTTCCACGTGATCCTTCTGTTATCTCAGGACTCTGCAGAGTCTCCATCAGTAAGGAGAACTTTTTAATTGAGGACCTTCAGGACTCTCCAACAAGTAGTTGAATGAAACCTTTATTCTTTAGGAATTTCCTACCCCTATGGTGTTCACTTCTATCTACAGAAGATAGACTAAGATGGCTTGCAAGGCAAAGGAATCTGGACTTAGAATTGTGTAGCAAACAGGATCCCCTAGTAAGCCAAAGGTGGAAAGTGGACTATAAAACAAGCTGGGTTTTCCACAGCAAGAGAGCTAGGTAGCTTCCAAGACCTCTGAAGCACCGGGGATGCTCAGGCCCAACCCCCACAAAGGAAGTCCTGATCATGCCTACAATTTTCTTCCTCCTTGATTTTTTTGAGGCAACTGGCCCAACTGGCCTGAAAATCACTTTGTAGCTTATGCTGGGCACAAAAACTAAAATGATCTCTTTGCTCTCAGCCTCTCAAATGTTTAGACTTAGGTGTTACAAATGGTTGTCAGAAGGAGGGGCTGAGAGAAAAAAAATGTAGGGAGAAATATTTGGAGAGCTTATAGTAAACATCATTTTCAAGAATAATGAAAAAATTTAGCCTATAGAGCCAAGAAGCTGCAAGAAACCTAAGAAAATAAAGAATTAAGCTCACATAAGCTAATTACAATCGTGGTTTGAATGAGAACGGTCACCAGTGGCTCATAGTTGAATATTTGGTTCCTTGTTGGTTGACCGTTTGGGAAGGATCTTAGGAGGTGTGAACTTCATGGAGGAGGTTTGTCACGGGAAGTGTGCTTCAAAGTTTTAAAAGCTCATACCAGGCGCGGTCCCTACCATCTCTGCCTACAGAAAAAATCTAAGCTCTCATCTACTCCTCCAGCACTATGGCTGTCTTCATGTTGCCATGGTGCTGGAGCAGTCATGATGGTTACTCTCTGGACCTGAAAGCCATGCCTCCAACTAAATGTTTCTTTTTATCAGCTACCTTGGTCATGGTGTCTCTTCACATAAATAGAATGGTGACTAAGATGTAGTGGAAATTCAAGTTGGTCTTAATAATAAAAACTGGGTCAGATATAGGGTTAATGCTGAAAGATCAGAGAAGCAGGGCAGCCAGCCACTAGTTCTTACCTCTACTGAATTCTCAGACCATGGGTGAGATCCTGTCCCTAGAATTCTCAGACAGAATACAATGAGCTCCTGTCTCCTCCCGCCTTATAGTCCTCTCTCTCCCTAGGAATATTACTCCTGTCTCCACCTCCCTAGTGCTAGAATTAAAGGCTTGTGATCCCAAGTACTGGAAGTAAAGGTTGGAACCATCACTGCCTGGCTCTGTTTCTCCTTGAGTTCACAGATATCTACCTACCTCTGCTGGGATTCAAAGTGTATGCCACTACTGCCTGTCCTCTACGGCTAACTCCACACTCTGATCTTCAGGCAAGTTTTATTTGTTAAAGCACAAGTGATGTATCACCACACTAAGATAATAATAAAATTTCTAAACTCCAAGGACAAAAAGTGTCAAAGCAAACCCGGTAAATTAAGGACCATGACATGAAATCAAACAAAGGCTGGGACAAAGGAAGAGAAAATACTTCTAAGAGGTGACATGTGTTCCACAATGCCACATTTAAAAAGAAGAGGTTTTAAGTTTTTAGAGTGTCAAGCTTGACCTCTGAGACTTCTCCCATTTTTTCTCAAGGCCTTTCTCCCTTCAACCATAGAACTCACATTTCCAGCCTTAGCCGATTACTTGAAATTATTCAAAATATGTCTTAATTTTTTGTGTGCCCAAAACCTCTAAAATCCTACTTCTTTTCACTAGTATGTCACAATCAGATCCTTATTTTAGAAAAATCACTCAGGACTATTTCAAGGATGGGTTTTGGGGGGAGGGAACAATAGGAAAAGATTATAGTAGCATTCAGTGATACAGAAATGATTCTATAAATAGAAAAATATAATCTGAAAACAAAAATAGTGAGGTTGGAAAAAATACTAAGTTTGGGAAAGCATAGATATAGGAAGCCATTATAATGAGAACACGGTAAGAAGTTGACATTAATCTCATTCACAGAAATAGGAGATCTGAGAAGAAGCAATGGGCTCTAGTTCACAGCTATTACATTTCCAGTTTCTGTGTGAAAGACACATGGGAAGGAATCGCGTATGTGGCTAGAAGTAATATTCTGAAAGTCAATTGAAATCCCTAAGCTATACATCGAATTTTAGATGGTAGAATTGGCACTATTAGAGTAGACAAAATCAAGGTTGAAGCCCTAGGAACACTAACACTCGTGAGATAAGAAGTAAAAAGTAACAGTGGTGGAGAGGAAGGAGTGAACAAACACAAAATAATCAGACTAGTGGTGTCACAAAATTATTGAGCAAGGGATGCTTCCAAGTGTGTACATGCATGCGTGCACGTGTGTGTGTGTGTGTGTGTGTGTGTGTGTTTGCGTATGCATGCATGCTTGCCTGTGTGTCTGTCTAACATTCATGAAGCCTGGATTCAGTCCCAGTATACTCTCCACCAACACATGTATGCTTAAGAAAAGTCAAGATGAATAAAGAAGAAAAGCAAAACATTTGTCTTGATTCTCTTTCCAGATTTTTGATCACAAGCACAGACAATCGGCAGTGTAAGCTTCTCTGAGGTGGCTTTGGATTCAGATTCAAACTTCCACGTCTTGGTCCAACTCCTCTTCTATGTGATCTAGTTTACTTAAGCGTTATGGAAGAAAATTCCTTTATCGGTGAAATGAAAAAGGCATTAATTCCAGGTGACTAACACGAACTCAAAATGATAGGATAGTTTGTAAAGTGTTTAATGGATAACAAGTACAGAATCAACAAAAATATTTTATTATGATCATTACCAGTATCACCAAAATTACCGCTTCACAAAAGGAAGGAACGCGGGTGCACAAAAGTATGTATAAATCAAGTGGAGAGCATTGCTTTCTGTTTTGAAAAGCAAGTCTGTGCATAGACTATAGACTTGATTCTTGTAGAAATGAGGTAACAATTGACCAATCACAGTCCTTGTGCATACAGAAACGGAGGGAAGCAAGAGCACAAATGAATAATTAAGTCTGTGTTTTGAAGATGTTACTAATAAATGGGTGTGTATGAGAGAGAGAGAGAGAGAGAGAGAGAGAGAGAGAGAGAGAGAGAGAGAGAGAGAGAGAATGAGAAGAGTAGAAACAATGACGGTGATATCACAATGACTGAAGATCTCATCTGGCAAAATCACAGAGAAAACCAGCCAAAGGGTTGGCATGGGACCAATCTATATGAGGTAGGAAAATGTCACTGCAGAAAAATTGCTTTTGCCTCAACTTCTCTGAAAGAGGGATGATGGAGACAGTAATATAAATGGCAGGCAGGTAAATATGACTATCACTTGATATGAAAAATATTTGAGAGCCTGTTTCTCTTTGGTAAGAAGACCCAAGTTCACAGAAACTGATTAATTTCTTTGGACTGAAGAAAAGCTAAGACTTGTACCAGCTTCTTGCCACATCTCCCCACCTGATTTGTAATTTATTTACTAGCACTGGTTCAAAAAGATCCTAACTACCACTCAGAGACCTCACATTTTGACATCATGTGGAGAGAAAATGACCCAGTGAGGACACACATGGTAAGGAGGACATTATAGGAAAGCGTCTGAGAAATGATCAGTCTTAACGATGTAAAATTAGAACGTAATATTGATGGAATCCACGCACTCACATTGAAAAGACAAAGAAAGTGACGCATGTGGTGAGTGAAGGTCTCCGAGGCTGTCTAGAACTTTCCTCCTTTTTCTCCCATGCCTTTCCTTCGCCAATTCTTTCTACTGGTGTCCTTTCCCTCTTCAGCCTCCCTGCTGTCCCCATCTCGCCTCATCTTTGCAAACTATTCTCCAGTGAGCACTGCTTTGCTCCTCCTATGGTTGAGCATGGGATGGATGTAAGTTCCACCAAATATGACAATAAAATGGAGAAAGTCAAGTGGGTTTCCCACTCATGCATACTAAACGTTCCTACCCTAGTTTGCAATAAAGAACTTCAAACAGCCCCTCTAGAAGCTGTTGCCCCCTTGCTGTCCCTTTAATAGACACAGTACAACAAAACAGCAATTGTTTTGGACATGCATATTCAAGGCAGAGTATTAACTTCAAAATAAGCCATTTCCCAGGAGTAATTGCTGTTGAGTTATTGACGTATGGCAGGTTGGTCCATTAACTCCTCCCAGCTGCTAATACTCCCTACAGAAATGACCCAAGTTTCAATCATTATTGGCTAATCATGTCAGTTTTCCTGGACGCATCTGGGGTTTGTACTGACATCCCATTTGTAATATCTGAATTTGGTTGTTTATTATCCTAGTTAGAGTTTCTACTGCTGCAACGAAACACCATGACGACAAGCAAGTTAGGGAGGACAGGGTTTATTCAGCTTACACCTCAGCATTGCTGTTATCCAATGAAGAAGTCAGGACAGAAACTCAAATGGAATAGAGTCCTGGATTCAGAGGCCGTGGCTGGAGAACTGCTCATTGACTTGCTTCTTACGGCTTGCTCAGTCTGCTTTCTTATAGAACCCAGGAGCAACAGCCCAGGAAAGGCACCACCCACCATGGGCTGGACCTCCCACATTGATCACTAATTGAGAAAATGCCTTCCAGCTGGATGTCATGGAGGCATTTCCTCAACTGAGGCTCCTTCTTCTCTGATGACTCTAGCTTGTGTCAAGTTGATGCACAAAACCAGCCAAACTGACTAAACGTTGTCCAGTTTCAGACCCTGTGACTAATTTCAAAGATGCTCAACTTTATCTTCACAGAAGTGAACACACACACACGGGGGCAGGGGGGGAGAGAAAGAGACCAGCTCTAAATACATCTTAAAGTGAAATTTCCCATACAATACAGCTTTTCTTTCCAAGAACTTGATAGCTCTAGAACAGAAGTTAACTAACCTACTTAAATGTAATCTCCTTTACTATCAAAAGCTTGCCTCTCTCTTTTCCTCTCTCCTTCTTTTCTCTCTCCTCTGCTTTCTCCTTCTCCTGTGTGGTCTAGGCTGACTGTAACTCATGATCCTTCCACCTCAGCCTTGAGTGCTGACATTATACATGTCTGCCTGTACACTCGACTGTCTCAGTACAGTGAAAACATATAGAACTGAACATGTTATGCATAATAAATACTCATAAATCAGAATTTAATCTATTATTTTCTTTCCTATAGGAAAAGAAGACACATGCCATGGAAACAGAAGTTTGGTGCCTTCATCCAGAAGTTTTGGGCACTCTTTTACAAGGGAGATCTTGAGATCCATGTAACAACAATGGCTGCTCCAGCCTGAGTGGCAATATAGGAGAAGAAAGAAGGCCAATCAAGAGGGATTTCTAGTTTTTCACATGATTGTAAAGATGTGTTTTATGGCCTCTATTACAATAATGATAGGACAAATGGTGACAAATGGCACATTCTCTTTGAAGATGGCCTTTAGAAACTTTTTTGACTATCTTAGCTTAGCACAGAACACATTGGAATGTAATAGAAAAAAATAGCATTGCCTCCACTTAACAAGAAAAGAAAATCAGACCAGAAATTCACTGACCCCCAAATCGGGCCACAAGAACTATGTTTACCCCATGGTGTATCAGGCTCTGTGCTCACTCCAGCATAGGTACAGCATGTGCTCATTTCCATGAGCCACTGGAGTGTGCAAGGCCACATGCCAGCGGGAAATCTTCTCTGAACAGGAAAATCACATAGCAATTTCTAGACATGGAAAATTACACAGGAAATGATAGCAAATAATTCAGTGAGAATGTACAAGATTTTCTTTTTAATGGTGGTCATCAAACTCTCAGCCTTTTCATTTCTCATTAATATTCGTCAAGTCTCTGGCCACTGGAAATAGGGACACAAACGACAAACCAAACATTGGAAGTTCTACGGTGATTGCAGATGCTAATAGTGCATGCTCACCAAAAGCCCTGTGATCGCCTTAACTGCCCAGCTCTTGGACTAGTAGGGTTCTTGTATGAACAAGAGACTTGATGCTTTCAATGCTAGCTGGAGTGACGTGAGTGTAATAAGATAGCAACGTGAAAGGGAAAGTAACACAATTCTGATTGAACCATGGTTGTATTTTTTAAAGAAACCATAGGAACAATAACACAGAGCTATCAGTTGTCATACATAAAAATCACAAAAGTTTATCTCTAATTAATTCTTATTATAACATTTCAATGTTTTAAATCAGTTCATTGAAGAAAACACAACGTGACGCTTTTAGGTGGTGGAAACATAAAATAGTTGCGTGTGAATTTTCAGTGAGATGCTTCAATAGAGCCCTTTCCTTACAATGCATTCCATACCATAAATATCAGATATGATGTCAGAAGAATTGCTTAATAGAAAGATCTTTACTTCTACTTCAGTTTCTAAATGAAATACTGCTTAATTGTAAGTGTAGCTGAAATGTCCAAATGAGACCTAAAATAGCAACGGCTCTCTCTGTATGATAAAATTTCGAAAACCTAAAAGATTTACTTATTTGAGAATGTGTACCCAGTTTACTTGGATTTGAAATGAAGGGAGTCAAGAGAAGCTATTCTTTTCCAAAGTTATTTTTGTGCTGGTTACCAATGTGATTTTACAGTAATCCTTGCTGTGGTAAACATGGCCTTCCCTGAGAAACACCAGCCCAGGAATAAGCTCATTTCTGATAAAGCTGGTGCAGCTGCTTGGCGCCCAGAGAGGCCCATGAAGATTCCATAAGCGAGAGTACTGTTTACTCCATATGCTGGCAGAAAGAGACCTTTCCCTTAGAATCTCAGCTTACATAATGACATCCACCAAGAAGCCGGTTGGCTCTAAAGACTGTCAAGATGAAATGGGAAGAGATGTAGAGTCGATTTTCCATCAAGCTAGGACTACGCACCACCATACGAGACTGACTGAACACGTAAGGAAAACACTCTCCAGAAGTCTACTGAACTAGTCTTTCCCATTGTTGCTGCATGAATGCAGTATTCCAGAAAGAGTTTGCGTCTCTATCACCAAGAGAATACAATTTTGTACTAAGTACTCCAACACTGGCTTGGTTTCTCTGTTGGAGGGCTTGCCTTCCTCTTTAGGGTCCCCCCCCCATCTCCTCCTCCTTTTCCTTCTTTTTCTTCCTCTTCTGGAGATCAAGTGTAATTGTTCTCTGTTTTGCTCAAATTGGAGATGATGTTCCATGGGTGTCACATTTGCTCTCCATGGCCTGAAATTGAGAAGCTTCAATCTGATATGTAAATAAATACTAACGCTTTGATTCCCTAGATAACATATTACACAGAATTTATATGCAGTTTTAAATAAGAAACAATAGACATCTGTATAAACGTTCATCTTTTCCCTTTAAAACAATTTAACAAATTAAAGTGAGGTTGCAAACCTCGTCTTTTGTTGCTTGTACAGAGAGCACTGAGACACAGAAGGTCTCCCTGTGCCCCAACATCTGTGGACCTAACCTTGCTTAGTCCTAACCTGCAGAGTCATGAGGCACTGTAGACGAGAGCTAGATGCATTTGAGAAGAAGACTGTCTCCTGCACAGACATCCCACTGGCAGCATCAGCAGCATCAACGACAGAGGCTACAGCATCTTACCTTCCCAGAAAGGCCTGACCTATCACTTTGGAGAGACATCCATTAACTCCCTATGCAGCAATATTGTGCAAAGGGACAGAGCACACCGTTTGGAGGACATCAGAAGACACTAACCTTTTAAAAGGAAAAAAAAAAAGGTGTGTAGAGGGTGTTAGCACCTTGTCCTTTCCTCTAAATGATTCAAAACTGATCATAGAAACTCACCTTGGAAAATCAGTCATGGTGAAAGACAGCCCTTCACCAAATCAGCCTAAATCCTACCTGTGTTGAGCCAATTCACCTTTGCCAAAGCAGAGGCCATGACGTTGACAGTGCTAGAAGCTAAAGCAGAAAATGTAAATGCTACCATAGTGTACGATTTCATACAAAGCATTCCAGCCTGGAAAACTCTGGGCCAACACAGGAGAGTGAGTTCAAATGGACTCACTTAGAGGACTCTCTCAAAGTCCCAAGAGGGAGAAAGAGGAAGGAGGCAGGGTAGAGGAAGAATAGAGCACCAGGAGAGGGAGGAAAGGAGAGGGCAATAGCATCTCGAAAGAGCAATGTCCTAAAATTAACGGTAGGAAGAAAAAAGGGCATAAACAAAAGGAAAGACCGTTTTCATTCTAAGAATTTATACCAAAGGGTTCCAACTAGTACTTGCCCTCACAGCTGTGTGCCCGCATAATTATATTGGGATTTCTCAACGGTTAAGGAAAAGTTGTAGCTGGATGCAGCATTCTGCTAGGGATACATGCAGGAGGCAGACTTGCTGTGAGGTAAAAGCTGAACCTGTCTCCCAGATGCCAGAGAGCCATTTTGGTGGAAATGGGGACTAATGAAAGAAACACTGGGGAAAAAGCTAAAGAAACATGCATGAAACAATTGAAGTACAAAGAAGCTGTACTTTACATATTAAGAAATACTGCATTCAGGAGTGAATTCCAGCCAAAATGAGATGAATTCTGATGTGACTGAAAAACTATGATCATATTTCACTGATCTTAGTTGTCCTAAGGACTCTGTATCCTGAGTTACTGGACACTTTAGCCCCAACACATAAAGGCATCTGTCCATTCCATGTATTCACATCTATCCCTGGGTTCTACATTATGGACACTATGTATGTATGTATGTATGTATGTATATATATATATATATGTATATATATGGTATGTATATGTATATATATGGTATGTATATGTATATATATGCATATATATTCCTCTGTATACATTATGGGGGATATGTTCATAGATGCCTAATAGTTTCTGACAAGAAAGCCTATCTAAACTATGCTCTCCCTCCACATAATATTCGACTTTGAAAATTAGGAAAAATAAAAGGTTAAGAACAATAACTCATAATAAGTTCATTGTAATATGTAAATGTAATCATTGTTATATAAATGTAATCATTCTCAGAATAGTTCATTACATTGCATATATTAATGGGAGCATAACATATACACTAAGGAAATGCTAGACAAAGAGATAGTCTAAAGTACATATTTTGAGAACTTTCCACTAAATATTTTTCTAGAAAATAGTTGAAATCACAGAAAGCTAAGCTTCAGGTCAGAGAAAACTTATCATTGTACTAATAATGTTTTAAACTCTCCTTGAAATAACCTAGGAAATAGTAATAACTATTGTGTCTGTGGTTTAGATGAGGATCTCAATTTAACAAGATCACCAGTTTTCTATAGTTCCCTCCCTCAAAAGCAACAAAAGAAATGCATACACCATCTGTCTTTATTCCTGTCTCTGTCTGTGTGTCTGCTTTCCCCCCTCAGTCTGTCTCTCATACAGAGAGAGAGAGAGAGAGAGAGAGAGAGAGAGAGAGAGAGAGAGAGAGAGAGAGAGAGCCTAAATTGGAATTGGATATACTCTCTTGAGGGCCTCTGGCCTGGAATTCTTTCCACACAGCTCCCAGCCACTTTCAGAACTCAACCCCCTGGGACCTGTCTTTGAACAGAGAGGGTCCTCTGTGCTTCCGTCTCACATACCATCCTTGACCCTTCTACCTTCAGCTGTCATCACTGCACTGTAACTCACCAAGAAACATCACGTTCTTCCATCCTTGTGTTCAGGAAAGTTATCTTAATGTTCAGATAATTTCCCCCCCAAGCTCCCCATCTCCAGTCTAGCTTCTAAATTAAGAGGGGAATAACAAATGACAACTGTTTGGTTTCTAACAAGTTTAACTATAATTATTGAAATTAATTGAGTGTAACCAAAAGCCACTCTCTTGTTTGCTATTCCAGATGAATAATTATCTTTGTATCCATTAAATGAGTATCAAATTCTATGCTACAAAATCTTGGGATTCCTTCAAAGAATTATAGTCATATTCCCATGTGTGTTCATGTAATAGGGAATGAATGAACAGATGAATAAACTAAAACTATAGAAAAGAATGTTAAAAAATAATTTATTGGGTCCTAAATATTTTAAATAATTTCCAGACAAAAGAGAATTAAAACATCTTTGCTTTGTACTTTTATATTTTATGTTTCATCTTTTAAAATTGTTAGTTTGTAGTTTATAATTCTTGATAAATAATCCTGTCTGATAAGACTTTAAACTACTTCACAGCATGCCTTTATCAGAAATTATTTAATCTTCAGACCTTGAAGCACAGTGATGAATGTAGGACAGCACTTAAAATCATTAAAGCAGGATTATATTAGAATTACAAATGTACTTTTTAAAGGAACACATTGAACAGTTTCACATACAAAGAGTAGTATGTCTGCATAAAACATGTCCTCAAATTATGCTTGGTATTTTGGTCATCACAGCTAATGCTACAAGTTAGAAAATACAAGTTAGTTGTGTTGTAGAATTTTAAAGTCATGCCATAAATGTACTGAGTTATTTAAAACTCTTATCTTTTTAACAAAGGCAATAAAACTAAAAGAAAAATTATGGGAAAACAATAAAGACAGAATGAAAGAATTTTGTCTTTGTGGAAAGAGGAGAGCTTCTTCAGAAAGATTTTTAGTGAGGTTTGGCATACAATTATACACTTAAATCCAAGAAGACATCATTAAGAACATCAGATAACAAGTAACAGTATAGTTTGCTGTTTAAGAACACTGATCAAGCAGGGCTGTGGTGGCCCATGCCTTTAATCCCAGCACTAGGAAGGTAAGTTCAAGACTGAGTTCGAGACCAGCCTGGTCTACAAGAGCTAGTTCCAGGACAGCCTCCAAAGCCACAGAGAAACCCTGTCTCGAAACCCAATCACTATTCAGATCAGTGGGAAGTCACCCACCTAGTGTCTTCATGCCCTTGCTGTCCCCACCTCAGACAGGGGACAGCAATAAACCCTGCCCGGCCGGATAACTGTGAAACTGAACTGAGGCTACAATTGTAAACAGCGGGTACCACACAAACCAGGTTAATGTCCGCAGTGAATCCCAGCATAGGAATATCTGGAAACTACTCAATGCCAGATAAAATATTAACTTCAGAGGATGTAAAGGTTTTAATGTAGGAGGCTCAGTCACTTCTCCCACATGCCCAGTTATCACTTCTTATTCCACAGAAAAACGTGACTGGAAATAAACGGGAATTCAAGATTTTACTTCCTGAAATCCCTACCAGAAAATATTCACATGTTCATAAACAAACCTAACAGACAATGTAATGAAAGTGCTGTCGAAAAGAGAAAAGAAGACAGACAGACAGACAGACAAAAAAGGGAGGGAGGAAGGAAGGAAGGAAAGAAGGAAGGAAGGGAGGGAGGGAGGGAGGGAGGGAGGGAGGAAGGAAGGAAGGAAGGAAGGAAGGAAGGAAGGAAGGAAGGAAGGAAAGGAAGCCTCCTTCTCCTCTCCTAGTAACAGATCTGAACAGACTCTCGGGCCCTGGAAGAGTTCGCCTCCCAACCTAGCCCTGAGGGCACAGCTCTGAGACTTTATTGTTGCGTGCAAATGATTTTGTAAATCAGTCAAGGAGCCCTCCAAGGAAGCAGAGCTTCCTAACAGGATTATAGAAGCCAAAGCCTGGAACATCTCTGAGCTGCTGCCTCAGCCCACCTCCAACACGTATGGCTTCATTTGCAGAACACACTCAAGAGTATCAGAGATGACAGCTCCACATTAACAAGAAGAATGTAGCTAGGATAGTATGAAGATGTATCCAAAAGGAGGTAACACTGTATCCAAGCCCACACTGGAAAGCTTTATGAGAACAGTTTCTTCCATTATAAAAATAAATGGGGGCAGTGGTAAGAATATGTGAAGCTCTGGGTCCAAACTCAAGAACCTCATGAAAAGGAAGGGATGAGGAGGGACAGGAAGGGGAGGGACAAGCAAAAGTGAAGGGGTGGAATATTTATCAAGAGTTTATCTCAACAGAAGGCTCACAGCATATTTACTTGGTACACAGAAGTGAGCAGACAAACTATTCTGTGGCCCTTATAATCGATGGAAACAATTGCATGGCAAATGACTAAACATGCAACATTAGTTCACAAGGATAATCATCTAGTCTAAAGATAAAGGGAAACTCTAGCATAGATTCATGGCATATCCTCAGGATCCCTTCTTAGAAATAAAATCTTGCAGGTCAATACAGACACAGCAAGGCTGGAATGGTTCCAGTGGAGGGTATGTCCAAAAAGGGAGCAAGATATCATTTAAAGTAGAAGAGAGAGAAAGAGGGAGAGAGAGAGTGCGCGCATGTGCGCGCGTGCATGCGTGTGAATATGTGTGTACGTATGTGTTTGAGTGTAAGTGTGAAAGTGTTACAGTATGTTAGTGAGTGTACATGAGTTGTGTGAGGCTATGCGAATGTGCACATGCATGTAAGTCTGAATGTGTGTGCAAGTGTGTGTGCATGTGTGTGTACATATGGATCTGTTCGTGTGTGTTTGAGTATATCATGCGAGTGTGCACTTGTGTATGTGGGTATCCAAGTGTGAGTGTATGTGTGTTTGTGTATAAGTGCACATGCACTTGAATCACACTAGCTACCCATGTACAAAGTACCCCATTGTGTATTTATTGGATAAATTAGTTTTATAAATCTAACCCTAATCATAAAGCTTCCTGCAAATCCTTAACTGCAAAGAGTATAATTTTAATGAACACCTAGTATAACTTTTAGGGATTCCAAATTTACAATGGAAAACAGACTTGACAAAGTTTAGACATCTCTATTTTCTCTTCTCGCTGTCTATTTTAGTGATAGATTTTTTTTATGCGTTTTGTCCTCTCAGTGAAATCTGAAAATGTGATTCCAACCAGGAAGTCAGATTTCATAAGCAATAATTGAAAAACAAACTCAGCCAATAGTAAAGAAGGCATGAAAGGACCTACACCCTAATAAAGCAAATTAAATTATAGCTCCAATAAATCTATCAGCTGTAAATATCTGCTCCTGAAGATAATGAGCATGTGTCAGAAAATGAAGTAAAGGTTAGTATATTTAATACTCTCTGTGTCTTGTACTAAACAATACTGCATAGACATAGAGCTTGCTTAACTAAACAACCATGCTTAAGTTTGAAATCCATTGAAAATACAAAAGTTAAAGGCCTTGGCTACAGAATCAAAGAGCCATTATTTCTTCCTGAGATGTCACTGGTTTGACATAGAATAATGAACACATAGAGCCAAATCAAAGTAGGTCAAGTCCTTCTAGGGCTGGCCTTGAGTCCCCATTGTTGGAGCTGTCAGTGTGTGCCCTGTGTGTGCCTGAGAAAGGGACTTGTTGTCACTAATGAGGAGGTTGAATTCCAGAATGAGAAAAACAAGGTACCTCTACTGAAGCAGTCCAGCTGTTCCCACCAACTTCAAAAGAGGACTCCTATGGAGAGGGAGTGAGCACGTATGTTCAGGAAGATGATCCATGACAGACGAGGACAATCTGGTGGTCCCTGTCTGGACCTTCACCATCTGGGACAGGAGAAACCTGTTTAGAATGTGTTATTAACAACAGCCACAGCCTGACCCAGAGAAGCATCACGGGAAACGGTACATTTTAACTAGGATGTTGTGTCCTATTTAAAAGATGTTCCCAGCAAATCCTTTTCCATTTCTCTCAAGTAAATAATACAACCCGCAGGCACCACCTTTCCCTTTCTCAGCAGAGGCCGTTTCTAACAGGTGAGCCTGGCTGCTGTGGTCCTTTAAGGTTTTGTTTAGCAAATGTTGCAAAGACGTTTCACACATGAGGGCACTTTATTTTCCCAATAGCCAGATTCTAGATTCACTTCAGAGATAAAGAAACTAAGCTCTAAGCTGATCTAACTTGGACATGGTTCAGATTAGAATCACTCCTTCCTCTTGCTAGAGCTAACTGTTATAGCTAACCCCGGCCATGGCAAGCAAAATGTAGACATTTGAACCTGTTTTTTTGTTTTGTTTTTACATAGTAGAAAAATCCATTCATTTGATAGTTTCCTCTACATAAATTAAGCCAGACTTTATAGGAGCCTAAAAGAAGAAAGTCATAGAGGAGAAAAAAAGAGAACAGTTTGATATAAAAATTGACATATATAAAGAGATAGAAAGGAGAGAGGGGAGGAGGGAGGGAGGGAAGGAGGGAGAGAGGGAAGGAGGGAGGGAGGGAGGAAGGAAGGGAGGGAGGAATGGAGGGAGGGAAGGAGGGAGGGAAGGAGGGAGGAAAGGAGGGAGGGAGGGAGGAAGGGAGGAAGGGAGGGAGGAAGGGAGAAAAGGAGAGCGGGAGGGAGGGAGGAAAGGAGGGAGGGAGGAAGGAGGGAGACTAAGAAACAGGAAAAGACAGGGTGAGGAACAGAAAGAAACTGGGAGCTAAGGAAAGGTAGACCAGTCCCTCTCAGCATCATTTGGAGTTGGAGGGGTCCTGGGACCCCGTCAAGCTGAATCCTCTTTATTTCCTCTCCATTCTACATTCTCTGGGTATTTTTCCATTTTGTTCCCTGCTCACTACCCTTCCATCCAAAGGCGTCTTGGGTGCTTGATTTCAGCGATTTACCCAAACCTGGCAAAAAGAAGTGTATGTCAGATCCTTTAGTGCATCAAGGAAAATCTGTTCCTGGGATTGCAGACAACAGCTCTCACCGCTGCAACAATAGTGGAATTCCTACTGAATACTGCCATTTACAGCCACCCAGGTCACTGGAGCACAGTGCTGGGGGTGGGTGGATCGCTGCCAAGGATTGTGGGAAAAATAGTACTTGTCTACATTTTCTATCAGTGCTAGAGGTGCTTTTGCTGCAATAAGACAACAACAACACAATAGAAAAAAATGGGATAAACCTATGTAAATTCAGAGTTGAATTTATGAAATATAATCAAGTCATACTGCATTTATTTTCTTCCAGAGTAAATCAATGAATACACAAGTGGGCTTCTGTGGTTTCAAATCCCATTAGTTCCTCTGAGACAGAGCAGAACTCCTGATCAATCGCAGCAGAGAATCGGGCATGGGATGAGATGAGTTTACTATCAGGATTGATTCTGAACTTCCAAATATGCCCGCTGTCTTTAACCAAAAAACCCTTTTACAGGAAAAACTTGGTAAAGTGAGCCCTGGGTACATAAAACAGGGGATTTTATTATTTCCTTTTAATGTACTTTTTGCTTTCGTACGTGCATGGTGAGTACATATGTGTGTTCATATGTGTAAATGCACATGTGTGCTGAGTGTAACTACCCTAGGGTGGCACAGGGCTTCATCCATACTAAACCCAGAACCCTCTGATGTTGCGCAGTCTAGGGAGCATAGCTTGCCCATCTCAGGGATGAGGACGGCTCATCTATCTCTGCCTGTGGGTTGAAAAGCACACTGCAGCACCTTCTCAGCTCTTACAGAGGCTCTAGAGATCCAAACTACTCCTGCCTTCAGCCAGCGCTCATTCATTAGTCCATCTGTTCCGTGAAAATTAGATCCGAATGTTTCAAGACGATCCTAAAGTAGAGAGGAAATACTACTAACACAGATGAGATATTTAAAAAAAAAATCACAATATAATACTTAAGCCTAACTGAAATTTAACATTTTCCATTGACTGTTCAAAAAAAAAAAAAATGCCTAGTCTGAAAATAAGCCATGGGGATATTAACAAAAGTGATTAAATATTCATTGAAAACATAAAAATAGTTCTGCTCTCACAAGTTCCTAATAATATTTGCAGTTTTATTATTGAGAAACAACATCACACAGTCAGGATTGCTTTCTTCAACCCTCTTCTGGTCCGGGTCCTTTGTACTCAGCTCAAATCCTATTTCTGCAGTATTCATGCTCCATCTGTCCCATAATGATCTCTTGCCACCTTTATATTCACAATCATCTGGTTGAATTAACTTTAAAATATGCTGTATATGATCTTCCATTCTTAGGATATGGTAGCTAGTGGACAGGATACATATTTCCAAAAATATCATTCGAAATAATTTACATGTGGCTTGGATTTGAAAATGTGTACACATGGGCCAAAATTCCTTTTGTGTACAGAGAAAATGAAATAAAGACAGAAATGGGAAGTTTGGGAATCCTTAAATCAAACACTGATAAGTTGAACAGACATGTTTTAATCAAAGGCTGCAGGTGAAATCTATTATCTATAATCAGATATCTGCAGACAGTCAGAGATGTTTTTGTTCTGTTTTACCATTCCTGCTCAGATTTTCCCTAAAATATGTTGAAATGCTTTTCTAATTCTTCATGATGATCTCTGAGGCCAACATGATTTTTAATGGTTTCAAACGTTCTTATGTTAGCATCATAGTTTGTCTAGTGGGTAAGTTTTCATGGAGACACTGATCCTTGAAGAAGGCATGATGAAAAGTTTGCACAGCACTTCAAAGCACAGGGAACGTTCATTATAGTGCCTCATCCTAAAAATTGGGAAGGTCAGTTCATCAGTGACACAGAATAGGAAAACAAAAGCATATTTAATGACTTGGCTCATGCCACAAGAGCTATTAACAGTACAAAGAGGATCCAAAGCTCGGGCGCCAGAATATCACCTATTTTGTGTCTGGAAGTTTCATTTTTAAATAGATTCTTAGGGATTGCAAATGATTGAATTCTATTTCTGGGACCTCAGTGTTCTCACACTGAGAATGCTTTGATTTGATAATTGGCAGTGGTATTATCGCTTATTGACAGCTCACTCGGTGCGTCTTAAGGCTTTCGGGCAGCTGTTTGACAACATTGTTTCATCGTCTTCCCGAACTGTCAAGCATCCTGCAGACCTACTTCTTGCTTCGAACATGCATGAATGCTCGACTAGTTCTGTGTACACAGGAGGCTAAATAACAAACTATGGCACGCAAAGAAGGTCAAAGAGAGCTGAGCCAAATTACATGTTACTTGCACACTGCTGATTCTGCTTATTTTAATTGCTCGATGGAAATGGACAGCATAAAGGTCACTATGGAACATGCTCGGCCATCTCTAAAAACCGGTTTGCCTGCATTCCATAAAACGGAAGCCCATAAAACATGGCAGTCAAGAGAGGAAGGTGGCTTCCAAGAGGACAAGAAGGAGAGAATGGCATGAAGGAATGCATGAGTCTGGAATGAATTCCCTCCCAGTTTCTAGTTGTCTCTGGGCATCTCAAACGTAACATAGTGGATGTTAGATTAGTTGTCCAGATACGCAGAATTTTTTGAGTTTTAGCTCTCACTATTTGAACACAGTAATGAATTGTTTTAGTATGCAGAATGCTTTTTAAAATATTATGTAATATTCCTACTGAAAACGGTAATTAATTATCCCATTCTCCTAGCTAGGGATTACTTCTTGATATTAATTAACAGTTTCTTTATAACAAGGGAAGCCTTTTTATTTCAAGTTTATCCACTGAGTCTAACACTTCTCTCCTTCCTATTTGCCTCCTTTTAATTCGCTGAGTTTGACTGTTTAAAATCTGTAACATTACCAAAGGAGGTACGTATATTTTAGCAGGCACTTAATACAATGAAATTGTATTTTCTTCTGTTTTCTAGCATTTGACTGAAGTTTAGACAAGGCTAACTTACAGTCGGAGAAGAATGTCAAAGATGGCTCAACTGAAAATAAAATCGGCATGGCTCTCAGTAAGACGATGATTGCAAGATGTTTTGCCTTCAATACAAAGACAAAATTGCTTGTAGTGAGTCAGCAGCCAAATTATATAAGAAAATAGCTATACCTAAAAGCATGAGTTCAATTTCCCTTCTAAAGCCCAGAAGATGAGGCCAGATACATTCTCACCTAGACAGCTAAGCAGGGAACACTAAGCAGCTTCCTATCCAGAAGAGAAACCACCCCATCACCACACCTCGAAGACCAGAGGAAGCAGAGTCAACATGAAGTGAACAGGGCTGGCTGGTACCATAGGTCCTAAGGTCTCCTTGACTTGGAACACTCATAACAGCTTGCCTACTCTCAGGACCGCCGGCCTTCCACACTATTGGAGCGATTAGTAAACACATTTAAAGACCCGTACAAGGTGAGAAAGCTCTCAACTAAGGATCCACTTCTGATTTGTGTCTGTGTGCCCAGCCCCAAGCTCAGCGCTGTGCTTAGTCATAAAGAGTCTCTATTTGCTGGCACACTACAGTCTCACCGTGAAACATTTGGTTTTTCTTCCAGAACTCCACCAGGCTCTGCAACATAGCCAGTAAGAAGTGAAATGAAAGAGCTTCACAACACTGCAACACTTGCAAGCATCTTCATCAGTTAACAATTCAGAATGACCGAAGACAAGTGGCATCCCTACCTGATCACCCCCAAGTCCTCCTCCGCTTCAAGCAGAGGCGACATGACAGTGTCAAGGACACTGGGAGACAGTGGTTTCAACAATGGCAATGTGGGACTCGTTTTCTAAAACATCTGTCATGGACCAGTGTCAGAATCTCATATTTTATCATGCTCACTTCACATAGTCATACTCTCATACAGCCAAATTCTGGTCTTCATGGAGACTCGGTTGCTTGTAAGTTAATCACAAATGGTATTTGTGCATTTAACAACTGAATCTGCCACTTTTGTAAACTTCCTTAGACATGTACAAATGTACTTCTAATGCTTAAGGAGTATTGTGATTCCGAAATACAAAATATCAAGAAATAAAAATTATTTTAATAAATGTAAACCCATGTTCAAGTCTTTTGAAAGCAAATGGACAATTCTTTGATGGACTCAGTTGAAATACTCTTCCAGAACTCACTGTCCTTGGACTGAGAAAATGTTCCTTAAACAATCCTCTTTAAGGGCCCAGGCATTTGCTGAGTCTTGGAACAAAACAAAACAGAACAAAAATCAAAGCAAACACCTCACTTGGAGGACCATGGAAACTTCCAGCAACATAGGGGTGCCTGGTGCCACCTACTCATCTTACCTGCCCAGCATCTGAGCCTTCTAGAGACGGTACACCAAGAAACTCCATGTGGAAAGCTGGCCCTGTCAAATGTCACTGCCGCCTAAGCTCTGGAATGGGGTGCAGTATTTTTATCCAATCAGAAAGGCTTGTGAAATCTCCAGAAACAGTCATATATGAAAGAAAAATCATGCTGTTTCAGATCTATTCAGATAGCCATTGGTACTCAGTAAGGTTATCTGTGAACACATACATAGATCTATCGATTCATGAGAAAAATCTGCTCTCTGGATCATGGACCAAGACATCATGACTTCATTCATCATAGCAAGAGTGCCTGATTTCCCACTTTCTCAAATTCTCCACATTAAAAAAACAACTTGTGTTCTAGACTATCATACATGTATACAATGCAGTGTAATTTCACCTACCTCTGACATCATCAGAGTACTCTCATTCCCCCTCAGGTTTGCACCCTCACCCGACTCCAAGTCTTTTATAACCAATACCCATGGGTATGGATAATCTTTCTCCCTCAAATGTACACATCATTTTTGAGGATGTGTATCAGGAGAAGATGTCTGGGTTTTACAGCAATTTCTTTAAATGCCAAGGAATGAGCCATACTTTCAAAAGGTAGGCAGGGGTGTCTCAGCCTATTATGCTTCCTGAGGTGCATCCTATAGAAGCATCTCAGGTGGAGATAATTACCTGGGCAGATCACATGATCTGCCTATTGTTTGAATAGCCATTGTAAATAAGCAGGGAGAAACCTTTCATGGATATTAAATAGCATACTTTTAATTGTTGTAAACATACAATTTAAACTTGTTCTTTTTTTCAAAGCAAAAGTAAGTGTTACCCTAGATTCATATTTATCATTTAGAAATATGAGTGCACTGGGAAAATTCAACAACTCGTCCAGCTTGAGACTCTCATGTGACCTCAAACCACATTCTTGATGCAGAGATGATAATTAACCCATTGGTAAGTCACAGGACAACAGGCAAGCTGAGGACCAAAGAAGCAAAAGATCAAATACAGTGATCTCAACTGCTACTACATTGGCCATAGTAATCTTTTAATATTCATTTCTAGTAAATTCCATAGGGTATGAATAATAAGGCTTCAATTCACATTAAAATTCTTAACATTTTGCTCATGGGATAGTCTAGAAAATATTTTGTTTACTCCTCTTTTAAACTAATTTTCTTTCCCCTCCATTTGTAATCATTTGGTAACTTCCATTCTATTCTAACAAGAATAGATGTAAATATATAAATATATCCACATAATGCTTTTCACTAAAACAGTAAAAATAACACCATGGTATGATGAAGTTTCCCCTATGAAAATTTCCTTCCTAAACTCCCGTAAGTTTGGGCCTGTTTCTACCCCTTTGAAATTACTTTAATTGCCTTAAAACATCTCTTTGCCTCAAGGAAGAATGGTTACCATGGTACCCAGAAATGCTTTTACATTTAGTTATTTTTCAATTATAAATTATATTATTTATAGATTTTTAAGGGAACCAAAGTAAACATAACATAATCACATACATTAGGATATGTAAGTTTGTGAAACAAAAAGCCACATTATTTTCATACAGGGAGAAAGAAAAATGATAGCTAAAGAACGGTTTATTGAACTTACAATTTTATTTGGGTTTAGTCATTTCTATGCTTGGGTTTAATAACTCCAGGGGAAAATTGGAGTTATAAGGCAAAAGTTTCCAAATTAAAGAGCTAAAAACAAGAAAGACTTGTGACATATGTCTGAGTGAATATGGAAAAGGGATAGACATAGAGACAAATGGTGTTCAGCTACAACCCTGTTGTGTAAGTTTCCCCCAAGATTAAAACATTCCATCAGGCAGGAAAGCTCTTTTAACAGAGAGGTAGACAACCCCAAAAAGCTTCAGGAACACCCTGAAACTGACAGTATTCACTAGGGCACTCCCCACAGAGTAAGCGACAAAGCTATCCTTGGTGATTTGGCTTTTTAAAGCCATCTCTCCTCCTGTAAGTAACCCCTCACCTATGTTCCTGTAAGTAAACCCAATAAATCTTATTCATTCACCAAGTTGGACTTTGGTGATATTCATATTCTGTCATGGGTCCTCTATGTTGGGTAGACATGTATATTGCATCTTCCTAGGAAATGTTTTGTTGCACAACAAATTTGTACACTCTGCCTATGGCCAGCTGACATTTCACAAAGGTATCATCCCATTAGTGAAAGAAAATGTCTTTGACAAATGATGTTGAAACAACTCAACACCTGCATGCAAAAAAAATTGTGTTAAGATGGGCTATACTTCATTAGTACAGCACTTGGCTGAAAATTTACAGTTGGCTAATAAATGCATATAATATTGTAATAAAAATTAATTGGAGGAAAAATTAAAAATATGGGGAGAGACTAGATTAATTGAAAGCTCTTATAATCCTAAGAGGTGCAGAGTAGCACAGGGAACACACACACACACACACACACACACACACACACACACACACACACACACAAGCCTGGTGGATGACATAGAAGACACATAGACACATAGTATGAAGATAATTTACCCATCACTTCGCAGATGCCAATTTGGATTAATGTCAACAAGCGAACATCAGTGGATAGCAGCTGCCCATGGTAGCTCATAAGCACAAAGGACAACATCATGTACCTGAACCCTTTCCTCAATGCCAAAACCACCCCTCTTCAAAGTGGCCTTGGAAATCTACACACATTTGTCTTTTGCTTTCTAAGATGGATAGAAAAGAGAAAACAATAAGAAACATGCATTTATTTGAGCATTCAAAATACTCTGAAATGGTAAAAGAATAAAATCCCTAACCTAGACATTTCACGGTATCCCTCGTTCAGGAAGGAATCATCGTGGAAAAACCTAGTCTGACAGAAATGCAAAGAGCTGCTAAGCATGTTTAAAAGGTAAATTTCTCTTCTTGCATTGCCTAGAGGAAATTTGAGAGTTACACTGTGGATTTTATGAGATTTGACAGAACTACTGGAGGATTATAAGAGTTCAAAACTAGAATCAGGACTGTTATGGTTTGAATATGAAGAGTGTCCCCCAAAGAGCTCAGAGTGCAATGGTAGCTTGGCAGCTGATGGGCTATGGATCATGATGGAGGGTCTAACTAATCCACTGATGAATTTATACTTAGCGTGAATTTGGTGTGGCCTGGTTTGAAGAAGTAAATCACCATTGGGAAGCTTTTTATGGGTATATTGAGTTCTAGCTCCTTCCTCACTTTGTTGTTGTTGTTGTTGTTGTTGTTGTTGTTGTTGTTGTTGTTGTATCCTGACCTTCATGAAGGGAGCAGCTTCCCTCACTCTATGGCCTCTTCTATGATATTCTGCTTTCTGCTTCCCCATGACCCAATGCCAAGACAGGAACATGGACTGAAATCTCTGAAACCGTGAGCCAAGACAAAATTTGTTCCTTACATTGTTTTTTCAAATACTGTTGGTAGAGTGATGGGAAATACACAGGACTCGCTCTGCAGAGAAGAGGACATTGTGTCATCACAAAATGGTTCCAGAGGCAGATTCTGTAAAGGCTGCTTCTCTTTACCTTTACCTCATCAGAGAAGTTGTTCCCATTCTCATGACTGTGAACACAGAAAACTGAGTCAATAGTGATTCTGTAGGAAAATAGTGCTTCTAGGTCAGTGAAGTGAGAACTTCAGTCACTAACCAGGTTTCCCTATGACACCGTAACCCCAGGTGCAGAAGGTAGGATGACTCCACACCCACACAACCACATACGGAGAAATATCTTAAGACAGAATCTAAATCCTATTTTTTTGGGGAGAGATAATGATTCAATTTGGAGGAAGGGTCAGGGAAGCAGGGTGGTATGTGATTTCTACATGGAGAAAAATACATAGCATGCAGGATAATGTGGAAGAGGAATAAAATTCTGAAGCCAAGAACCCTCTTTTTGGCTTTGTGTTCATTCTTCAGCAACCTTTTACCCATTGCATCACTTGACATTTGTTTCTTCAGTAGAAAGGTAGATGCCACTGAGAATATGAGTCAACTGAATCTATAAATACATTTAAAAACTCTAGGGGGAAAAACAATAGTTTTGAAAGCCAAGGTATTTTGATTTGCAAGAATCAAGCTTCTTTGACAAATAAGGTTTCTCAGTACTGGAAGCCTGGCTTACACATAGAGAGCCAAAACCCAAAGATCCACAAATAGAAGCTGAAAAGAGAGTTGCCTCTTTAGTTTTTCTAACTCTCCAGAGGGAAGAGATTTGTAGGCAAGTAGAAGAGAATGTTCAAAATGGAAAGGAAAGAAATTACATTAGTTATCTCTTACATAGTTCTCTAATACATGAGGTTCTGTATCCCATTGCCCATAAAATAGCCAAGCCTAGGGCAAGGGAAAACTGCTATGTCTGCATTTCAGAGATGTGTCTCCTCTCCAAAATGTAGCCTAGAGACAGCTTAGAGGTAATGAGGGAGACCCTATCTAACACAGCACCAAAGCAATAAAACATCTATTGCTGATGAAAATATACAAACAGATGCCTAGAAGAAGGTTGATAATGTCATTGGGTAGCACTAGAGTAGATGAAAGGAAATGGCTTCTCATTCCTGCAAGTCAGAAAGTTTCAACATGTAAGTCACAACCCCTTTGGGGGTCTCACAACCCTTTCCTGGGGGTTACATATCAGATATCCTGCAGATCAGATATTTACATTATAATTCATAACAGTAGCAAAATGACAGTTACAAAGTAGCAGCAAAGCAATATTATGGTTGGGGGTCACCACAACATGAGGAGCTGTATTAAAGGGTTGCAGCATTAAGAAGATTGACAACCACTGTTCTTGGGACACAAATCAAGCAGGGGAGGAGTCTTCCACTACAAGGAAGAAAACCCCAGAATACTTGGACTGGCCATCCAGAATTACTGATATCACAAACAGATGCTAATGGGCAGACAATACTAAGGAATAGAACTTCAATCTTCATTAACCCTGTAGTCCTGTTGGAAAGTTAAACACAATCCAATAAGATGATGCAGGGAAAACTCTAGAATTGTCTGCGTACATTAACATATAGTTGTTCATTGTTTGACTGATTTTACGTACTCTTCAGCAAATTTAGTACTCTGCTACCTGTTACAAATGAAAAAACAAGGAAATGCTCCATGTTATGTAGAGAATTAAAGTATTCTGCAAACTCAAGTGTTCACCTGTGAACTTCCACCACTTTGATGTGCGTTCTAATCAATTCCAGTATATTAAACCCAGTCATGTGCTCAGATTATTTTGTCAAACATGTGTATATTCTTATTCTAGTGATTATACCCGCACACTTTACTTCCCCAAGTATACCCACCATATATTTATTGGTTTCACCCAATCAGTCTTGGGAAATGTGCCCCAAACTAAAACACTTATTCAATGTTCATAGTTCAGTTTAGAGCTGAATACTCGATTAATGGATAAGCAAAAAGGGAGTAGGCACTGTACTTTGGTTTTCTTTTCCCCCATGTAAGATGAGTGTTGGGCTTAAGGAGAGGAGCAACCAATCCGATTTGCTTTTAGTGCCTCGTACAATAAAATTACACATTACGGATGCTCAGCCAGTAATTGTGACAGTAAATCTTGATCATCAGTTTGGCAGGATTTAAAATCGCCATGGAAACACACTTCTGGGTATGTCTGCAAGGGATTTTCTAGATTTAGTTAACTGAGGTGGAAAGCAGAGAGACAGGAAGATGCATCTTAAATGTGGGCAGCACTTTCCATAGGGCGGGGTCCAGAACTGAATACACAGGGGAGGGGAAGGAAACTGAGCAGGCGCAGTGTCTCTCGGCTTTCTGACTTGGGCAGCAATATGTCTGGCTTCCTCCCGATCCTAGGGGCATCTCTTGTTCATTGCTTTGACTGATTTAACTAACCCTAACCCTTCTTGCCATGATGAATTATATCTAATAGAACTTAAAGCCACAATAAACCCTTTCTTAAGTCGCTTTTGTCTGTTTTTTTTTTTTTTTTTTTTGTCACAGCAAAGAGATGAGTAATTAATACAATAGTAATATGGGGAACTGGCATGAAAGAACTGAATTTAAATAAATTGGTCCCAATGACTTGTCACTGGTAATTTGGCATTCAAATAGCATGTATAAATGAGTTTACCTTTTCAAACTCATGAGGGGATGAAATGGCTACATCCTGACATGGGAAAAGATACATTTAAACAATGGCCACAAAGGTAGCATCTAGCCAGGGCTTTGCTGAACTTTACTTAATCTATAAATGGCTTCTATCTTCTATCTGTGAAATGTTTTGACATTCTCTTACCTCTGGATCCTTTAAATACTGCTGAGTCCTCTGTGATGATAAACCTGTTTCAGTATATGGGGAAAGGGTCACATAACCCACAAAGCACGTGTATTCAATGACTGATTATCTAAGAGTATGAAGTCAAAAAGCATATTCAAATTTTGTGCTCTTTATAAAACTGGAATTAAGTGTTTATCAGGACAAGCAGTAATATAAAAAATCCAGCTGCCCAGAGCTATTCGTCAAATGTATTCCTGAATAGATATGAAACAAATGTATCTTTCTCCTTAAAATTTTCATATATTATACCATACTAAATACATCTAACACACTGTGGCTAAAACTGACAGGTTTTGTATTTAAATGACTCTCTTGGCAACACTGAGTGTCTTCCTGTATCCTTTGTTCTATATCCATTAAGTAGCATCCTTCTGTCTTCTTAACTGAGCCATGCCATACAACACAGGTAAGCAGACAGTCTCTATCCTCTGGTAGATCCAAATGCAACATCAACTAGTATACACAGACACAACTAAATAAATACAAGATACACAAATAAATTTAAAACATAACAAGTCGTGAATATATTAGCAATGTGTAAGCATAGAGCTTAGCAAAGAGGAACTGACTTCTAAATAGGTCAACCCACAGAAAACAAAACATCTTAGCATTTCCCCAGCTGGCTTCAAAAACATATAAATGACAAAACACAGGTGGTTTTGCTCCTCTGAACTCCCTGTCATCCTTGTATTTCCATTCTGAAAAAGTGGCATCACAGACTTGTTCGTATTGCCTTGTCACTAATCACTCTGGAGTGTCTGTGCATATCGATTGCTGTAATCTTTCTGTTTCTGGAAAAGTGTTGAAGGCTGGGTAAGGCATTATCGCAATACAAAACATTATTATTTTTCTCATTCTATGAAATTCAGCAATCTATATGCACATGCCAGGGGCTAGGCATGCTTTTACAACCCGGAAACAGCCACAGCTGTTATTATTGCCTGTTCTTTTGCACTCATATTTCTGACACTCGACTCATTTCTTAAATGTCGCATCTATATAATGGCAAAGAAACAATATCAAAAGTAAAACTCGCTAAGCCTCCCAGATGTTCACCATAGGTGACACCAAACAATGGATTGATTGATTGATTGATTGATTGATTGATTGATTGATTGATTGATTGACCCTCTTTTCTGCATTTAAGTTTTTGGGGGCAGGGCATCATGTATCATGGCTGCATGTATTCAGTACACATAGCATGGGCTCTTGTAGGTCAGTGTCACAAATTTGGTTGGTGCATGTTAAGGGTATAGCTACCACAACATATTGAGAACCTGGTGTTTTTATTTTCTTCATAGATTTCTTCATAGATCATTTTAGTCAATAACTTTACTCTTTTTGCTCAATCTAAACAACAGAACTGGGTCATCTTTGTCACCTTTTCTTCCAAAGCTTCTGATAGGGGTTTAGGTACAATCTCTGCTTTACCATTCTGTCACACATTTTCCTATTTGAAGATATTATCATCTATGCCTTAGATTTTCCCCCTTTGGTCTTATGATCATGTCAGCAGAATGTAGCATTTAGGCCTCCATTTCTACTCTGCAGTGAGAGGTGATCGGTTCAAACCTTGGTTTTACCAGTGCTGTGAAACATACACAGCTTTCCCACCCATAGGTAGGGACTAACAGAGCTTGTCTATAGTGATAAGAGAGTGAGGCATGTCTGTCTATCACTGACAATGTACCTACCACAGAGAAAACTAGGCAAAGTTAACCACGAATTCTCTTTTATTTCTATCCCCTCATTCAATTACAATATTTTGACAAACTAAATCCAACTATGCTCACCAGCTCAGGAACCTATTCCATTCACTCCATCCACCCACTTGCCCTGACATGGCATTCTAGCCATCTACCACCCGCCCTGAGCTTAGGCACACTAGACTCAGCCATGTTTTACATACTTAAGAGTTTCACCATGTTGCTTACATTGTTCCCTGTCAATGGAGAGATGCTATATCATTCCCCACCTAATCATAATCTATGCACCTCTCAAGACCCAGTTCAAATGTCAGGCTTGTAGTGACATCATCCCTTAAAAAATCCAAGCAGACAGAATCAGGCATGTATTTGTCGACAGGCATGCCTTCTTTATTTATTCGATTTGGTATTTTTCCAATATTTTACATACCAGGCACACTTTCCTCCCCAACCTCTCTTCCATTCAGAAAGGAAAAGGCTTCCCATGGGCTTGAACAAAGCATGGCACATCAAGTTGAGGTAGGACTGAGCTCCTAACTCATATAGACTAGGCAAGGTGATCTAGCCTGGGAAACAGGTTTCCAAAATCCAGCTATGTGCCAGGGACAGGTCCTGGTCTCACTGCTGGGATCCTTGCAAACAGACTAAGCTACACAACTGTCACCCGCATGCAGAGGGCCTAGGTTGGCCCCATGCAGGCAGGCTCCCTGCTAGTCCAGAGTTCATGAGCTCCCCACTAGCTCAGGTTAGCTGTCTCAGTGGATTCCTTCATCATGACCTTGACCCTCCTGGCTTATACAATCCCTCCTCCCTTTTTAGGAAGACTCCCAGAGCTCAGCCCAGTGCTTGGCTACCTACTGGCATCTGCTTCCATCAGTTACTGGATAAAGGCTCTCTGATGACAATTAGGGTAGTGACCAATCTGATTACAGTAGATGGCCAGCTCAGGCACTCTCTCCTTGCCAGTTTAGAAGTCACGTTCACTCCCTCTTGTGTCTAATAAATAAAAGCAGCCCAAGTAAGACACATTCTTACTAAAAGTTTGGAAAAACAGAACAGAATTCATGCCAAAGTCTCATAATGGTCTCATTAGTTGCTTAACTCAGAATGACTGTGGTTGTATGTTCTCTGTGAAATGTGAGATAGGCATGATGGCTTTGTTCTAAAATTCCAGCACTCAAGAGGCTGATGCATGAGGACTCTTGAGAGTTCATGGCAGCCCCGTTAATACAGAGTAAGATCCTATCTCAAATAAAAAAACCAAATGTAATAATAATAATAATAATAATAATAATAATAATAATAATAAATAAATAAAAGAAGGAGGAGGAGAAGGAGAAGAGGAAGGAGAAGAAGAAGAAGAAGAAGAAGAAGAAGAAGAAAGAAGAAGGGGAAGGGGAAGGGGAAGGAGAAGGAGAAAAGGAAAGAGGAGGAGGAGGAGGAGGAGGAGGAGGAGGAGGAGGAGGAGGAGGAGAAGCTGAAGAAGACGCTGAAGAAGAAGCAGAAGTGGCGGGACATGCCTTTACTCCCAGCAGTCGGGAGGCAGAAACAGGCAGATCTCTGCGAGTTTGGGTTAGCCTGCTCTACAGAGAGACAAAGTAATTTAGTTCATGTCCTAACGCCTTCAAATGGCAACATCAGAGTGCAATCTGGGGGTTCAGTCTTTAGTTTCCTGGGCCTTCTCAGCGCATGTGGTACCCCAGTTTCACTGCACATCACTGGCTTCTACTCCCCTCTTCTCAGACCTCACCTTCTTCCTAATCCACAACTTCTCTTCCCTTCTGGAGCACGTCCTAGAAATTCCAAACTGTTTTATAAAGGACTCAGGTTTTGGAAAGCGACTCCCATCTCTGCTGCCTTCACTGTCAACAACAATGCTGTATCTATATGCAAATGCATCAAGGTGATCCAACCAATTCAAGTGAGTCCTTATTTACAGGATTTATTTCCCATATTAGCTGCTGTGTGTGAGCCACAGACTTCTTTACATATTTATGCTTTATTATGCTAACTAGGCTTTTGAATCCCTCAAAACCAAAACAGTTTACAGTACTTTAATCTCACAGTGTATTGTCTTTAAAATACTCGTTTACTTATGCAATTGCTGGGTGAAATAGTCATCACTCTCATCTCCAATGTCTCTAGGAGAGTTGGCACATGTGAACAGGAACCTACATGTGAGCAGAGACCTCCATGTGAACAGAGATCTCCATGTGAGCAGAGATCATGGTGGAAGGGTCCATAAACTAAAGTTCAGCCTTGCCTCTGCCCTTAGGAGAAAAGTAGCTTTAGCACAAAGCTCAGCCTGGTTTTCATTCCAGCATTTTGGAGACCTTCCCATGTGCTTCTTACAAACAATTCTCAGTGGAGATTCTTAGCCTCCATGGAAGCAGGTGAGTGGGTCTAGAAGACACTATATTCCTCTTCAAAGTATATAGCAAAATAGGAAGGATAGAAGATAAACTTTTCATGAAGACCTCGAAACCTCCCTGATTCTCTTAACCCTGCTCGGTGAGTCACTGACATAAAAGTTTAAAGATACAATTAAACTCAGGAAAAATTTTGAAAAGCACATCTATTGCATGAGGTAATATATATCAGGTATACATGTATGTATAGCAAATACTAGTAAATGTATCTGCATAGCAAATTGTGTGCTGTTCTCTCAACTCACCAGCACAGATGCATAAATTCGCTGCAGGTCTGTTTGTAATGGCAGAATAATGAGGTCTCCAGGGCCCAGGGAAAAATGGCTGGAGATGTCTCTTTGCGAATATACACTGAGTTACTGTGAATTAGTTTTGCTTTGTGCAATGCTCAGAATAAGAAAAAAAAAAATGATTTCACAGTAAAATTTCCCCAAATGGGAGTATAGTCTCTCAGCTATTTTTAGTTCATTGTTCTGAAAACCAAATACCGTTTTTATTCATGTCTGCCTCAAGTAGAACTAGGCACATGTAAAAAGATATTTGTGAAGTTCTTCTTTAAAGGCAATGGTAATAACGCGTGCTCCCCAGAGAACAATCTACTTCCACACTGAAGCCGTCTAATAAAACCATTCAGCCTCTTGAAGCAAAAGCTCCCGATTCCTCTTTAGATCATTTCCCTCTGTTTTATGAAGCAGATCAATGTGAGGATTAGAGAGGAAATCACAATGGGAGCCCAGACCACGACATAGCTGTTAACAGTGAGGAAAGAATGCAAATAGAAAAGAGGGTGCTTTATCTTAAAAACGAGATAAATAAACCACAGATGTGTCAGCTTCCAGATCATGTCTGTTTTGTAGACCATGCAACCCATCTGCTTGGGTTTCCCACCCAGCCCTTACAATACTCAGAGCAAGTATTCACAGGGAGGTACTGATTGTTCTTGTGTGGCTCCAAGGATTGCTTAAATTGTATTACAAGTGTCAATAGTCACTCTGAAGTCACATTCGGGCTACATGATATAGTGATTTCAGAGACCGACAGAAACTTTTCTAATGTAGCTTTACTGAGAGTAATAAAAACTAGAAAATTAAGGTGGGGTTGTATCTTGTTTTCTCTCTCTAGAATGTTTCTGCTCTGGAAACCTGGATGACTTTCAAATATTATCTTGCGTGTCACCATCGCAAAACCATCACTTCTAAATAGAGGACATTGCAATCTCCCACTTCTCATCATTACTCCTCATTTTTTTTTCTTTTACTCCATAGCTCCTAAATCTTCTAGTAATCTACATGATGTAATTTTGTCTGTTTCTCTATATGTAAGCCCCATGAAGGGGGGAGTTTTTCATGTTTCTTTCATTTATCTTCTTTACCTTCTTATTACATGTTCAAGAAATCTGTGTAGAAGAAAGTAATTATGTGTAATGAATGATCAGTACATATACACTCATGAAGGTCATTCACTGTGGTACTTGGTAGACCCCAATTCTACTATAGTCTTTTAAATTTTCTGTGCACATTAAATAAATAAATAACCCAAGTCTATTCATCTTTTTTAATGAATTCCTCTCAACTGTCCTTTGGGGCGACAGACCTTTTTACTAAACCAGATAATGTCATAAATAAGATTTTTTTTTCTAAGCAGAATGACACAAAAACCATCACATATTTCCTCCACTACAACTAAAATACCTTAGTAATTACACAGAAAAAAAATAATGCACACACAAAAATCAGTGGTACTCAAAGAGATACAGCTTCATGTTTACTCTCTGTGGGGAGATAGCTATGCCAGGATATGAATCCTACGAGGATTGAGGGTTGTTTTCCTCTCACAATGGAAGAAAACCAACACATTCAACTTACCACTTAGTGAGGCTGGACCCTGGAGCCACACTAGGAGATGAGTGCTGGTTTCTGCCACAGACAGGTCTGGCATTCTGCTATAGCTGCTGCTAGTTCACCTTGGTGAGGCCAAGTCTGTGGTGTTTCAATGTGCAACATGCGTATAATGTAGCAAGTCTCTGGTGTTTCAATATGCAACATATGTATAATGTAGCAAGCCTATGGTGTGTGCAACATATATATATATATAAATATATATACATATATATATATATATATATATATATATATATATACTTCCCATTCAAGAAGAAGACTATATAAAACCCAAAAGCAAAATAGATTTACCAAACAAACACTAGTTTCTACTCAAACCCAGAAACGGTTTCTACAGAGTTCACTGCCTCTGAATATTTTATACTTTGCTTTGTTTTGTTTTGTGCCATTAAGAACAAAACTGTAAAGAGAAGGGAGACAATTTACAGCCACCTAGAGCTAATTATATCCACATTTATTCCATATGTATACATGGAAGACAAAACGTGAAGAAAACATGAACTAGAGGTCCTAAAATAAGCTCCATCAGTGATGCAAGAGGCCCAGCAAGGAAAGCCACACAGAGTCTCAGCTAAGAGCTGAGTATGTGGCTTTGGGAGGAGAAAAGAAGGGATGAAACCCTGCAGTGCGGAGTCTCTATGCAAAGAAACCCTGTGGTACCCGGTCTCTATGCAAAGAACAGCCTGAGGCTCCACCAGAGCTGAGCTCAGCCTTAGGTAAGATAAGACCTCAGAGCTTGTAGCAAACTCCAGAGCAAAGATTTTAGCAAACCAAACCAAACAAAAAAAAAAAGCACTGCATCCCAAAAATCCTAATAAGTTCTGTCTCCTGACACTTGGGGCATAGGATACAGGCACAAAACACATCACCCAGATCCTATGATAAGCTCTAAAGAACAGCACAAGGCCTCAGGTAAGATGGAGTTCTCACAGTATCAGAGTCTCGGGGTTAGAAAAACAAATATTATTTCCTATGTGCCGGGCATTAATTAATACAGCAATTAACTGAGTCCATTCAACAAGCCAATATGATAAGTATCATTATCAATTATTATTATTGCTATGGATTTAATACTACCCTCCAAAGGCTCGTTTGTTAAAAACTATTGCACTGTTTTTGGGGTGAGGGTTAGGAGTTAGGTTTCTGGGTATGCAACCTTGAAGGGGAGTTTAGGGCCATGGCCCTTCCTTTCTGCTCCCTGGCAGCCATGTACCAAATAGCTGTGGTGATAGCTTGCTTGCACAAATAAACAGACCTTCTGACCTCTGTGGTTAGCTAGTGGCAAGCTCCAGTCTCTGTCCCCCGACAGACTTTATTTGAACAAGCAAGGTATCACCACACAACTCATTCTGCCATGTGAGTCTAGCCATGCCAACAGTGCCAAGCAATTATGGACTGAAACTTGTCAAACTGAGAGCCAAGATAAATCTTTGATTCTTCTTGGTTCACTATTTCAGGTATTTTGTCACCGGAATGAAAAAGTGAACACATAATCTTATGTTGAAAACGCTTGTAAATAAATACATCTTCAAAATCAGATGATCTCCAGATTTTAAAGGAGGAATAAGACAGACATTCCACAAAAGGCATAAAACCCACATGTCCTGGAGAAACACACAGTATTCAAACATAGAACACTGAAAAGAGTGAGTACTTATGTAAAGCTGGAAAAACTAATTCCATCAACATCTGATACCACAACCAGAAAGAGACTATAACACTGAACATTCAATTGATAACATCACTGTATATTCACCAACTTGGCTAATATTTGAGCAACTGTTAAACCACAGGGACCAGGACTACAGCCATGAAAAGTAATTCATGGAGACCATCCTGCAGCCTACAATCTCCATAGGACAAGAAACAAGTAGCTTGCATTCCCTGGGGTCCAAAGAAAGTACGTGAAACCTATTTCAGACCTATTTTCTATAAGTAGCCCAAAAGAAATATAAAGACCAGACAATCAAGACATCGGAATGAGTATTAGTCTCTTAAATCTTTTTTTTTTAATTATTATTAATCGGTCTCACTAGACAACTGGAAAACTAGACAACCCTCCAGTCCAGGGAGGTGCGAACTTACTTCTCTTCCTTGTCACCACCTGCCGCTGAGCCTTTCTGATTCTTCTTGTGACTCTTCCTCTTCACAGGGCCCAAGCAGCCAACATATGAGAATAGAAGAAATCAGCGTGATACCGCAAGCTCGGATGAACAATGAAGGATGGGATAATCACCACCTGCTTGTGGGCACTGCTATGGCCCTGGCAGTTAGCTCACGGGCATGGAGAATAGACCTATTTTAAAGAGCTGGTTCTGTAGCTGCCTCTCCAAGAAACCCTCAGTCTTCAGGCCCAGGATGTAATCCAGCTTCATCCTGCTCTATAATGTGAACAAGTCATCACAGCAGGGCATCGCCTTCAAAAGGACTCTGGATCCTCTTTGTTCGGGGTCAAGCAGCTCCTGTGTGGCCTTACAGACGTTGGCTAAGGTAAATTGGATCCTTCCGAATTCACTCTTGTTTCAAATCCGACATTCTCCAATCAGCTTCAGTCCCTGGTTGAGATACAACGTCTTGAAGGTTCTCCATGGGATCACATGGGTTTTGACAAACCCAGACCCAGGCAACTGGCATGCTGTCTCTTGTAGGCCTACTGTGCCTATCCACTGAAGGCCTGTGAGGGAAAGAGCTAATAGTATTGTCTTGATATTCCCACTGAGAGAGTTCAAGTAAGACCATAGCTCAGATTTAATCAATCAAATGCTTTCTCTGCTTCAGTCCAGCATTCACTCTCTAAAATGTTTCCATCAGTCAACTCTGAAGGAGTCATAAGCAATTTCTAATTCATAAGCTAATATGCTGAACATTATCTTTTCACCCTGGTGTGCCGTGATGAGTGGTGCCCATGACTACATCTAATACTTACTCCTTCATCCCTTTTATACAACATCAGAAGTACAATTTCCCTCGGTAAGAAGAACTAATTACTTGCCTGTTGCTTCTCAGACTGCTGTTTCAATGTCTTAGAAACAATCAAATAGCCAGCATCTTCTCTTTAATTCAATGCAACAGAACGGTTTAAGAGAAGCACCCCTTCCTTAGACCAGGCAACTCCCAACTACCTCACAAACCCAGGGATGCTGAATAAGAAGCAGGGATGCTTAATTATGAAGTGATGTGAGAAGCCCACTAATAACTCTATTCTTTGGTTCCCATCTTCTATATTATGGCTATGTCTGAATTGTGCAAACATTGTTGATGTAAAGTACATATTACTTCCTTGATAGCTAAATCCCATATCTGTCTCAGGACTCTGTTTCTGGGATCTCATCACTCCCACTAAAAATGGAATCTCAATTTAATGGCAGCATTTCCAACTATTATCTCAGTGTACCCAGCAAGGCGCGGCAAAAGTTACTATACTGTTATTCACATAGATTGTAGCAGAAAAACATCCACCAACAACATCCTCTGGCTGAGTTCCATTCAAATTTTATCTAGGAACACTATTTTGCACATGGTACAAAATAGACTTTCAATACCTTAGGAATGTAAAATGTATTTTCTTCAGGCATCCATATTGTTGAATTATTGTGGGTAAAGATTTCTTGCAACAACCAGGAGACACAATCTCAGAGCACATTTCCTAGTCTTTTGGCTCTTACTGTCCTGTACCTCCTGTCCCACGTTCCTTGAGCCTTATGTGTAGGCCATCACCAGTAGACGTGCACACTTGGAAAAGGGAAACTTCCAAGGTCTGCATCCCTAGACAAAGAACTACAGGTAACTGAGGGATGCTGGGAACGGGGGTCTTCTTCCACAGAGGATACTTCTAATTGGCTACCCAATACCAGTGATCAGCCCAGAATCACGTGCACGCCATGCTAAGTGGACTCAGCAAGTTGTGTGTATCCCTGAGTGCATACTTTAAATATATACACATGCATATATATCTAAAGGAAACGAGAAGTCTTGGAGTGAAATGAGGGCAAAGAAAGGTTGTAGAAAAGAAAGGATAGAAATGATGTAATCATATTGTCATTTAAAATGTTAATTTAAAAAAAACATATGAAGTTTCAAGTCATAGAAACACAGGAAGCTTGCCATGGACTCACAAACTAAACTTTGACTCCCTCCACACTAAATCCTTAGAATAGAGCCCCCAAGTATTTACCTTGCTTCTGCTCCTCCAAAAGGACTGAAAAGCAGCTGAAACGCTTTTGATATGTTTAATGTCAAGTGAGCTCAGTTCTCCTCTTAGCCACTCTGTGGAATTAACTCTCTGTACAAGTAGCCATGTGTAGAGAGATGTTCTGTAAGTGGGAAGGGGGCTTAGAAAAAAGAGACACCATCTCTTCTACCAACCTCAGAACACCAGGAATCAGCATTCGGGACAGAGAGAGGCAAAGCAGGACTAACTAAGCAAACCTGAGAACAAACTGAATGAAGGGTATATGCAGATGCCCTCCTTTTCAGGATATGGAAACAAGCGACAAAGCTAAATTCCCACCACATTCCACAACTTCTGAAGTGTACTTTCACACACCTGCTAAGTTATCGGGAAGGCAACTCTCGGTGCTTCTTGAAGAGAGGACATCACTTGGTTAACAAATAAGAGATGCCTGGAGCATCTGCAACAAGACAGTATCCACTAGAAACCCTAACTCTGTGTTTGTGAAATGGCTAAGGCGGAAAATGCCAGCTTTAAATAACTGGGCACGCTATTAAAATTGAATGGCACTAACAGAAACAAATATATGGCGTTAGTTGATAGTGATAGTTTCTCGCGATCTTCATTGACAAGCTGATAAGTGAAAAGTATGCATTAAAAAGAGTAACTTAATAATAAAACTTTCCAATGCTGTAGGAAGAGACCAATCACTGACTAAAACTGACTGTGACTGCCCAGGAGGAAACCCTTCAGGGCCATCAAGCCTGGAAATTGGTAACTTCCCCTAGAGCCATTTGGGAGCCTGTTGGGAGCCTGGAGACTGATGGCGACTTGACATCAGATGGCCTGAGCCAATGAAAGACAGACAACACAGTGTTCCAGATGGTGCCACCCTCTGGGTCCTGGGAGGGGGTATTAAATAAAGGTCTGCATAACACCAGCAATAGACAAGTCTGCTCTGCCATTTGCCTGACTCTCAGGATCTGACACATTGATTCTGCTCCATCTTGTCCCATCTTACCCCCACCCCCAGGGTGTGGTAGTGAGAGGCAAGTGACACAATGCCATTCATCTTCCTTTTGTCTGCTTAATTTTTCATTGACCCTCCTCCCCAAAATGAGATATATTATGACCATGTTTCTGTTCATTTCTCCTTCGTGTCACTGCATTTTATGCTTGGCTTACCTTAGTGGTAGTGTAAAGGAAAATACTGCTAAAAGTTGAACAGTGATCTGGCACTAAATTAGGACAGAGGAGTCTACTTTTCAGAACTGGGATTCCTCACTGAGAACCGGCAGATACTTTAAGGCATGGGAATTATCTAACAGTTAGATAGTTCATGTTTCTCTGTGGCAGCAAGAGGGTCATCTCTGTCACATGGTCTGTCATATCAGCAAGAGCTGCTGCCTATCTTCAGATGTCAAAGATAGAGCTGTTCTCTTAGGGAACAGTACAGGAAAGGGCCTCGGGGCTCTGTTTCCCTCTGTTTCCTAATTTGTCGTCTTCTTGTTTTCTGTGGCTTATCTTACACAGAATATTTGTTGTTCTGCTTTCTCCCGTGGTGGTTTAGATAACTCATACCTGACAATCTCAACCAGATAGCAGTTTGAGATTTTCAGGTTATTTAATTGTCTAATAACAAAGCATAAAATTATACTTGGTGGGTTTTTTTTCTCTTTTATTATTCTTGAAATCCATTTTCTTATTTCACTGACAGAGGATCTGGGCAGTCTGATGGTAAGGTGCTGACTCTATCTTTTTTGACATGGCATTTATCTCCTATTTTTTATTTTCCTTTCACCCTGTCTGGTTGCTTTGTTTTTATTATATCTTTGCTATATCAGGGACTGAGTTTTTGAGCCAACCTGAAAAGTGGCTTAGATCAAATGATATTACTTACCTATACTGGATTAATAGATAATCATAATTGTTCAAAAGTCTAGTTTCTGGTTTCAAGTGCTTCGTTTGGCGATTGATAAATACTATTCTTTGATTCCATTTAACATTTCTAGAGGCAGTGAGCTCATTCAGTGAATGGAGGGTAAGACCCCTAAAAAATGGAGTCTGGCTAGGCGAAGGAAATATTTCCGTGCTTAAGACAATTAACTGAAGGAAATACATGAATAGGTATAAAATTTGACCATGTACCTATAAAACTAGTTCTATACTATACATGCAGTGACATACAGCACCATTGCATGAAAGAAATGAAGACGAAATAATTAGGGAAAGTGCCAGAAATAACAGCAGCCAAAATTATAACACATCTAAAATCTAGCTACCAAAAAAGAGATAAGACATACATATTTTAAAAGTCACCGTGATACGATGCTGCTAACAAATATATTCAGCTATAAAGAAAGAATAAATGATGAGATTGTCAGGTAAATGGATGCAACTGGACAACGTTAAACTGAGGTAATAGAAACCCATAAAAACAAGATACGGTCTCATTTGTGGATACTAGCCTCAAACCCTAAGTATGTTTATTTAACTTGGAGGACCCGTGGAAGACAGTAGAGTAGAAGAAAGACCTTAAGGGGGTGGAGATAACCAAGCAAGGGTGAAAAGAAAGTAGAGAAGGAGATTTGGAAGACTGGAAAAGTTTAGGCAGGGAAAGAAATCGGGGTATAGGAAATGAGGAGGTGGGGAGACGGATTAACCAAAGCTAAGAGTGTATGAAAATGCTATATGGAAACCTACTACCTTGTAATACATTTCAAATATAGATTAATGTACTTAAAAGGGAGATAGATACCCTGTATACCCAGATGCTGTTTCTCCTAGAAGCCACGGATTACTAAACAAACCAGTTGTGAGAGGCCTGTGATAAGTTGGGGGTCAAGAAGCTTCAGAGGCCGCAAAGCAATACACGTTCTCACTGTTCCTTTTGATGCCCACCCAAACTAGATGCTAAGATCCTATTGCTAAAGACACCACACACCTTGGTTGCAAGATACAGAAAATTCAAGCAAGACCTGAGCTGGGATTTGGTTCGTGACAGCTAGCTTTCATGACGTTGAAAGATGCTATGCAGGGCACTTGTGTGAAAAATAAAAATAAAATAAAAAATGTCTGCGGTGGTGTTACTCAGCTGTGAATTCTACAAACTTCATTAGCAATCCACCTAGCTAGATGAGTCCACTTACACTACAGTGGTAGGACTATTATGAGAGTTACGAGGGTAACCAAATACTCTATTTGGATTTGAGGCTCACTCTATAGGTGGAAACTCACTCCTACTATTGGAAGTAAAAGTAAAAAGCACATGGCTGGAGAAATCATAGGTCCTAGGGGAGAACTTAATACTACTTTTATTAAGTTGATGTAGTATCAAACTCTCTTCTACATATCTGCTTATCTCCATAGACAGATGACATTCTCAGCCTTAATCAGAGAAGCATCTCTTTATAGTGATTGGAGACTATATTCACTGAATGTATTCACAGAATGATGCTCAAAGTGCTGGGAATGAGTGACAGTTGAATGGCTCAGAAGTCAGCCTTAAGCAATGCATTTGCACACCCTTCTAAAGCCCGGGTGAAAGACGATGTGTAGACAGGGTGCAAACAGGACAGCATGGAAAGAGAGAAACCATCCTGATGCTATTGCAGAACCACGACAAAGTGCAAAACCAGGCCACAGAGGGAGGATTGAAAGAGAAGAAAAAGAAGCTGCAGAATTTTCAGAAGTCCAGTCAGAAATCATTGGAAATAGCGCAGTCCTGTAATCTCAGCCTTCCTTAGGCTAAGAGAGAATGAGTTGGAAACCAGTGCTCTACTACATAGTGAGTTCACCATCTGTCTGAGACACATAGCAAGACTATCTAAAACCCCTTGAAAACGAGTCATGAGAGAAAAATGTGTTAAGAAATGACTTTGACATTTCTAGTTTTAGAGATTTTGTGTTCCCATCAACTAAAGACATGGAGCTAAAAAGGACAATGACTTTTTAGATGGAAAAACAATTGCGTGAATTGTGCGCATGTGTGGGGGGAGGGAGAAAAGGAGAGAAGGAGAGAGAGAGGCAAGGGATGGAGAGAGAGCCTTCTGGAACAGAGGCCACTTCTTAATTAGCCTTGTATCCTCAGCTTCTAACATGTCTCCTGAAAGGAAATAAATAAATGTCAAGTGAATTGAGTTTCAGGCTACTGATGGTTAGTTGTTTGTAGGAAGGTCACCCAGGTGGCAATGTCTGAAGTTAAATTGTCATTTTAGAGCTCTAGATAAAGGTTAAACTTGTAAATATATCTTGTGTTATCAGCATATTTGCTTTCTGGACTGATTCTCATGAGTTGCATTTTACTAAACCAAATACATTGATAACATCTATTGATTAGTGCTTACAATTTTATTCTTATGATGGCCACATGTGCCTGATGCATTGTAATAAGAAGCAAAGATTAAGGTTTGAAACTTCTTTCCTATGTCCCAAGGACTTTTTTTTTTTTACCCAAAGGGAATTTGGTTAGACTCCAAAGTGATAACAAATCTAAATAGTTGATTACTCAAATAATGTGAAAGGTATTCAAATGAGTTTAAAATAAATATAAAATAAATATTCAACTCTAAGTTGACTTGTTTAAAACAGCAATTAAGTTTGGAGAAAGGAGTATATACATATATATATACATATATATACACATATATACATATATATGCATATATATATATACATATACACATATATATACTGGATTTACTCTTTCAAGCTAGCATCTATACAAAGGTACAATGGTTTTTAAAAACTAACTAGTTATAACTAAATTGCTATGTTATGGTCTAAACCTAAATTTGCTATATTCAGACAAAAGCCAATCATGGCTTCTATTTTCAAGAATGCCATGTTCTTCCTTCCCTGGACTTCATTTGTTTTCCTTCAGGAAGCACATAGGTGTTTTAGAATGAGACTACAGAAACACAGTTTCCTGTGGTCATCTTCTTTCACAGTTTTCCGTGGTACTTGATAATTCAACACTTACAAGACCTCAGGGGATCTTGACCTCATCACTCTGCCGTATGCCCCGCCTGGAGACATAGCAGTGGTTGCCTTGGTGACCATGCTTGAGGAAGGCGACATTAGCTAGTCAAGTACTAACACACTTATGATGAAGGAGTGAAGTCCACAAAGGAGGCGTTCACCAAGCACTCCTTTCTGTTTCCTAATTGGTGCCCCCTCCTTTCTTTCATTTTTCATAAAGGAAAAAAAGAATACAAAAAAAGAGTATTGTATAAATTGCCCCATGCACCTGTCACCTAGCTACAAACTCAACTCAACACTGACGTCTTCCTTCTGGCCATCAGGCTATTTTGAGGAGAATCTTGACAATTTTAGCATCTCGCTTATACATGTTTTAGTGTGTATTTCAAAAAAGGTAATTATTAAAAGAACATAATAGGAGATGAGCAGAACTCTGCTCTGGAATCCTGTTGAACAGAGGGAGGAAGGATTGTATGAGCCAAGGGGTTGAGGTTATGACTGAAAGGGGAACCCACAGAGACGGCTGAGCTGAGCTCATGGGAGCTCATGGACTCTGGACCAACAGCTAGGAAGCCTGCATGGGACTGACCTACGACCCTCTGCATGTGCGTGGCAGCTTGGTCTGTTTGTGGGGCTCCTAGAAGTGGGGAAAAGGCCTGTCCTTGGTGCTTGAATGGGTTTCTGGGAACCTATTCCCCAGGCTGGGTTGCCTTGCCCAGCCTTAATGCAGAGGGAGGAGCTTTTTCATGCCTCAACTTGAGGTGCCATGCTTTGTTGACACTCATGGGAGGCTGCTCCTTTCTGAATGGAGAGGGAAGAGAAGTGGATGGGGGTTGGGTGGGCAGCCCTGGGTGGGCAGCCCGAAGGTGAGGGAAGGGAACAGAAGGAGAGGAGGGATGCAAAACTGTGATCGTGATATAAAAGAAATAAAAAATTAATTAATAATAAAGTAATGCATCACTATCCTCATGCTTCCCCCCCACGAAGGACTAATATTCTCCATTGTCACTCACTATCTAATGAATTTAGTGTTGTTCACTCTCTAGGCAGAGGTCAAGCTTATTTGTCTACTGCACTTTGTCTTTCTAGTTATCTTTTACCATCGGGCTGTTTTGTATAGCGAGCCAAACAAAATGTACATACTATATTTAGTACATATGCCTTTTAATTCAAATATTCCTTCCTCTCTTATTTTTCTACTGGCAGCTTATTAAGGAAACCAGGTCATTCGTTCCTTCAGGTTCGGGATATTTTAAGACTTTGCTGCTGTGTTAGATCAAGAAGCTTCCCCCTTAATTAAGGCTCAAATTTGGGTGTAGAGTTTTGTAGAGGTATGTAACATCCGATCAGTTCTATTTCAGAAATACCAAGAACCACTGAGTTGCCACGTTCTTTCATGTGAAGCTTAAAGTCATTTAAAAATGTCGCTTTACCCTCATGAATTTTAAAGCATAATGTGTTTTCCATCTGTTTCATTGATGCTCAGATTTTCCTATTTGGCTAGTAGGAACCTTTTCAAGTTGCCTCTTGAGTTTTTTCTAATGTGACCTCCCCAGCCTGTTGAGTTCCTTATTCCTTATTATGTATGTCCCCATTCCCAAACAGGTATGCTACCAAGGTACCTGGGTCTTTGTAATACATACAAACATCTAAAGCCTATGACTCAGTCATAGTTTGACTTTTAATTCCATAAAATAATCAATGCCAGCCATAATTACTATTTGAGGTTTTCTAATATATTCTTTCAACAATGGGCCATTTATGTCTGTTACTCCCTCTGCTTGGAACATTATCTCTCTAGCAATCTGATCTATCTGTTCTCCCTCCTTTGCATTCTTATCTATCTATTCTGCACTCATCTTTCATACTTCATCCCAAACTTCACCACACAGGAAGACTTTTTCAGCTTTTTGACACGACCAATTTCTGCTGCCTCACCAACTCAAGAGTCCTTGCAGAGTTTTAAACACACTAACACGGAGATTTGATGCCATCTTTATTTTCATGACAGTAACAGCCAAGAGAACAGAACTCACCTTGCATTTTCCTCATCACTGTGTCTTCACCCCAAACAAATGACAGGCCTGAACTAGCACTCCGTAGTGGGGAGATGAGTGTGCCCCAACAGGAATGCCTGTTCAGAGTCGAATGGCACTACTCTGATAAGAAAATGAAAGGAATACCAGACAGAGAATACAAGACAAGGCAGAGGCTGAATTGGAACAGCAGAGAGGAATGACAGCGGATGCTAAATGTTACTGGGTACCAGAAGTCGAAAAGGCAAGGAAGGAATTTTTCCCCCCTCTGGAGCCTCTGAGAAAGACTTGGTGTCACACTGATTTTAAACTTCTAACCCCTAAAGCTATGAGAGAATGAATAAATGTCTGTGGATTCCTAGCACTTTGTGATAGGAGTTCTTAAAAAAAATCCTAATGTAATTACTATATTACTATTCTATTATGCAGTTGATTGGGAGGTGACTGCTTAAAGAATCACTGCGGTGGTGTTTGGGTACAAAAGTAGTTTCTTCTATTCCTTCTGTGAGTACCCTCCACATATTGCTAGTCCCTAGTTCCTCTACACCGAGAGCAGCCACCCTTTTAGTAGTGACCTCTGAAGAGGATGCAGCCATACAGTATGGGATAACAGGAGTCGTTGGAGTAGATGTGAGGGCTCTTGCTGAAAGTTCTGGGAAAGTGGTAGTGAATAACTGATATGGTGCAAAGGAAGAGCAAGTCCACGACGGAACCGTGGGAAAGCCTGATGACTTGAAGGAAAGACCAGACTTTCAGCCCAAGGAATGAGCGTCATAGTCACAAGACCCACCCAGTCACTGTCTACTCCTGCTGTGATATTTTAATCCTCTCTACAGCTCTTCTTACCTAGGTTGTCAGTCATGGACACAACATTCCTTTCCTTCAGCCTTTTGTCCTTTTCATAGAGCTACTCGTCATCCATTGTACCATTGCACAAAATGAGGTTCCTAGGCCTCATCCTGTATACAAAGTACCAGAAACTACTCTAACTAAATGCCCAGTAAACCACTTCAATCAACAGAGGAATTAGGTTTGGAGTTGCGTTAATTTCTTACAACTAAATAATAACCAACAACTAAATAAAATAATAATAACAAAAATACTGCTTCTATAGGTTAACAAGATGTAGGTTATCTATTATTTAACATAGACAGGGTGAAAAGCACAAAGGTTACTTTATTTTTGTATCAGTGCCATTAAAGGTAAGTTCCAAGTAGTGGATTTTATGGTGCCTTTATTTCAGATAGTCATAAGGATTGTTTCTGACTTTTTTTAGTGAATTATTGTTGAATAGTCCATGTCTAGCCATTCCCCTCTTTGTCATAGTTGCATTGATTAAGACTTAATTCACATGATAAAAGTACTAATTGATTTGCAATTATTAGACTGGAATCTGAGCCATGGATCTGTCACTTTTAAACAATATACAATTGGCCAGGTCATTGAAGCATGATGGGTAGAAAAAGTACATAGGCATCTAAGGTCAGTGTCTGGTCCTTAGTTTACATTTAGTAAGAATGAGAAAACAATTGGTATACTACAAGGCAAAATGGGGAGTCAAGGGCTACAGGAGAAATAATAAAACTTTTTGTTTCATTTTGTTTTTTACTCTGAGGCATTGGAAATTATCTTTTCTGATTTTCTATCATTTCTTGATGTTAAGTAGTCAGTTATTAGAGATTTAATCATTTGACTTGAAAGCATATTCCTTGGGAAGAAACGTGATATCTGAGGAGTTTGTCAAAAGACAACATGGACACACAAATGTTCTAAAACCAGAAATGTTAACTGCAGAAAAGACAACGCAATGTGAACAGGGACTATGACACTAAGCATCACTTTCTTAGCTAAAGGCGCATTCCTACAATGGCAGAGAAGACCTGGCCTTATTTCAAAAATCACACGTATTCTCATATCTGTGTAATCCTGAGGGGGAAAAAAGATGAAAACATTACAAAGTTTTTAGGCTATCTCTTATTCCTTTTAAAGTCTGTAAATGACACAGGTGTTTTGATAGATGAACAAAAAGGAAACAGTAGTGCCATAGCAAACTTGCCTCATTAGAAAGTTTTATTCTGTCTATTCCAGTGCAATGATTTATCAAGGGATGACACAATGCAATGGCAAATGTTTCAAATTGCCCACTTGTTAGCCTTTGCTTATGTATAAAAATAATATAAAATATGCACTGGATTGGCAAGTCTGACTTGTCAGCCATAGGTATAGCATCAAAAGGTGTAATTATAAAATCACTCCAAGACTATTCTGTCATATAGTGTGGCAGGTCAATAATGGATGATTTAATGTGAGAATTATTTTAGCAGCTAGTTATGCAAATGTAGACATTTGTTCAAGTGAAGGTTAAGGCTCACAGAAAGAATGGCTAACATTCCCATGAACACTGCTTTGCACTCTCAGCTCTAAACATGTAAGGTTTTGTTCTGCATATACTAGATCATTGTTTGTCTCTTTATTTTTAAAAATAGATATTTAAATAAATTACAATAGAATTATTACTAACAGTATTGACGGAAAAATAATAATACATAAAACATTAACAAACCTCCATTCCCTTTCAAGGCTATGCAGCCTCTGTGTTGTGTGTATGTGCAGTGCACGCACGCACCTCACTTATGTGGAAACAGATACAAATACAAAAGAGAAGTGTTCTTCAAGTTCATGGGAAATATTTTGATGCAAAGACAGAGATGTACAGTATGTGATTAGCATGCTGGAGGCACCATATTTCTTTACCAAAAAAATAAGGTCTTCTGAAGTCTTCAGAATCGGGGCCATTTCACCTTAATTTTCACATGGAGTTGGCTGTATGATGGTAGTTCTACAGACAAAAATTATAGCAACTTATAGTTCAGTGTTGTCCAGCTTAGCATCACATAGTTAGAGGTACTGAAGTCATAAATTAGGCACACTCTAAAATTAGAAGTTCAATTTAAATATTCTACATCAAATTTTAGCTAGTTCTGAAAACTTAACCAATGGGGGGGAAACTATTCCAATCCACAGGAAGGCCACTGCAGAGCCTCCTGGCCTGAGTGAGGAGTTTCTCCCCTCAGTGGAGACGACTCTGATGAGAGGAAGTCACCTGCCTGTGACTGTGACACTGTTTTCAGCCCTAATTGTAACTAGGAAACGCAGGGAAGTGTAATAATGAAAATAACAGGATGTGGAGGTAGAAATTAGCTAAATCTTCCTCCACAAAATTCACTAAAACAGAAGATTAGCTTGAGCACGTGGTATGATTTGGTGTTTAATGTGAAATGATGTTATATAGCTGAGACCATGGAGCCAACAAGAAAACACACTTTACCTTTCTGTGACATGGGGACATGGAAAGGATGCTTCCTGAGAACAAGTCCAACAAGACAGATCACAAAACAAAGCCATACAGGTGAAATCCATTTAAACTAAAAGACATAGCTCAGGAAGTTATGAGTATCTCGTGAGATAATATGTAATGGGAGATGTCATTCTGTAAATATGTTTCTCGTATTGGTTAATCAATAAAGCACTGTTGGCCAATAGGAAAGCAAGACAGGCAGGACTCGGGGGCAAGGAGGAGAGTGGAAGAAGTAGGGAGGAGATTCAATATGGAGGACCAAGAGAAGAGAGGTCCCAATCTTCTCTCCGGTAAGATAAGACCATGTGGAAATACTTAGATTAATAGAAATGGGTTAATATTTAACACAGAGTTAGTCAGTAAGAAGTGCTAGTAACAGGCCAACAGCTTTATATCTAATACAACATCTCTGTGTGTTATTTGGGACTGGCATGGCTGTGGGACCAGGCCGGTGGGAAAATATGCTCGTAACAAATATGAATATTCAGTATGATGCCCACTTTTACTGAACTGTTCAGTAAGTAGATGCATTGGAATGAAGCTTCGTTCTAACCCTGAAAGGCATGATGGAACAGTCTCTTCCTGGGGACCAGTGCTTCTTTGCCAGTGATCACAAAAATCATTGATAATTGGAAGCATATTTCCTATAACATTAGAACTTTAGAAATTTTAGAATTAGCCTTCAGTGATGGCAGGAAGTTAGGTGTGTGTGTGTGTGTGTGTGTGTGTGTGTGTGTGTGTGTGTGTGTACTAGAGAATTGCATAATAAATTAGCAAATGGTTTCCTGGGTGACGGTGGTAAAGAGCCGGGATACTGGGGTCGGCCTATTATAATACTACACTTTTCTCACCGTGTAACTGCAGACAAGTTGCCTATGCTGTCTATGCAGAAGCTCCAATTCCATCAGGTTATCTACCATACATGCAAATTCTTTAGGAAAGTATCTCCCACCTTGTTATGCTGTATGCTTCTGGTAAATTTATAACAGTGATGAAGATACTATTCAGTCCCCACACACACACACCTCAAACACCAACATTAGAAACACCACAGCTCAGGGACAAGCCCTTTGCCACAAGTCACAGGACCTCCTGACCCTCTAAGAAGATTTCTTTGTACTGTTTACATTGCATCTAGTTCCAGACTAAGAACAGCTTCTGCATGAGTTATTATTCACCTGTTTTAATGTTTCTCCAAGAAGCCTGAAGCCAGTGTTGCTTCTAGGAGCCTGAGCTAGTTTGCAACGGGCGTAGTTGAGTCTTTTCTTGCCATTTTATAAAGATCATCTGAAAATGATTACCACACTGGGCAAACTATGTTGACCAATGGCACAGTCTGACCAAGATGGGGGTTTTCTGAGCCTCAAATTAGCCTACCCCTCCAAAAAAATAAGCCTGTTTTCTCTGAAAGCCAAAAAATAATGCTTTTAATTCAAGGTGATTAGTGGATTTGGCAGACAGATAATTATGCTGTGAAACTAGCACTGGAGAAAAATCATTATTCTGATGAAAACGAGTAAGAACAAACAATAATCCAGCTGTATAGAGGGGGAAATGCGTCTCACAAAGTCCCTTCTGCTGTGACGTGAAAACCAAGGACTCTGTCACTAGCCTGTTGGAATGTGGCTGCTGTTCTGCCACAGAGGGTCCCAGAGGTGGCTGAATGATATTGTCTCCACCAGCACAGCTGCTCTTTCTCTGGATGGATCCCACAAGCCATGGAGAAACTGTCTGTAACACCTCCTTACTGAGCTGATAGCGGAGGGACCTCAAAGGGAGCGGTGTGCATGTGAACACCACCACGGTTAAGGTTCCCATCAACCCCCATTGACACTCTGCAGGAAATGGCGACTCTGTAGCAAAATGTGGGAACTATTTCTGATTTCGGCTAACAAGTTCGTATAAAGCATCCCCGCTTTCCCTTTGTTTTCTGGAGTCTGTAAGGAGAGCTTAAATGGGGGGAGCACCACAGAGCTGAGAGACAAGGAAGAGGCCAATGTAACAAGGGGGGAGCGGGAAAGATCTGGGGACGCAAGTGGTCCTACCCAGCTCGGTCTGGGAGCTGCACCAGCAGGACCATTGACGTCTGCTCCTCAGCCTTTCAATTTCCCCAGTGACAAAATACCATGAGAACGTCCATGAGGACTGTTTTCAGTGTGCAATGAAATCCGTAAGCACCTAACACAACTGTGTAAACACAATGAATAACTATTAATATTGCCCCACAAAAGAAATCTCCTTGGCCTATGTGTGAAACAGAATGACTGTCACGGGCTACCTGGAACGCACAGGGTGTCTGACTAGGGGGAGAGGTCCTCAGGTGGAATCCAGTGATGAGCCCAGATCCCACCACGTGGTCTTCACCTCCCATCCCGCAGCCAAGCAGCCCTATCATCCCCCGCCCCAGGCAAGCAACAGTACTATCGTTCTGCATTGCCTCTGTCACTTGAGAGGAGATGATAGCAGCTAAGGCTCTGCCTGCTGAGGCTTCAGGAGGCTACAGAAGTGCTCTGCTTATTGCAAATTTCCTGACACGGCCGAAACCATCCCCATGACGATTGCACATCCGTTTCATAATTGCTTTCATCCAGAGAGCCTGCAGAGCTAGAGCAGGTCCGTGCCTACAAGGCGAGGACTTGAAGCTGATCCCTGGTCTGGGTAGGAGGGAGAAATTCTGTTTCACTTTACCCTTTGTAACTGTGGAGGGCTCTACAGCTAACCACGGAAGCTAGGGCAGGGAGGGAACAATTCACCGAGAGGATGTAGAAAAACAATTGTGTGCATCCCAGGCTCAAATAAATAACAAGAGGAAAAAGGTAAGAATTCAGAGGATGAAGGAACACAGCCTGGACTGGGTCTCCATCCATCTCCTCTGCTCTCTGATAAGCAGTGAGTTCAGTCCCGCCTCTGCCAGGGAACGAAAGGGAAAAGGGAGGGTATCTTCTTCTTTACTTTCTATAAACTAAGGTCCACGGGAAAGTGAACTGTGCAGGAGACAGCATCAAGTCCTCCATCGTTTCAAAGCGGGCTTAATGATTCTCCCGGAAGAAAATACCTTGGCAATTCACCTGGAACTGGGCGATGGAGAGCTTCGTGCTTCTATTTGTTTTTTGTTTGTTTGTTTGTTTGTTTTTTGAGACAGGGTTTCTCTGTGTCTTGATTCACCACCAAAGACCTCACCCTCTCCAGCCTTCCCCTCCTCTAATATATACCTGAAAAATGTTTGGGACAAGGCAAAAAATATATGCCATGTGGTTTATAAAACATTGTTTCTCTCTATCGATTTTAATGGAAAATAGGGACTCATCAAGAAACACATCTTTTGGCAGGCAATGGTGGTGCAGCCTTTTATCCCAACACTTGGGAGGCAGAAGCAGGAGAGGATCTGTACCTTTAAAGCCAACCTGTTCTCCAGACCACCCAAGGCTACACAATGAAACCTTTCTCAACCCCACCCCAAAAAAAAAAAAAACAAATAAGAAGAAAAGGAAGAAAGAGAGGGAAGGAAGGAAGGAAGGAAGGAAGGAAGGAAGGAAGGAAGGAAGGAAGGAAGGAAGGGAGGGAGGGAGGGAGGGAGGAAGGAAGGACAGAAGGAAGGAAGGAAGGAAGGAAGGAAGGAAGGAAGGAAAAGAAGCATGCCTTGAACAATTCCGCAATGTGTTAGGCTTTCCTGCTTCCTTTATATATTTCCTGACAATACAGACCCTCATCCCTATCGCATCAAGAATTATAACTTATACCAAATAATGTAGTTAATATAGCTGTGTGCTTCATTATATTGATTAAGAGCACATAGTGTGAACACATCTTTTTAAAAAGAATGGCGAGCAGATTTGACTTCATCAAAGTTAGAACACTGTATGCATCAAAGAACAGAATGAAAACACAACCCATGAGGCTCATATGTGATAGGCTTGTGTATGACATGGAAAATGTATATGTGATACACAATTGGCACCCAGAATACATGAAGGATTTCTTAGACTAAACAACGGTGGAGAAACACAACACTTTAAAAGGAAGCAATGAACTTGAACAGATGCTTCACCAAAGAAGAATTATAAATGGCCCCTAAGCACATGTCTGTGCATAACATCACAGGCCACATTGTGATGTCATTAGAATGTCTGCCAACAGAAGAAACCTTTAATGAAGTTCACTGACAGACATTACTGGGGATAAATGTAAAATGGTCTATCTGCTACGAAAGACTCTATGGTAGTTTCTCAAAAAAATTTAAGTTAGAGCTACATAGTATAGCAGAACCATTTCTGCATCTATACCTAAGAGAAGTAAAAATAAAGGCTCAAATAGACCTGTGAATTACCCACATTCATAGCAGCACTGTTAGCAACAGCCAAAGGATAAATACAACCCAAGGGTCCACTTGCACATGAATGGATAAAATAACAACTGTACACACACACACACACACACACACACACACACACACACACACACACACACCTTTGGTTTTAGAAAGGTGTTATATTGTACCAAGGCTTGCCCAGAACCATTTAACAATCCTTTCTTGTGCCTCAAGTGCTGGAATTCCAGTTGTAACAACTAATGGGTCTCATGTAGTGAAATATTCTTTTAGCCATAAGAAAGAATAAAGTCTTGATAAATGCTACAACATGCACTAATCTGAAACATCATATGAAGTGAAATAAAGCAGCCCCATAAAGGCAAATCTATTTGATTCTTCTTAAATGAGCTATCCGAAGATGTCTACCTCAAAGAGACAGGAAGTATGTTGATGTTTTCCAGGCATAGCAGGAAGACAGCAATGGAGAAATACTGAGTAATGGCAAAGTTTCAATTTAGAAACATAAAAAGACTTCTAGAGATACACAGTGCTATTGTGTCTTTCAAAGTATGTATACATGCAATACTCATGGACCATATGTTAAAAATGGTTATGATGGAAAACTTTAGGAAACACGTATTTTGATCCATTAAAAATACTATATTTTGCCAGGCATAGTGGTGCACACCTTTAATCCCAACACTTTCAAGGAAAAGGCAGACATATCTTAGTGAATTTAAGGCAAACCTAGTGTACAACCATAGACAACCACAGCTACATAAAGAGACTCTATCTAAACACACACACATATATATATATATATATATATATATATATATATATATATATATATATATATATCCCAAGCATCAAGGATAGCACCATGGCTATACCAAACACTAACTGTGATGCCTGTAACACAGTAATTTAGCCTTTCAGTTTCCCATTTTCTTATCTGCGAATGTGGTAATCTGTATGCTTAAGTCATAAGGTTGTGAAATTGTATGCAAGACAGTCAATAGAAAAATCCTAGAAGGAATGCACAAGATGTAGTTGTGATTACTGATATCATTTGATTTGCTACAGTACACAGTCTTTGATAGCACAGAAAACGATTTCCTTTCCTGCATCCCACATAGAACATTGTTCATGTATCACCAACGACTTACTGATTTATGTATTCATGCACAAAGATGAACAAATCGACTCATAATCAGTGGTTGTTTCTCCAACACCAAATATAAGTCAGTATTGATTCCTTCATATTCTTGAAAAGGGCTACTTGAGCCAAAGACATACATACAGTCATGGAGAGCTGGCAAAGTATTGTCTTGGAAAGAATATAATTTGTGTTGCAATGATAAGGTCAAGGGGAATCAAGGGGCCTTTCTCTTGTCATTAACTCTTTCTAACCAGCCTGGAGAATTAGCCACAGAGAACAAAAGTGCATAACTGTTAGGAACACCGCCATGTAAAGAAGACAAAGTAAAAAGGTGACAAGATTCCACTGCCTACCACTGACACAGACTGAAATGTGACACAGAGTAATAAATTCCAAAAGAACTCGGGGACTCCCTACCAACTGTCAAGGTAAATGTGTAAGGATGCTGTTGGTTTTGGTTTTGGAGCATGAGTTATAGGGTCTTTGCTAATCCTCTCCATTTTAAATGAAACTATTTTAAAATAAGTCTCTGCCTTGAAAATGATATAATGAAATATTAACATCCATGATCAAATAGAATGAGCGATTTCTGAGATGTGTACAGCATGTTCATGAGCTTTGCCTAAGACAAATTTTCAAAACCTTGGATTACTGCTGACTTCTGAAATAAGCCTTCTATGAAAGTGAGAACAAATTCTTTTAAGGATTATTTCCCCAGCAGTTTGAGTGACTCTTTTCCACAGATATCTTTTTCAGAACCCATATACCCTAAAGCCTCATAATTCCATTAAATCATTGCACAGCTGGGCAATTCTTTCTTTGCTCACATTATAGTGATCCCCAGGGAATTTATGTAAATCTATGGAAATTCATTTTAAAGGCGGCACTCAGAATGGATGCAACCTCATTAACTAAACGATTATATCTACAAACAAGCTAAAAGCAACATGCCAGAGAGCTAAATTAAACTTTTCATCAGGAAAACTAAACCGCTCACTTTCTCATTGAAGCTTTATCTGAATGCCATCAAAACTGTTGGACAAAAGACTTTGAAGAAGTCCAAATAGATATCAGGTTGTAGATCGGCCCATCTGGCCCTTTTATGTTCCCATTGCCTTGACTCCACTGTGGCAATGCTAATAGAAAAAAATAAAAATAAAAAAACACTAGCCTTGTAATATATAGACTCAGAAAAGATTTGGATAAAAAAAAAATGAAATGACCTTTCCATGTCCTTCAAAGGACACTCAAGGCAACCCCAAGAAACTTCAAAGGCAAGTTAACCAATGAAAATCCAGGCTACCACATGTTAGAAAGAAGCTTTGTAGTTAACTTGCCTGCATCCAGCCCATCCTCTTTACTAACCAGCCCACGGAATCACTCAAACTTTGGGCCTGGTAAACTAGGGGAAATAACAATTCTTGACAATTTTATCAACTTCTCATGTGATAAACTATACAAAGAACTTAGGCCAATACTCGGCATATAGTTGGGATGCAAATGCCCTGGTGTTGGGACAAAAGTGGGAGTGAGAGATCAAAGCTACAGAAACTAAGAGCTGTCTGGGAGTTCCTAGTGCTGTAATGAGACATCATGACCACAGCAACTCTAATAGAAGAAAACATTTTATTATAGGACTCACTTAAAGTTCAGAGGTTTGGTCCATTATTACCATGGTGAAATCCAAGGCAGCATTCAGGTAGACATGGTGCTAAAGGAAGAGATGAGGGTTTGTACATCTTGACTCACAGGCAACAGAAAGTGGTCTGAGACAATGGATGGTATTTTGAGCATATATGAGACCTCAAAAGCCCACCTCCGCAATGGCATACTCTATCCAACAAGGCAATACCTACTTCAACAAAGCCACACCTACTAATAGTGCCACTCCCTTTGGGTCCATTTTCTTTCAAACCACCATAAGGGCTAACTGGAAGGTAAAATAATGAGTTACCCCACTCAAGTGTTTTTGGAATCTCTTGCACAACCGTTCTCAGTCTCTGCAGTTGAATGACCCTTTCAGATGATGGGTCACCTAAGAATATCAAAAAACAGATAATTACATTATGATTCATAACAGTACCAAATTTACAGTTATGATGTAGCAATGAAAATAATGTTATGGTTGGCTGTCAGCACAACACGAGCAACCATATTAAAGGTTTGAGAGCCACTGGTCTAAGCGAAGTCAACTGAGACTCTGCCGAGGCGTTCTCAACAACACCAGTTGAAACAAGTCACAAGAAACTAAAAGACTGCAAGCAAGTTCTCAAGGCTTGTCTGTTGCAGAACACGATGCTGAGCATAGCCTAGTCAGGTTATGAAACATAGTAATGCAAATGCAGTCTTGATAAGAAGATATTGCAACAAGTATTGCTACATACTATAACGTTAGGTTTACAGGGCTAGACCCTTGGAATCCCATTAGTGTTACGTTTACAGGGCTAGCCCCTTGGAATCCCATTAGTAGTGAGTACAACATCACTGTTAATTTATTAACTGGTTATTAGTTTACCCATGCTTAAGTCTCTGAGGAAATAGTTTCCCAGAGCCTATTCACCATCTTAATTCAGCCCTTTGCAAGAATATCTGGTTCATTAAAAACTGGGTTTCAGGCAATGAGGTAGGGCTCAGTGGTCAAGCACTTGCCGTGATGTATAAAACCAAATGCTAGGAAAAATAAACTTCTCAGCTGCTCTGAATAACTGGGTCATAGTTCACACTATGGGATGCCTCTGATCTCCAGCTGTTTCACTGTATTTCTTCTTCATGAGAAAATGGGATATCCATTTGGAGTAAATGTGACATTGTTTTCCCAACTTCCTCAAATCAAAATAACATATTTATTCACAAAACCTGCATCTTCAGGCCCTCTTTTCACAAGTACAATTTATGGAAATCCAATTTGATACTCATTTGAATGCTATCTGATCTCACCAAGAGAAACAGTAATAAAATATACTTCAGCTCCATGAAGTCCCCTAGATTATAATTACGCACTGAAGTCACACCACCATGAATCCAAACCAACAAAAAAGGAAAAGCATATTTAGAAACCCAATAGTTATAAAATATAAAATTATTACATAAAATAAATGTCAAATATGTAAAGGAATCATGAAAATTCAAAAGTGAGCAGAAAGATAAAATTTTCTTAAAATTGTAAGTAAATGTGTTTTTTGTTATTGTTGTTTTTGTTTGTTTTGTTTTTATTTTATTTTCTGAGACAGGGTCTCTTGGTGTAACCCTGACTGTCCTGAAAATTGCTCTGTAGATCAGGCTGGCCTCAAGCAGAGTTTTATAAAAAACGTTTTAAAATAAAAATATAAAAATAAAAACAGCCATGTCAGTCTATTTTTAGTAGGGTTAGCTTGCACGTCTTAGAGTCAGGTAGACAATTAAGAAATGCCAAGGCTTCTTGAAAAAAATTATTAAGTCAGACAGAAAAAAGAATGGGACATAGGAAAGAGCAGTTACAGAGACAATGACAATGACACAATGATACTACTTATAATTGAATGAGAAGCATCAATAGTGATGAAGACTTTAAAGGTGGTAAAAATGATAATGTGACTTTGGTACTTGTATTAGGGGGAGAAATTGGTAAAGGCATGGTGGTATATGCCTGTTATCCAAGCACAAGGTAGTTAGAAGGCTGAGAGATTGGGAAATCAGGAGTTCAGGTCTGTCTTCAACTACATAGTGATTTTAATGTCAACCTAGATAACAGACACCCTTCCTCACAATTAAAAAGAAGAAAATATTTTAAAGGAGTAATAAGAGAAAAGGAAGAGGAGGAGGAGGATGAGTAGGAGGAGGAGGTGGAGGTGGAGGAAGGGACTAATGATACGAGGTGTGATGAGTGTGGTTTAGGCTTCCAGTTTGGGGAGCTGGGGTGTGGAGTCCAACAATATAAACAGAGAAGCCAAGGCAGAAATGAAGAAGAGATTGAAATCTCATGTGGGATAAACTGACGTGATCACATGAAAATGGCTTTAGATCTTTGTACCTCATCCCATCTGGAAGGGGGATTTGTTGACCCTCGTGGAACTCTACGACCTGTGGCCTCTTTGGGCAAGGCTATGGCAGAAGTGCAGCGATCATAGACATATGTCTAGGCTTTTAGAGGACTTGTAGCTTCTATTTTCTGTCTCTTGGAACAATCTTGTAGAATTTGTTGTAACAAGAATCATGAATATAACACCAGTAGCACAGACAATGAGATCTTTTTTCCTTAACTAGCTTTCTTTGGTAAATTGTACGTGGGTCTCAGTTAGAAAGCCTGGGCACTCTAAGGGACCTCTGACAGTGGAACCAGGATGTATCCCTGGTGCACGAAAGGACTTTGGGAGCAGGTTCCCCATGGAGGGATACTCCCTTAGCCTAGAGACAGAAGGGAGGGCCTACTCCCTCCTCCAAATGACTTTGACAGATTTTGATGATCCCTCCTGGAAGGCATCACCCTCCCTGTGGAGTGGGGTGGGGGATCAGATGGGAAGGGAGGTCCAGGGCATGGGAGGGAGGGAAGGGAACTGGGGTCTATATGTAAAATAAGAAAAAATAATAAATATTAAAAAAAATAAAATCAGGAAAGTTGAAGAAATCTATAATTGCTAAGTGTTCAAATCATTATTTTTAAACCTTCGATTTCTCCTCAAAGAAACAAGGCAACAGTTCCTATGATAGCAGAGGCAATTCTGACATTATTTCCAAAACAAGTAATAACAAAACCCCACCATGTTTTATGGCAAATTTATCTGACACTGAGCCATAAAGATTAAATGTATTTTTGTGCAGAAAAGAAAGAGGGAAGAATCAAAACTTGTGTTTTAAAGAATATGTGAATCTCATGTAAAAGATTAAGGAAAGGAAAAAAAAAGGAAAATCTCTATGGAAAACAGCCAGAAAAGTAAATGAATTTTAAAAAGAATGGATTTAAGGGGTGGGAGACAAGAGAAAGTAATAGAAGTGAAATGATTGAAATATATCATGCACATATAAGAAAATATCATAATACAATGTATTATTGCATATAATAATATTCATAATGTATTCATAATAATATTCATAATACATTTGAAAAAATAAAATCAAGTATGCTAAGTATGTAAAACACATTTGATGAAGTATTCTCTGAGAAAATAAATGATGTTATTTATTTTCTGGACAAATTGTTATATAGCATTTAGAATAAATCAGTCTCAAATTTAAAAATAAAAATAAAAATAAAATTTATCATCTTGGATAAAAAATAGCAAGTCAAACAAAATAATATGGCATGGTATTTTCTTTATCTATACTCACTGAAAAGCAGCATACACCTTCTTGCTCCCTCATGTCCTCCTCTCCCCTCCTCTTCTCTCCTTCTTTTTCTCCTAACTCTACCTCCCCTCCACCCCCCCAAGCTCCCGATTTGCTTGGGAGATCTTGTCCCTTTCCCATTCTCCTGAGGACCATGTAAGTCTCTCTTAGAGTTTTCCTTGTTTCTTAAAAGATTGAGTCGGCAGAAGAATACAGGAGAACAAGAAAAAGAGATACCATAATAGAAGGAACCATTATAGATTTAATGAGAAAACTGCCACTAGTGAAATGTCCAGAGACCTAGAAGGATGACTCTAACAATCTAAGCAATAGTGGAGAGGCTGCCTTAAATGTCCTTCCACAATAATGAGACCTTATATGCCATCCTGGAGTCTTCATCCAGTAGCTGATGGAAGCAGAAGCAGACACCCACAGCTAAACACTAAGCTGAATTCCTGGAATCCAATTGCAGAAAGGAAGGAGAGATGAGAAAGAGGTCAAGACCAGGCTGGAGAAACCAACAGAATCAGCTGACCTGAACAAGGGGAGCTCATGCACCCCAGCATGGGAAACCAGACCCCATGAACATTGGTGTCAGTTAGGAGGTTTGGGCAGTCTATGGGGCCTCTGGTAGTGGATCGGTATTTTTATCCTTAGTGTATGAATGGACTTTGAGAGCCCATTCCACATGGAGGGATACTTTCTCAGCCTGGACACATGAGGGAGGACCTAGGTCCTGCTCCAAATGATATGACAGATTTTGAAGATCCCCTGTGGAAGGCCTCACCCTCCCTACAGAGCAGAAAGGAAATGAGATGGGGGTTGGTGGGGGCAGGGGAGGAGGTGAGGGAGAAGGAACTGGGATTGACATGTAAAAACAGCTTGTTTCTAATTTAAATAAAAATAGATAAAAAGAAAAAAAAGCAAAACAGCATACATTTTCTAACTAATTTTATAAGTTATTATGGGATGGTATCAAAAGGTCATAATTAAGTAAAGCAGTATAATAATGACATTAGATCATGGGCCAGAATTGAAGAAGCCACACACAGGAGGCCAAGAAGCAATGGAAATCAGGATATAAAAAGAAAGGGATGTTTTCAAATGAAGCTTAACTCTATTTCCACATGCTACATCAATATAAACTTCAGAAGAAATAAGTGAAAATAAAATACCAGGAAAAATAGGTATCTTATATATGCGTGCATGCATGTGCCTGCGTGTGTGTGTGCTTATATTAATGGGAGTCCATGTGACTGTGTGGGCGCATGCATGTAAACCCCTGAGGTTAATATTAGGTGTCTTGCTCAGTCACCTTCCACCTTGTATTTTTTGTTTTTTGAGAAAAGCTCTCTGACTCAACCTGGAACTTGGCAACTAAACTAGGAATTCTCCTGTCTCCATCCTCCATCTCCCCAGAGCTGGAATTAAAGCAGTGCACCAGCTTTTGTGTAGGGAAGTGACCTAGGGTCCTCGTGTTTGCATAGCAAGTATTTCACTGGCTGAGACAGTGAGTACCTTGTACTCACTGGATGGTATGCAACCCCAGACAGAAACCATCAGAGGATTAACTCATTGTAGACATAGAGATAAGATAACAAAGAACAAAGAAGAGATACGATAAGAGACAAATAGATGCATGGAACAAAAGTTAGCATTAAAGCTCCCAGTTGCTACCTTCATATAAAAGTTACTCTTGTAAACCCATACAAAACAGAAACAAATCAATACCAAATTGTTAAATTTAAATTTTCAATTGAAAAAAAAAAAAGTCACCTTGAATTGAATTGAATTCACAAGTAAAAAGCTGTCCAGCACCACAGGATCCTGAGTGAGCAGTACAAGCTTGTTTTAAACAGTATTTTCCTCTAGCAGTTTGCTATGGATAAATTTATGCTCATGCCTAGGAGTAGTTTTTTAAAAAAAAATCAGTTTCACTTTTATGACATTATCAATTTTTGTATTTCTGGGAAGCAGTTTGAAAACATGTATTGAAATTCTTGCAATTTATAATCTTTTTTTCTAGAAATTCTGCTAAGGTTTTTACAGTCAAAATAATTCAGCATCTGTCAATTATACATACAATTAAAGCCATACAATAGTTTAAGATTGTATATAAGAAAGCTAAATAACTCACATATAAGTAAGTTCTTCTAAATATGTAAAAATTTTAACACATGATGTCAACAATAAACTAAAAATTGACTATGTAACAATAGCAAAATGACTAAGTAATTTAGGTATAGAGCACAATATAAATTTATGTTATTTAAATCTAATTAAATAAGTATTAGTATAAAGACATAATCACATAATATTGTTATATAAAGAGTTAAGTTAGAAACCGATGTTCAGAGTTACTATCTCATGGAAAAAATGATGCTTGAATTTTACATTAAACCTAATTTTTATGTGTATGCATATGTGTGCCTGTCAGTATGTGTACACATGTGTCTAGGTACCCACAGAGGACAGAAAATGGTAGCGAATCCCCTAGAGATGGGGTTGCAGGCAGTTGTGAGCTGTATGACGTGAGTGCTGGGAACTGAACTCAGGTACGCTGTGAGAGCAGTAAGAAATCATAACCGCGGAGCTCGTTTCTCCAGCCCCCTAAGTCTAAAACTGTATGAGAAAGAATATGCAGAACATAGTATAAACATGTGTTCAATCGTGATGGCATCCTTTATTTTCCTAACCACTTTACATAATGGATCAACAATAAACACAAATGATTCGTGTGTTGAGAAAAGTGAGGATAAGATGGAAAGTCGGAATGATAAAGAAGACGGAGGCGGACACTAGCTTCAGTGTGTCATCTACTAAAGAATGGCCTGTCTAAACGCATAGCAGCATTGTAGCTGACTCCCCCCTCCCTGGAATTCCATCAGATCCTTTGCATACAGTTTTCACAGCATTATATCACGTCCTTGATTTTGCTTTCTAACTGTTTTACTTTTCCAAGTAGTGTCACTCAGCAAAGTTCCATAAATATTCTTATACTGCCGTAAATTTCTCCACACGCAGACATTTCAAAATGTTAACTGAGCTTCACTGAATCACGGCCAGCAGCTAAATTTACTGTATAGTCACAAACTTTGCCAAAAGCACAGAACTTGAAAGATGGACAATGTAGGATCACCGAAGCTTGACCGAGCTGGATGGAAGTCATTGAGATGGGTCAGGACAAACTGATGCAATATGCCAAGCACAAGCTCTTGGTGGAGGTCTCAATGCTTCCACTGGTTAACTTAGGGGCTGACCTGACTGCATCAGATCATATGGTATTTGCATCCAACACCCTTCTGTGGTCACAATTCTTTAATGTTTGTGATTTTACAATGTTTGCTTAGTCTTTGCTCCTTCACAGAACTGTATTTAGGGAATAGTGGATTGAAACAAAAACCAAGGAGATGAATCTATTTACCTATCTGCTCTTTTACAATATGTTAGTAAATATGATGAAGACCCTGCCAGTTAAAATCTGTTATATTAAATTCACATAATTTCTTGTGTATATAAAAGACAGCATTTCCTAACTAGTTACACATGATGCCTTCCTAACAGAATTAATATGCATTTTATTTATTCTATAAAACAATATTCTCTACATTCTGCTTTTAAAACAGTTTTGCAAGATTTAAGGAATCAACAAGTCTCCAGCTGTAAAACTGATTCAGAGACACACACCAATCTTGTAACACACTCTACATTTTTCACTATTAACTTAAAATTTCCCAAGACTTGAAAAGTGTTGTGTTCATGGGGAATGTTCAATACAGAACTGAAATAATAGAGTTGTATGCATTGGTAATTTTTTTGAAGATGATTTGAAATGATTGACTATTACAAACACTGGATTTTTACATGGAGCCTTCGTTTTTACTCACTTACCATCCTCAAAAAGAAAACCTCAACTCAGTTCTGCAAACATTCCTAAGGTCAGTGCTGGAACTACAATCTGTGGCCCATTAGGTATAAGATACATACAACATAAAGCCTCCTATAAAAAGTCATGTATGACGTTGATAATAAAATAGGTATGAAGGGTCATTAAGATGTTTAATATTGATAACATATTAATCAAAAACTGTGTCATATTCCACCTTAGTCTCTGAAGAGCACGTTAACTGTTACTATGCCTTTTCAAATAAAACTACTTCTATCTCAATTCTAAAATTATACGTGTGTGTGTGTGTGGGTCTGTGTATATATATATATATATATATATATATATAATAAAAGTACTAGATGAATAGAAAAAAATAGGTTATAGAATACCATGGAAAAGTTTACTTTTTCTTAAAAACAGGATATAGTAAAATTCTTTAAGTCTTGAATTAGCAAACCCACTCCCTTGCTCTCTAATAAAGATTTACATTTACATAGTAAAATTGAGAAATGTTTATTATAATAGATACCATATAACATGGGGAGTCCCACATAGATGAACAGACAGATTAACTTTTGATTTCATGTTGAATGCAACAGAAGACCTTTAAATGAACATAACTACATAGAGTGCCATATATATATATATGAGTTGGCTGCGTTTTTACTGAAATGAAGGTTGAAGCATCAATTCTTTCTTTTTTAACAATACTACTTCAAAACATAAACGAAGAAAGCCTAGCTAGATTCTCTTATTTCGGTTATTTTCTTTCTGGGCTAGCTATTAACCTACAAGAGAACATCAGTAATTCTCTTCTTTCTCAAGTTTAGAGGTGTTTTAGCTTTACTTGGGTATCTAATAAATGCAAAACTTTTGGTATTCTGGGTTTTTCTCTGCCCTGCCCATCCCACACAGAAGGTTCTTTTTGCCTCAAATCCCAGTGAACACATGTAAGCACATACTCAAAACAAGGCAACAAGTGAGAGGCAAGGTTAAAATAAGGGCCCAGACGGTCTGACTCACAGTCCAGCCTTCACCCCTTACAGCTTGCTGCTTCTCTTTGTCCCCTTTGCTGAGAATCGAGACACTTGTTCTTTAGCAGGGTGTTTCTGCTGCCAAAATTCACTTCCTACCGCATTATGCAATGAAGTCAGAAGCCTGAGCTTGTGACATCAATATAGGTTGCTATGGTTACTCTTTCCATAAGTATTACAGGTTCAGTGTAGGCTCAGAAAGGGGGGACTTCAGTAGAGAAGCAAGCTAACGAGCATTCTCAGCTTAAATTACAACAGTAACTGGTGGGGAAATCTTTTCCAAACAAGCCATAACTATTATATTGATGTGTTATCATTGAAATAATTTCTCTCATCTCTTATTTTAAAAGAGATTTCTGCAACAAAAACAGCAATGCCACTGACCTTCCAAATAACACATCCCCATGATCCATGTCCAAAATAAATCTCACTGCAATATAACAAAGTATACCACACATTCTGTTCCTACAGAAGTCAAGTTGTGTGTGTGTGTGTGACCAGTTGTGCATAAATTCATAATAACACAATGACAACTCAATTTTCCTATCACCGGAATTATAAAAAGGCCTCAGAGTTGCAAACATGAGAGCAGTTTGAGAACAGAAGTCTATTTTTAGCAAAAGTGGTTATAAAAAATCACCTTTTGGTTGCACAAGTTCATCCTTATTTTTCTAAAATATTCACCTAGTGCTCAATTTAAATATTTAAATGCGTTTAGTCACAGAAGAAGGTTTTGTTTAAAAAGAATTTTATGACTTCACATTTTTTAAACCTGATTTTAAGGCACAGGAGGCAATAATTACAAACACTGGACTCCTTTCTCCCATGGAACCTTTGTTTTTACTCACATAGCATCCTCAACAAGGAAACCTTAATTCAATTCTGCAAACGTCCCTGAGGTCAGTGCTAGAGCTCCAGCCTGTGGCCCATTAGGTATCAGATACCTGCAACATAGAGCCTCCTATAAAAAGTCATGTATGACATTGATAATTATAACAAACATGCAGAGCCATGTGCCAGGCAGTGTGCTTAACTTTATAACCGTCTCCACATAATGAAGGAGAGCAGTGTTATCACTGCAAGTAAAACCGAAACTCAGAAAGGCAGAGTAGCTTGCCCAAATTACACAGCTTCTTAAAAATACAGACAGCACCTGAATTCAGGGCTGAGTCCAAATTTTTATGATGTTTAAACAGAATTTAGAGACAATTTCCTCTTACTATGATAAACTTTGAAAACTGTACCATGATAAAAGTGAGTAAGGTATTCCTCAATGAAAAAGTCATCAGTGTGTGTGGTGGTCCATTTTCCTGTTTATAACATGTGCAGTATAATGTGTGTTTTCCTAAAGATATGAATTTATGCTTCGGACAGAGCATGGAAATGCACACTCGGAGAGAGCGTACACTCCTCAACAAACGCTGGAAAAACACGTAGAAAAAAAGCAGCACAGACATCCATGCTTACACTACACACAAAAAAGCAACTCACCATGAATTACAGATATAAACAGAAACTTAGAAGTCTTGCCAGAAAAGATGAGAGACCTTTAGGGCCCAGCCCCTGAGCTGACCCTGTGTTGAGGCACACTTGGCCTCTAACAAACTGTTCCTTTCTTTCCCTGACCTTCCGGGCAGTCTCACTCAACTCCCACATGCAGCTTCATGGCTGAAGATGACGTCTTCCTACGAACCTGATCTTAAAAAGCATAACTGTCTCTCTCTCTTTTTTTTCCCCCACCTCTCTCCTGCCAGGTGCCAAGATTTAAAGTTTGTTTGCTTTACTATTCTCTCAAGCTCTAATCAAATGTTCATCACACTTCAAAATTAAGTAAATAAACATGAGTTTTTCAATTTGACACAAAAGACATGAGAAAAAAATCAAAAGCTACTTAGAGGAGGAGGTAAGATATTTGCAAACTGTGTAGCCAATAAACATGACTATCCAAGATATATATCATACAACTCAATAGCAAGAAGATAATCCAGTTGGAAAACAGGCACAAATACCTGAAACAAAAACATAAATAAATGGCAAGCCAGTATATGAAGAGACATTCAACAATGTGAACCATCAGAGAAGAACAAAGCAAAGCCACGGTGAGTTTTTGCCTTTCTCCAGTGACAGTGGCTGTGAGAAAAAAGTCAAAAGATAACATGTGTTGACCAGGCTATGGGTAAGAGAAATGTGTTTATACTGTTTGTGGCAATGTAGATTGATACAATCACAGAAATCTATGACTGGTCCTAACGAATTAAAAATAGAACTAATATATCATCTCAAAACTATAATGCCAGGCATATTTCCAAAGAAAATGAAATCTTGATCTCATAGGTAAATCTCTGCTTGCATTTTCATTGCAGCATTAGCTCCAATAGGCAAATACAAGAACAACCTAATGCCCATCAACAGATAAATGGATAAAGAAAATCTGGGGTACTGGTGGGTGTGGGAGTGCGTGCGCGCGTGCGCGCGCGCACACACACACACACACACACACACACACACACACACACGAAATACTATGTGGGTGTGTCCTTTAAAGTTCTATTTCTGCAACAACACAGATGAACCTGAAGGGCATCATACAAAATAAGCCAAACCAGACACAGAAAGACTGTTCACTCACATGCAGAAGCTAAGAAAACTCTATTCCTAGAGCCCAGGAGAAGAGTGGCTACGAGAATCTGAAGGATAAGACAAATGAACACATACTGGTCAGACTGAATAGGTTTTCAGTCATAAGTCAATTCCAGGCCTGGAGAGATGTCTCACTTGCTAAAATGTTTACTGTCATGTAAAAGTATGTCATGTGTATCATGTTAAAAAAAAATCTTCGCATAAAAACCATGAAGACCTGAATTCAGTCTCCAGTACTGTGGGAAGCCACAGCCCCAAGATGGCGCCTGGCTGGATGCCAGGTAGTTCCTGCTTAGCTGTAAACAAGCCTTATTTGGAAGTGCTTGATGGATCTGGTGCGCTTCCTCCTTCCGTGGCCTGTCCGGGATTGCCAGGTGGCATGAGCTGATTGGGCTGTGAGCACATTTAAGGGCTTGCTGGGGCTAGGAGAAGCATAAGCTGATGAGGGAAGCAGCGGAAGTTGGTGGGAGAAGAGGAATCTGATGGGGGCAGAAGAAGCTGATGGGAGCAGAGAAAGCTGGTTTTCAATGATCCTGAATAAACTGCATGAAGAAGAGTTGTGGTTGCGTGTTTCCTTGCCGGTCGAGGTAGGCGCGCAACACAGTACCTACATAAGACTAGTTGTGATCACATACATGTGTTTTCACAGGGCTTTAGAGGCAGGGACAGGAGGATCCTGGGGCTTGCTAATCAGCCTGTTAGCTGAATTGCTGAGTCCAAGGTTCTCTATCTCATACACGTACAAAGTTGAGAAAGTCCTGAAGCTCTGAAGCATGCATGTTGACTAGAGCTAATAATAATGTTTCACGCGCTGGGTAGTTGTTTAGACACATCTCAAATGCTCTCATCACAAACATCAATAAAGACTATGTTACATGGATTGAGAATGGCAGTGTGCTGGCTAGTTTCAGGTCAACTTGACACAAGTTATAGTCATCCGAGGAGAGAGAATGGCATAAGATTGTGCTGTAGGCAAACCTATGGTGCATCTTCTTGCTTAGTGATGGATGCGGGAGGCCCCAGCTCATTGTGGGTGGTGTCACCCCTGGGATGGTGGTCCTAGGTTCTCCAGGAAAGCAGACTGAGAAAGCCATGAAGAGCGAGGCAGGAAGCAGCATTTCCTGCATGGTCTCTGGATCAGCTCCTGCCTCCCGGTTTCTGCCCTGCTTGAGTGCCTGCCCTCACTGCTTCCATTGCTTTTAGGGAAGTGTGAGTAAAGATTCCTCCCCACAATCTTTTTATGTTCCATCACTGCAGTAGTGACCCAAATTGAGATAATTGTTATTTTTCATTTTTCATGTATTTATAAACATATATATGAAAACATTGCAACGCATACCACAAGATGCCACTTTATTTATCACTCATATCTAAATAAATGGAAAAATGTTGACTCCATAACTTTTCATGAAGTTCCTTTAATATTCTAGTGTGCTCCAAATTGATATACAATCTTCAGCTCAAATAGTTATAGTATAACTTATTATATAAACAACCAGTAATTCAACAAATATTTCTTAGGTCTCTACTATGGGTCAGTTACCATGCTAAATGTTAGATATGAAACTACAGGCAACTCTGAAGTATTCCTTCAGATAAAGGAGCATATATTTTACAATCACAGAAATGCTGATTAAATTACAATGAAACATCCAACTGCAGGAAGGCATCACTCCCTCATCCAGTTAACGTTTCCTAAAACATATCACTATAGACTTGTCCTATGAAATATCTACAACATGACTAGTGTGACATCACAGCTCTGATCTCACCCAAACTCTCCCCATGCCAGGAGGTTAAGATCTGACACCTTGATCAGACATTCCAAGCATGGGAAATGTTGCTCCAGCCTTTGTCCCATCGTATGTCCTGCCGTTTCTCCTGTAAGAATCACCTACGAAATCAAATAGATGACTTGTCTCTCCAAACACACTTTTGCTTTCACTTTTCAGCCACTCTGCTTTGGCCATGCCATATCCACCATAATTCCACTCTTAAGTATATACTCAAAAGATGCACATTCATACAATAAAAACATCTGTTCAACTATGTTCATAACAGCATTATTTGTAATAGTGAAAACCTGCAAGCAACCTAATGCCCCTCAACTGAAGAATGGATAAAGAAGATGTGCGACATTTGCACAAATGTTTCAGCAGAAAGAAAACAAACAAGCAAACAAACAAACAAAAACAACAGAATCTTGAAATCCGAAGGCAAATGGATGGAAATATAAGAATCCATCCTGAATGAGGTAAGCCAGTCACAAAAGACAAACACAGTATGTATCACTCATATATGGTTTTTAGACATAGAGCAAAGGATTAGCAGCCTACAATCCACACTGCCAGAAAAGCTAGGAAACAAGAAAGACCCTAACACAGATACACATTTTCCCCTGGAGAAGGGGAAAGGGACAAGATCTCCCAAGCAAATTGGGAGCATGGTGGGAGGGGAGAGGGAGTTGTGGGAATGAGGAGCAGAGAGGTGGGCATGAAGGAGCAGGAAGATTGAGTCAGAGAAAGAATAGAGGAGAGCAAGAAAAGCGATACCATAATAGAGGGAGCCATTATAGGTTTTAAGAGAAATATGGCACTAGGGAAATGTCCAGCAATCTACAAGGATGACCCCAACTAACAATCTAAGCAATATTGCAGAGGCTTCCTTAAATGCCCTTCCCCGATAATGAGATTGATGACTACATGATATGCCATCCTAGAGCCTTCATCTAGTCACTGATGGAAGCAGAAGCAGACACCCACAGCTAAACACTGAGCCAAGTTCTTGGAATCTGATTGCAGAGAGGAAGGAGTGATGAGCAAATGGGTCAAGACCAGGCTAGAGAAACCCATAGAAACAGCTGACCTGAATAAGGGGGAGCTCATGGACTCCAGTCTGTTATCTGGGAAATGAGCATAGGACCAGCCACGATTCCCTGAATGTGGTGCCAGTTAGGAGGCCTGGGCAGTCTATGGGGCCTCTAGTAATGGGTCAGTATTTATACTAGTATACAAATGGACTTTGGGAGTCCATCCCACATAGAGAGATACTCTCTCAGCCTAGACACATGGGGGAGGGCCTGGGCCCTGCTCCAAATGATATGACAAACTTTGCAGACTCCCCATGGAAGGCCTCGCCCTCCCTAGGGTATGGGATGGGGTTGGTGGGGAGGAACAGGGGAGGACAGGAGATTGCTGGAACTGGGATTGGCATGTAAAACAAGCTTGTTTCAATTTTAAGTTAAAAATATTAAAAAAAAGAAGAAGAAGAAGAAGAAGAAGAAGAAGAAGAAGAAGAAGAAGAAGAAGAAGAAGAAGAAGAAGAAGTTTCCCATTCTTCCTTGCTGCTTCTCGACCTTTAAGCACCTTGGATGTGTTACTAGGTGAACAGAAGTATTGTGGGGGTTGTATTATGCTTCACCTTCTCAGCAAGACTGTGATCTCCTGAAGAGAGAAAGCTTCTAAATCTACCTTAGTATGTGGTGTTTACTACTATTTATGCCTCATTGCAAGACAAGCAAAGCTTATTCCATATGTTTATAAGCTAAATATTTGCAACTCTTACTGTATGAGTAGGATTTCTTCTGATCATGACATTCAGATACTTGTACTTGTTTCAGTAAAAGCTCATGAATAATAAATTACAGGGTAAGATTTTGCTACCTGACTACACAGAAGAAATAAGAATTTTCTTGAATTTTAAATGACTTTCAATAGGATATTTCAACCAAAGAGAGTAAAAACTGAAACTTGTTTGTATTAGTTGAAATTCTTCCAGTTGCAAAGAATAGAAACTTAGCTTATAATCAGCTTAAGCAAAAATGAAAGATGATTCATTAGTTTAATTGGAAGGCCATGTGTAGATCTGGCTTCAGTCGCAGCTGGATTCATAGAGCTTAATGGTATTAATAAGTTGTACTGTCTTTTCTCTAAGGGTTCATCTTACTTTTTATAGCTGTAGACAGATCACCTGTGTGTGGTAAGTACAAAGCTACCTATGATTTCAATTTTATGTTAAGCCAACTGAGCATATTGATAAATAAAACTCTTTCTACCTATGTATATCCATTTCTCATCCACCACTACCCCAGACCCAATTAGGGGAGGTTTGAGTGGTTCATACACATAACTTAAAATTCACTGTGTGAAAAATAAAGACACCCACAAAGTCAGTCTGGGGACAGCATAGTAGGAGACACGATGGACTTTAGGAAGAAGAGGCCAGCTAGAGATTTCTTACAAAAGAAGGAAGAAGGTCTAGGAAACACAACACTTTTCAGAAGTGTAAGAGAAAATCAGGAAGGCCTTTTGGGTTTTGAATCACTTAGATTACTTTTATTTCCACCCCCAATACTAATTGTGCACCTCTATATGCCAGGTGCCTATTCAGTAGGCACAGAAATGAGTAGAATATTTGATCTTCATAAGAAGAAAGACATCTTTATAGGTAATTCTGATGATTCCAATGGTAGCATCACAAAAGTCTGTGGGGAGGATTCCTAAACGATACACCGAGTGACAATATAAACAGTGGAAGCTGATGAGACTAAAGAACTTAGAATAAAATCTCATATCCCTATTCAAGCCGCAGCTGATAAAATATGGGCATCTTGAGAGTAAATTCTAGGTCTTTCCTTGGACAACAAAAATATTAAGAATAAAGAAGATAAGGTAAGGTAATAGTAAATATTTTTGAATGCTTATTATGGGGAATCCATTGTCCTATGACTTTTCCGAGTATTGTTGATTGCAATTTTCAAAGAAATTCTAAAAAACAAGTGCTAATACTCCTATCTTATACATAAGGACAACAAGATACAGAAATGTTGAATAATCATCCCAAAGAAAGGCTGTATTAGGTTCTTATCAAGCTGTTCCAAGTCTATAACGTAAGCTCTTTACCAATATATTATAGAAAATATTTTCAAAAGTTACATAATTTCTTGTAAGATCAGGAACAAATTCCATTTCAAATCTTCTCAAAAAACCCATGCTCATTGAGTATGTGTAGTGTTTTGCCTAATATACACCAACCTCATGCCCTTCCAATCTATTCTTCTGTCCAAAGGCACCAGGACAGATACTGTTTGTCAAGACAGTGAATAGGAAGGACCAGAAAAAAAGAACACAATTATGTCATAGAATAGAGCTTTGTACTAGCAAAAGTATCTTAGTGGCCCTACTCTAGATAAAAAACAGAACTCCAAAACAGAATGATGATGAGGTTCGAAGCTCTAACGCCTCAAGATGCATGAGGTTCGAAGCTCTAACACCTCAAGATGCATGTACACTTAGATGCTTAGTGTTAGAGTGCTTGGCAACCAAACAAAAGCCCCACAACAACAAAGCAGTACAACCTTACTTTGAAATATTGTCTTGAAAAATACGCCAAGATACCAGGCAGTCATGGTACATGCCTTTAATCCCAGCACTTGGGAGGCAGAGGCAGGCAGATCTCTGTGATTTCGAGACCAGCCTAGTCTGTAATAGCTAGTTCCAGGACAGGCTCCAAAGTCAAAGAGAAACCGTGTCTCAACAAAACAAAACAACAACAACAAAAACAACAAAGACGCCAAGTTAAAATGTGGTCATGAGAATCAGTTCTAATCCAATACAACCAGCATCTTCTAAAGGGGGGAGCTTTAGGTGTAGACATTGACATGCCCAAGAGAAAGATTGTGGGAAGGGATAAAATAGAAAAGAGGTCAGGTAAAGATGAAGGCAGAAGCCAGGGTGATGGAATGGCTAATCCAAGATTGCCAGGAAACTACGAGAACCCCAAAAGAGGCATGAAACGGATGCCCTCAAAGCCCTCATTAAAAGCCAGCCCTGCAGATACTTTATCTTATACTTCTACCTACTAGAACTGTTAAATTTTATTTAAACAAAACCAAAACCAAAATCCTTAGCCGTTTTCAAGGCACAAGGCAAGAGCTAGCACTTTCTTTCATGTAAAGCCATTGTATGCCGCTGTACTGGCTCATAGAGAACAGCTGGGTGGCTTTATAGCCTCATGGGAAACATTTGCAAATATTTTACAAAGGTATTACATCCTGTGTTTCATTACATGTTCTCATCTTTTATTAAGAGAACATATTTTCTGAAAAAAAAATGCTTTTCTATCAGAAACCTGATAACAAGATTCGCAAGTGATCACTAAAGATTTTTATTCTTAACATTCAAGACGCATCTGAACAGTCAAAATGGTGCCTGTCAGCTCATAGGTTAAAGTCACACTAAAACATTCCCAAATATTGAGTTTTATTTTTAACAGCCATCAATAATTCATCTAATGGCTAATTGAAGGGCGTTGATGGGAGGCATGATAACAAAGACTTACATGAGACGTTGTGAAAAAGACAAACGCATGGCATAAATCTATATTTGACATCTGTATTAATAATCATACCACCAGAGATTGTACAAAACTATAACACTGAATATTTATGATATTCTTGAGTAAGCTGACAATGTGAATAGGACAGGTGCTCCTTTCAGAGTGGTGAAATGATCCCATACAGTACTAACATGATGGCTATATGACCCTATGCACTTGCCAAAACTCATAGCATGCAAGCAACAAACCTAATTAGGTGCAATTTTTAATTAAAACTATTTTGAAAATGAGATAAGGAAAACTTAAGATGGAATGCATAATGTGACCAAAATTAATTGGACTAGAAATGTATAAAATTAATGGAATTAAGGGCAAGCATCACAAGATCCATCTCAATAGATGGAGAAAAAGACCTTTTACAAAATCCAATGTGTTTTCATGATAAAATTCCTTGACATAGTAGGATTAGAAAGAACATGGTTCAATATATAAAGGCTTTATATCTCAAGCCCACAAACAACTTTATACTAAATAAAGAAAAACTTGAAGCAGTCCCTTTAGAATCAGTAATAAAACAGGGCTGTCCATTAACCCCACTCCTTTCAACACAATTTGGGGAGCACTAGCTGCAGCAATGAGGCAAAAGAATGAAATTAAAGAGATACAAGTAGGAAAATAGAAGTCAGATCATTCCCGCTTGCAAATGATATGATATTATACATAAGAGACCCCAAATATTCTACCCAGAAATTTGCACAAAAATTCAACAATTTCAACAAAGTGGCAAGAAACAAAATCATTGTACAAAGCAGTAGCCTCTCTATACTCCACCACCAAGCATGCTAATAAAGAGATCACAGAAAAAAATCCATTTGCAATAGCCACAATAAAATAACGTGAACTATACCTAATAAAGGAGATGAAAGACCTCTATAATAAAAAATTTAAATCTCTGAAGAAAGACACAAGAAAACAAGAAGGCAGCCCATGTTCATGGATCAGTAGAATTGACATTGTGAACATCATCCTACCAAAGGCATTTTACAGATATGATAATATAATGTGGAGTAACTGCAGAAACCAGCTAAGTATACAGGGACCACAGCAGAGGAACTTGAGAGGAGAATAGAGAGATATAGGTGATACTGGGAATGGGAAGGGATGCTAATACAGAAGGAGGAAGGAAGAATTACAAATCATATCAAGGTTGGACAATGAAACTCCACAGAATTATATTTTATATTTACCTAAATTATATACAATCTATATCTTTTGTTTGCTTCTTTTGTTTTGTTTTTCAAGACTTTGTGGTTGTCCTGCAACTCTCTCTGTAGACCAGGAGGGCCTTGAACTCATGGAGATCTGCCTCTACTTCCCAGGTGCTGGGATTTAAGATGTGTGCCACCACCGCCCAGCCACAAACTATATCTCCAAGCTATGTCACTTGGGCTGACAATGATCCCCACAAGAACCATAGACCATCTAACAGAAACTCAAGTACCAGACATTGGAAACCTCATTTGAATTTTTGGTTGAGGTAGCTCAAGTAACTAGAGTAATATTGGCTATTTCTGTGGACCTTTGTACCCTCTAAGAGGCTGAAGGTAAGTCCATATTGCTGAAGACACTACACATTAGGATAGAACACAGGACTTGCATGATTCAAGACGGTTCTAACCTAAATGCCTCCTCCCTGCAGTCTAGCTTCAATGGCATCATAAAAAAACTTTGAAAGCTACCAAGGGAGGGAAGCAATCAGTAGTCATAACCAGATGTGATTTCTATAAACCATAGTAACAAGGAGCATGGCATAATATCCCTAAAGCTACAATAGTGGCATTAATATATTGGCAGTAATGAACAGCTCTCTAATTGGACTTACAGAACACATCAGAAGAAGGGGAAGAAGAAGGAAGGAGCAGGAAGTCTGCTGTGAAACTGTGTCTCCTAGACACAGTTACATAAACAAGACCTAAATAGTGACAGCATCAATAGACATGCTAACACAAAAGAGGGGAAATCTCATAGGGCTCAACCCCTAGACTAAAAACTACAGGCAATTAGTAACTTCTGAGAGCAAGAGTTAGGCTCTCCCAAACTTAAGTGCCCTAGTTGGTTGTCCAGTATAAAGTGGTCAACTCTGAAATCATATATACATGAGCAACAAAAGCTCATCAGGTAGTATTTATATATATTTGTACACTTGTACACAAGTGGATATATGTGTGTGTGTGTACATACATATATATATATATATATATATATATACACACACAATGTGTGTGTATGTGCAACAATGATAATAAAAGAAAAAGAAGACATTGGTTTAAGAGGAAGTAAGATAAGAGACATAGAAGGATCTGGATCACTGAAAAAATAAGAAGAAAAAAATCTAATGATGCTGAAAATGTACAAAATAACCTTGTAAAGAAGGAACTAGGAGGAAAGAGAGTGGGGTAAAAGGTCTGAGTCCACTCCAAGTCTCACCAGAACTCACCAATCCCTGGGTTTGCCCCAAGCTCAAAATTTCTACCACCCTAGAAAACTCTGCCCCAAGAAACCCTATGTAAAGCCTGCCTTTCACTCAGTTCTTTGCTGCTTCTCAACCAAGCAGAGGCAACTACACTCTTCGTGTCTATCTCAATACATTTCTTTTGTGGGTTTTGTTTCATGGTATGACTTTGAGGAATTCCTTGGCTCCTGACTTCCGGGATACTTTTTCCTTCAAAGCTGGAACAAAGACTACAAGATTACTCAAGTAACCTTGCAAATGCATAAAATTTGTAAGGTGAAGGCAAAAAAAAAATTGTCTACAAATCTATTTCGAAAGTGTACCCAAGATGATAAGTTTGTTCCTCAAGCTGAAATGGGTAACTCATGCTATTTTTTATATACACTAAAACTGAACAATAATGTAAATGAATGAAATATGGTAGGTGCCAGTTTTCTTGCTGCTGACATGAGAGATTATACAGGGAAAAGACTAGACATCAGCATGGTTGAAGGTATAAGTATGAACTCATGTTCCGATTAGGGTAACTATAAGAGGACACATTTAGAAGCAATTGTAGATATATATGTGCTGTCGTGTGCATTCTTATTTCATACCTTTGCCAATGCAAGGGCCAAGAAGCAGTGGTACCCAGAATGACTATGAAAATAACATCTACATCATTTTTCCCAATACTATATGGTAATAAGAGCAATTGGGAATCCTTTCATGAACTCCTGGAATTTCCAGGATTAATTCCTGAAAATCTATTTGAAAATGAGCATACTTATGGCATCTTGTAATATGAGAAAATATAGAAAAAATAACAAGAAGAAAACGAGAGAAACCACAATGATAAGGTGTGGGGAAAACACAGCAATTGTCTGAGGGCTTGCTCTTAATAGTCAAATTTGAACTTTTTGAACAAAAATAAATAGAATCCAGAGAAAAAATAAATATATGATTCCATAAAACACGGGTAAATAATTTTTAAAAATTGGAGAAACAGACAAATATCCCATGAGTTTTTTTTTTTTTTTAATGTGTAGGTAACTCTGCTCTACAGGATATGGTGCAAAAGTCTCTGTTCTTCAAGTATGGACTCCACATATTAACTTGTGTCTCAAGAATATAGATAGTATTGAAAGCGGGAAAAGCATAACTTCATGAAGAATATGGCCGACAAATGGCAGCTCACGCAGGCGATCATGGTAAAACATCAGTAGTAATAATTTGGGGTGACAGGAGAGAGTTGCTGTTATGTGCTGAGAACGACACTTTTCCTGTTCAATTTTCATTCAGAAGCTCTACTACTCCTGTCTTACAATGAAACAAACATCAGACAACTCCCAAATGAGGCGCATCATGTAAAATATTTGACTGTTGCTACTCAACAGTATCAAGGTCTGCAGGGCAGGGAAAAGCTGAGTAACTGTCACAGCCAAAAGGAGGGCCCAGGCAGACATGGTAACCATGGTAACTTGGTTGGCAACCAGGAGCAGACAAAACTGTGAATATGATCACATACACCTGGAATCCAACACTTAGGTCTGTAAGGAAGAAAACTGTAGCCCAAGACCAGCCTGAGCTACAAAAAGCAAGGCTGTCTCAAAATATCAAAGCAAAAGAAAACACAAAACAAAACTAAGAATTTCAGAGCAAACTCCAGACTTCGGCTAAACTATCGAATCTGTTAATTGTGTAACACAGATGTGTAACTAGGATTTTAATAATAGGCGAAAATAAACACAGGTATGTGAGAATTTGCAATAACACAAATTGTTCCAAAATTAAAAAGTTAGTTTTAAAAAGAAAAAGAGACGATTACCATATTAAGTCTAAGCACACACACACACACACACACACACACACACACACACACACACACACACACACACAATACTAGCTATCTTAATTAAGTAACTTTTAAAATTTGGATGACAGAATAAGAAACACCGAGCAACCGATAGGGCTTGGTTAAAATATTTTCCACACGAGTTTAGATCACACTGTGCTAATTCTTATTTGTTGTTTTAACTTCAGCGCAGTGGCTGAGCCTTAATTTACTGCTACTCCAGCCAGCAATTGCAAACCAGCCTATACCAGACTGTTTCCCTAGCAGCAGCCTGGCAGGAATTTCGTTCCCACAGGCATGAGCCCTGTTGCTGCTGCTAAGGGTAGCGTTAACTAAATCTCTATCATTCTATTTATGGACAAAACTGGAGATTCGAAGGCTGGGGTGAAAACTTGCCAGCTCAGAGAGATTGAATAAGGACTAGCTAACTCTCTCTCCTTGCTGGTGTCCAGGAAAGACTCCGGGCTTCCACTTTGCCAAATCAGAAAAGCCTGTGCCACTCCAAACCCCACCCACTACTTCCTGGGTTCCTCTATCTCTCTCGGATGCCCTTTGAGACTCTATGATTACTTTCTAAGGTCATTGTACCCTCTTTGCTTAGTTCTTTGTCTGTGAAAGGCAGAATTCACATATGTAGTGTGGTTTGGTTTTTTTCAAGAGTAACTTAGTAAACTTCATTATACATGCTAGAATTTAAAACAACACTTTCTTTTAGAAGAAAATAAGCTGTAATAGGAATCACTAAAGTATATATTTAAATAAATGCACGTTCAAAATAGTCATGTGGAGATTTTTCTATCTACTCCCAGAGAGCTGCCCCTTCTCTTCATATAATAAAATGCATGTACCTTGTTGGCTCCAGTCCTACATGTAGTCTAGACTTAGAGTTGAGATGGAGAGGATAAATCAGGAGGTGAGAATGAGCAGCAGACACAGGTGGCTGAGCTTGCTCTACCCAACTGTTTGAAGAGCTCTTTGCCTTGATGCTTCCACCTCTGTTCTCTGTGCATTCCATCGCATGCCATGCCCCTCTCTCTAAGTGTTCTCAGGTCTTAAACATCTAGTATCTAGGTATAGTATACACATGACTTAGAAACTTACTGTTTTATCTTATGGTTTCCCCTTCTCTCAGCCAACAATTTTTGAAGACATTGTCCATCACAACACAGAAGCCAATGCAGCAGGAGCTTGGGGCAGCTAGTCACCATGCATCTGCGCTCAGAAGAAGACGATGCAAGGAACCCTTGGCTCACCATCTCTATTTTACAGCCAGGGATGGCCTTTCCCACAAATGGTCCACCCATAAGTAAAATACGTCTTTCCACATCAATTCGTGTGTTCAGAGCAGTCCCCCATAGGCTTATCCACAGACCTGTCTCCCAGGTGATTCTTCAATCTGTGAAACTGACAATTAACACCAGCTGTCACAGCGGGTGGTCTGATTTCCATTTTCATTCTGTTCATTGACAGAAGTAACTTTGTCAAATCACTCGACTCCAGTGACTGCTAAGCCTTATAACCAAATTATAAAGTCACACTTGGAATTTTTCTCCCACAGCATTTATTTTTACCGAGTGGAAATTCCAACAAATTGTGTGTTTGGAGAGCAATGGAAAAAGCTGATAGAAGCGCGCACACACACACACACACACACACACACACACACACACACACACACACACACACCCCTTAGAATTACTTAGTATATTTGATAATTTGTGAGCCTTGCACAACATGTGCATAAAATCTTGCAGGTTGTGATGGGTTTTGGGATGTGCTATTTGTAAGCTTATAAACTGCTATGCACACAGTTGCTGGTGCGTGTGCACGCATGTTTGCCTGTGCATGTATGTATGTATGGGCATTAAATCTAGACACTATATATGAAAGGAAATATGGCATTTGTTTCACTGAAGCTGGCGAATTTTACTTACTTTAATGATTCCATACCAAAACAGTTTATCCATCTTCCTGAAAACGACACATTTTCATTCTTTACAAAGGAATAAAACAGTGTGTGTGTTGTGTGTGTGTGTGTGTGTGTGTGTGTGTGTGTGTATCACATTTTCTTTATTCTTTCATCTTATGATGGGCATTTAGGTTGGTTCGACACCTTGGCTATTGTGAATAGTGCTACAATAAAGCTGATCTGTGACAAAGTTGGCATTTGCAGAAAAGAATGAGGTGAGCCTGAAGAGGAGGAAGCTAAGAAAATGGCCCCAAGAAGCAGAGAAGAAACAAAAGAAGCTCAATATTAAGGAAGAAAAATCAAAGACTTTGTGAGGCACAGCTTGGATGTGCAGATGCCAGCCATGTGGCGATTCATTAGGATATATATCCAAGAGTGATATACCTGGACAATATTGCAGTTCTTCCGCTGTTCGAGAAACTTCCATATTGACTTCTGCTAGCAGTGTATAAAGGTTCTCCATTCCTCCTATTCTTGCCATCATTTGACAGCCATTCTGACCAGAGGGCAACAAAATCTCAATGCTGTTTTAATTTCCATTTTCCCGCTAAATTACACTTAACAGAGATGACAACTGCCATCTAAATTATACTGGTTTCAAAAGCTCAGACTCCTCTAAGCTTTGAATTATTAGGGTAGTGACTTAATCCTTCATCTCAGACTTTATAACATAAACAAGTTTACACAAATAAGCATGTTATTGTATTGTGGTTTAATAAGGAGCAGGAGAAACAAATAGGCTGTATAGATGTTTATTCAGGGAGAAATAACACAACAGAGACAGATGAACACCAGCAGGTTCCTGGTCCCAAGGATGCCTCTCCATGCTCTCCTGTCTCAGTCCCTGCAAGCAAGAGCATTCCTGGGCTCCTCCTCAGACCCAGGTAACTTCTGCCCCTGTCTCCACCCCAATGGGGGTGGTTAGTGCCACAGATGTGGACAAAGTGAGTATCTCACTACACTATTGTCTTCTTTCTTGTTTTTCTTGGGTTTGTTGTTTTGAGATTAGATTCTTACCTGCAGCTCAGACTTCCCTGGGATTATCTGTGCAAACTATGGCAATCATCCTCTGTCAGCTTCCCAAATGCTTGGATTTCGGGTGTCAACACCACTAGCCAGTTTTGTGTCTTTTAAATCTGATCTTCCAACTCTCTAGAATCCTTCCATTTCAGAAACACAGTATCCTCTTCTCTCTTGTTACTCAACTAAGGAGTGCACTTTGAGAACCATTGACTAAATCATTAACTTGTCATTGTCTACTCTTTGCAGCCCAATTAAGCCCAATAAGTTGTAGAGAAAGTCATGCAGCCCATTCTCAAAACCAGGATTTTGGCCTAACTTTGTTTCCCTAAACACCTTTCTCTCCTTTAATCAAACAGTATATTGTAAAATGTTAATTTTAGTTTCTAAATATATCTCTTATTTGACTGCTTTTCCTATACTTATGTCCCTTCCTAGTTTCAATTCTTAGATGTCTACAACAATCAAAATAACTTCTCTAAGTCTCATTCCCTTCCAGGATCTATCTATAGTGCTATTAGACTGAGTTTACAGACATGAGATTGGTTCATTGATCATTTACTTATGACATCCTGATGCCTGCTATAGGACAGTATGGCCTGCACTTTGGACTGCAGTCTTGCTTACACATACTGCAGGCTCATCCCTGTCATACTCACTTGTGATTGCAGCCTTCCAGAATGTATCCTCCTCCCTGGACCACGGCATCCTTCGTTCCCTGGTGGGCTGTCTAAGGCTCTCCTGCCCTTCCAGACGCTGCCTTCTTTCCTTCTGTTTATATTATACTCATCTAAATTTTCATTTCTGTTTAAGTAGTTCTCCCTGGAAGAAGTGTTCCCCAATCTTCCTACTACGAGTTTTAGCTCTCGGGACACTAACTCCCCAACAGCATTCATTTTGGTGCACCAACTACATGTCTGTTTTATACATTCTGGGAGACTCGAAACTACATCTGTGTCTCCCACAGTATGAATCCCACATAAACGACCATGGTTTTTGAATTACCATTTTTTTCAATGGCATTTTCTTCTTCTAAAACTTAGAAACTGAGTTGAAAGCCTCACATGGAATGTCTCTTCTCCTTAGTATATTAACCACCCCGTATTTCCTACATAAGGAAACTGAGTTCAAAGGCATCAAGTCATTCTTCAGGTGTCAGCTGGTGAGAGAACAAGATTTAGGGAACTACAGCTCCAGCCCTTCCTCCCCATCCTCCTTCATTAGCAATATAACTACCCAGTTTTCTCCTAGAAAACCACTAAACTCTGTCCCTTCTCAAACTCCCCCTTCAGGGACCCATAAGAACAGGTTCCACTGTGGTAGACCAGAGGATATCTAATTCTCCCATGGACTGCTCCAGCTCAGCCAGACACCCTTCCACTGCTGGAAACCTGACATTTTCACGCCACAGGGAACAACAGGCTGACATTAGACAGACAAGAGGTCTTCCCTAAGCGCTTAAGGCAGCACGGCTATGCTCTGCCCAAACTGAGAAAATAGTAGCGTTCAAAAACGAACACAAGCGCCAGGGTACCCTTAAGTTACTAAGTTTAAAAAGCTTACAGAAAAACACAGAGGGGATGGCAAATTAGGAATGCCACTCTTGATGAACAATACTATCTCCAGGTCACCCTTCTGTAACATAACGATTCTAACCCATCTCCTTGTACAAAGACAAGATCTTAGGACTCAACCATAACAGTGACGGGTTTTCATCCCTGGATGCGTATTTATCAAGTGCAGTTCCTAACCTAGTAGGTGCTGAAGAAAATGAGGAGGCAATTGTGTGCATAAAATAAAGAATAGCAAAGTATGCTTCAGTGCAGGGTTTTCCCTCTGTCTGACAGCTCAAAGAGAAATCCCACAAAATAGTAAACTGGACCTCAGTCTGTGTGGCCAGATGCTACTGCTAGTATTTCAGAAAAAAGATAAGCGTGCCTCTGTTTTGTTGTCTCCAACTTTCTGACGCAGATGGATTTGCATTGACTACTACTCTGCCTCACATTCCACACACATTTTTCCTGGCCGCCATGGAGAACCCCTCTCACCTTGCAGTTGTAGTATGTTACAATTCAATTAGTGCTCTTCACCCTGGGGCAGCCTTTGTTCGGCCTTTCAGGCTGTATACTGGCAAGCATTTTAACACTAGTCTCTGTTTTCTGCAGGTGAGGCCACAAACTCCTTCATGCAATGTAGTAGAAGGCAGAGACAAGGTGAAGAGCAGCTCCCAGGGCCTGTCGGCGGGCTGTCACTCACTCTTATTTCTTCTCCTGGCATTGGCCGCCCTGGAGAATCGGTGTGCAGACACAGCTGACAGCAGACTAGAGCAATCTCTTCTTGTGCTTGATGAATTTTCTCTAGTCAGAAATGTGACACTGTCATCATGAGTAGACATATAGCTCAGATTTTAAGCTTCCTGAGAAAAGAACTTCCTGATTATTTGAACTGTACTACTGAAATTCTTTCTGATGCCTGGTGATTCAACCCTGTTTGTTCATGGCAAACATAAGCAGAGCTAAATCTTAAGGGTGTTCCTAGTTAAACATGTTGTATATACCTTCTATATTAAGACAGATATGTGGTCAGACACCACCATTTATTTTAGACTCAGTGTTTAGTTTTCGCATGGAATGCATATAGTTAAATAAAGGGGTAGTTAAATAAGGTTAACAGATGGCCGATGATGAATGCATTTTCTCCATAAGGAATGTTGTTGGGACAGTTATCAAAACTTAAATCTTGATGGCGTTGAAGGATTGCAGTAATGTCTTAGTGTCCAGGTTTTGGAGTTGTGCTGTGTTTATATTGGTTATCTAGTGAATTTGAAAATTTTGTAAGCAACAGAAAAACAGTACAAGGTAACTCTTAATCAGCATCACATTAAATCCTGGAGACAGGGACAAGGCCATAGACACTGCAAGGTACCATGGCTGAAGCATCAAAGAGAAGAGGAGAAACTGGTCCTTGAAGTTTTCTCCATCAGTGACTCTTACATTAGTACTGTTGAAGACTCATGAAAGCTCAAAGCCACTGGAAAGCATTTTTAGTCCCCACCCCCTTTCTTCCTCGTTAAGCAGAGTGAAATAAAAAGGAGTAACACTATCCTAATAATAGCTTTGAATTTATTCCAATTTAACATTAAGAGATGAATGACTCACTGTGTTGGAGGCATCATATCTACCTAATGCATCTCTAAAATTCTCCTGCCTCACTCAGCATAATTTCAATTAACACATTTTGAGTAAAGCTAGCTTTGAATGGGACAAGCACTGTCACCACTGTCTCCTCTTGAAGGCGGCCTATTCTCAGAATAGGGAACCAATTGCAACATCTCACAACTCAAAGAAGGACATGTGCAAACTGGTGTGGCAGTTTGGGTCTTGTGACACCTGCCATTTTCATATGCTGATAGCGCTGTGATAATAACTGCATTGATAGCAGATTCGGTGTTCGTTATCCCATAGTTGTGGAATACGCTAAACAGTGAGATGGCCTTCGAGGTGCAGAGCGTCAGGTGTAGGAGAATAACAAACTTGGATAAATTCCCAAATGCATATGCAGAGACACACACAAACGTGAGCATGACTTATAGCAACAAGGGTTCCTCATTTTCCCCATGCTACAATGTTGTTTCCATCTCTTGCCTTCTCTCTCCACTAGCTTGTAATGGAGTCTTTTCTTCCCATCATCCCCCAGAACCCCATTCTCAGAGCACAGGGAATTCCATTTCCCAAATGTGGGAAAATAAACTTAGTTGGAAATGAACATATGTATGTGTGTATGTATGTATGTATGTATGTATGTATGTATGTATATATCCCCCCCCAGCTTGGAGACCATAGTTCATGGACAGCCATGGATACTCTAAGCATTCCCGTTCTGCTCTCTTCCCTCATAGTAGATGCAGAGCCAGCCCTGGGGGGCATGAGACCAGGAGAGCCAACTCTGACCCCCTCCTCATATGCCCCCTACTCCTCATATGCCCTGCACCTCACCTGGGCAAACCAGTAGAGCTAGCCCTGGTGAAGTGAGTGTTGGTGACCCATATCCGAGGACCTGAGAGCAGGAAATCTGTCCCAGCTCCTTGCTGCAGGCTGAGTTGGGGGAGCTAGCAGAGGCAGTGCTGGGGAGCTTCCCCCCTCCACCCCCCCACCCCCGGTAATGATGGTGAGGGAATGCTAGCAGATTGACCAAGCCAGCTACAACCTAGGGTCAGAATGAGGGCCGTGAGTTGGCCCACATACACCAAATCTATGAACTGCTGCTCCAGGGGACGAACCTACAGATCCAAAACAGCAAGCTCTCCATGACACAGGAGAGTCGGATACCCAAGAGGAGCCCCAGTGACAGCCCATTATTGGTGGTGTAGCAGAAACCAAAAGCCTTGAGCCAGACTAATGACTCCTGGCAATGAACGTTTGCAGGTAAAAATGAGCAGACTAAACAGTAAACTGTGTGACTCAGCGGCCTCCAGGGCAAGATCTTTTCCCTTCATTTTTATTCTGTAGTGTTTTTCTTTGTTGTGTTTTGGGTTTTCTTTTAAATTTGGTTTTGATTTGGTGGAGGGGTTGCAAGGGAAGAGGACAGGAGCGAGGGGTTAGCGAGGTCAGTGGGCTGGGGAGCATCCATCAAAGCATAACGGTTATTATGTTTATCTTGCCCTTCTGGATCTGAAACAAAGCCACGGCCCACATGGATTAGACTCTCTGAAGAGCCTCAAACTTGTACTCCAGGTATAGAAGGTCAGTTTCTCATTCTTTTAAAAAAACTGCTTGCCACTCACACATGTTGGGGAACATTTAGCTATCTCTCTAGTGACCACTCATTTTCTATCTTGGTTTCAAATAAAAGTCGTGTTATGCCCTTCCTCGTGAATCTGGTCCTCTGAAAGAGCAGCCATTAGTCTTAACTACTGAGCCCCAAGTTCATGTAACTCTTAATGAATACTGGCCCCAAGGTCAAGAATAACCATAATGGTCACTTTAACACAGTAAGTTGTTATAACACTTGTATTATACTGTTGTTTGTCTTGCTGTGGCAAGTTTGTAAATTAAATTTCATCACAAGTATCCATGGGTGGGAGGGAATACGGTCTATATTTAAGGTTAGGTGCTACTCACAGTTTTGGACATCTCCCAAGGATTCTGGAATGTACTGTTGGTGGAAAAAGATGGCTACTGAATTTGCATTCCAAAAAACTTCCCGGAGCCCTAACCATGGGTTCTAAGTTTTACCTGCTTAAAGCATTCTATCATATTTTTAATTCCCATGGACTTACCTCTTCATGGAAGTTTATTCCCAGCCCAGACATCTGTACATTTTATATTGATTTCATGCCATGTCGACCTAAACAGGAAACAATGTATTTATTAATCAGGGTTCTCTAGAGAAATGCAACTGCTAGAATGAATATATAATGAGAGGATTAGATTAGCTAATGCAGTATGGTCTGGGTGACAAATATGCGTGCCTTCCCATTACAGGGGCTGGATGCCTCAGCATCCCTCATTGCCTCCTAAAGGTCTAAGGGACTGCTGGAGACTCACTCAGGTCCATGATGGAAGCCCAGAGAAGCTGAGTTATTCTCTCAGTGACAAAACACAGGAGCAGCAGCAATGGAGGCATCAGAGTAGAATCGCTTATTAGTGAGATATGAAGGCAAGCAGGTAAGAAGCAGAACCCTTTTCTCTATGGTTTCCTATATAGATTGCTGTGCTAATTTGAATGTAATTGAACCTTGTAATCTCACAGGGAGTGTCAATATGAGAAGATTCAGTTTTGCTGGAGTGGGTATGGCATTGTTAGTGAAAGCATCTCATGGTGGGGACAGGCTTTGAGGTTTCCTGTGCTCAAAATACCACACAGTGTCTCAGATGACTTCCTGTTGCCTGAAAGGTGTAGGACTTTTAGTTACTTCTCCAGCACCATGTCTGCCTGCATGCTGCCATGCTCCCTACCATGATGATAATGGACTGAACCTCTGAAACTGCAAGGTAGGATCAACATAGTAAAAAATGGCAATCTTGCCAAAAGCAATCTACAGTTTCAATGCAATCCCCATTAAAATCCCAGCACAATTCTTCACTGACCTTGAAATGATAATACTCAACTTTATATGGAAAAATAAAAGACCCAGGATAGCTTTATCTCTTAATTGATTTCAAATCCAGTCAAACAGACAGACAGCTAAGGCTAACAGTCACACTCCGACATCAATTTCATTTAAAAATTTCATTTAAAACAAACAACAAAACCGCTGGGCTCCAAACATTTCTGAGTTTGATTTAAATCCCAATGATCTTACCTAGCCAGAGCTAGCTAAGACCATGAACAAGAGGCAAAACTTCACACCTGGCTGCCTTCTGTCATTGGACTACTCTCATTCTACAACCTTCTCTTCATTTCCCTGACTCACTCATAGGTACTTATCAATGTCACTAAAACTTTATGTCATCAACACTGAAGGCTCTGGACTCAGGAAGGAAACAGCGCAAAAGCACATTTTCAACTTCAGAAGATCTGTGTATGCATGAGTGTGCGTGCATGTGTGTGTGCGTGTGTGTGTGTGTGTGTGTGTGTGTGTGTGTGTGTGTATGCACGCATGTGTGTGTGTGTGTGTGCCTGTGCCTGTGTGCACGAGCCAGCTGAGGCCAGATGAGGGCATCAGATCCTTTGGAACTGGAGTTACAGGCAATTTTGTATCACCCAGTATGAATACTCAGATCCTACGGAAGAACCACAGGTACTTTCAACCACAGCGATATCTTTCCAGCCTCAAGAGCATGCATTCTAACAATAACTATCATTTTTTCTTCTAGACAAATAAAATGGTGTGAATAATGTTTTTAATATCATTATGCACTTTAAATTCCTTACAGATCTTATGAGGTAATTCAATTTTTAGGTTTAATAACTGATAGTAGACATGAAAATTTTTATGCTGCTATAAGCTTATATATAATGCAACATTTACAAAATTGATGTATACTTGAATTCTTAAAAATTTATTCTGTAGTGAAGTGACTCCTGAGAGATCAACCATACTTCAGGGCATACCCCACACTTAAGAGTAGTAGAGTAGCACTTACTACTTAATGGGGGTAGGGAGAAGAAAACTCAAAATTAGGTGGGTAGGGAAGGTGGAGGGGGTAGATATGGAGGAGTTGGGTGAGGGAGGTGAATATGATCAAAATGTAGTATATGAAATTATTGAAGAATTAATAAAATATTACCTAATTTTTATTATTTTTAGAAGAAAATATACTAAATTGTTAGTTATTTTGAATAGGAAGATTTTGGCTTGTTATTATTTTTCCATAGTATTCTGCAAACATTTTACCATGAAGAGGAATCTTTTTTTGCATTAAGAAGAAAAATGTAAGTGCTATTGCAAATATGTCTTAGGGTCATACACAGCAAAACTGTTGTTGTTATAAAGTGACACCCGGTTAGTCTGAAGGAAAGCAGACAAGGGCATTCTCCTTTAAAGGTAGAATATATGTGATCCTGTGGTAGCCGTGATCTGTGCTGATGTCCATGGCCCATGTTACCACCCAAGGCCATTGATGCTTTTGGTCTGTGTTGCAACCTGAGGCTATGCTGATATGTGTGAGCTGTGCTGCTACCAATAATCATATTGATGCTGGACCAAGGGCTATGTCAGGGTTTTTGGTCCTACTGCAACTGAGATCTGTGTTGATGTCCACGGTCTGTGATACCATTGAAGGCTATGCAGATGTCCTTGGTCAGAGCTGCTATTGAGGGCTATGATGGGGCCCACGACCCATGCAGCAGCAGAGGACTGTATTGATGTCTGTGGTCTGTACTGCCACCAGAGACAATGCTGAGGTCCTTGTCACTTGCTGATGCCAGAGACCAGGTGGCTATCCATGGTCTGTGCTGTCATCAGAAACCATGTGGAAATCCATGATCTGTGCCCACACTGACTGTGGAAGTTAAGGAAGCTATTTTTGCCTGCAGACTCACACACAGCTAAGAAAGAAGGATGTGAAAGGCCTCTGTGATAACCCCTACTTTCCCTCCACCCCCACCCCCGAAAAAGAACAGCCTAGGCAGAAGGCCATTGAAGAGAACTCTTGTGAAAGGGATGCTGAAATGTAACTCCCCACAATTTCAGGCTTCTGCTGGGGATGTGGATGGGCAGGAACTCAGTTTTCTTTAAGGTGCTGGCACTGGGATTTTGACCACACTCCAGTGAGTATATGGGCAATACAAATTAGACTTGTTTTGGATTTTTTTTTCTTCTATTTTCGGGGTGGGGTCCCAAGGGTGGGTAGGCAGACCTGGGAGAACTGGGAAGTGAAGATTCCTGGGATTCATGAAGTGAAATTCCAAAATAATCAGTAAAAATACTATGCAGAAAAAAAAATGTGGAATGCATACATCGCTTCATGGAACCTAAGCAATTTGATTCTCTGAGACCTAAGTATGAATTTTATTCCTTCTAGAAAACTTAGTCTGTCCCTCTTAGAATTTAAGTACATATACCTCAGAGAAGAAATACACTAGGTTAAAACAAGGAGGGGAAATGGGAAGCATTATAAAATACAAACTGAAGAAATTGCTACCTTTTTGAAAACATTTTTAAAACAGACTTTCATTATGGAGGATTTATTGAAGTTAGCTATGGGACTTATCCGTGATCCTCTAAAATTGAGTGAACTAATGTTCTATCTGAGAGCCACCTCTTTGAAAAATGGCTTTGTAGAGGCATGCTATTTTAGGATGCTATCACATGTATGCTCTATACTTGCTGGTGTGTTTAAATGAATATTACGAGAATTGATAAGGCAAGTTATTGATCACAACTGTCTAACCCTAACCCTAACGATCCATGAAATAGACATCTTCCATACATTTCCTTAATCTCATGGGCAAGTTGTTGAGTAAGGGACTAGCAGAATGTCTTTAATATCTGTAATAAATATATTGTTGTGGTTTAAATGAGATCTCCTCCATAGTCTTAGGCATTTGAACATTTGATCCCCTACTGGACAGTGTTGTTTGGGAGATTTAGGGAGTGTGATCTTATAAGAGAAGTTATGTCACTGGAAGTGAGCTTTGACAGGTGAGAGAGTTGAGAGACTTTTGCCATCTGAGTTTAAGTTATCTTTCTACTTGAGGTTCAAGGTGTGAGCTCAATTTTCAATTCCAGATGCAAAGCATAGTGGCATAGGCTTTCTTCTCTGTAGTTCTTTGTAAGGGTCAGTGTATAAGCATACATAGTTCAGAACTCAATAATAGGTTTGTATATATAATGTTGACTATGTTGTATAATAGAAACTGATCACTCATGTCTATCATCTATCTTCAGGGGTAATGGAAGAAATTATTGCCTTGCTAATATAGCTTGCTTCAACTTACTGAAAACAAATACCTCATTTATAAATTTATTAACATATCCATTTTAGAGAGCTTTTTAATTCTGTATCTTATGCATACCCTGACACCAGAAAACAACCCTCTCATAGATATGTGGCTAGAAAACCATTACTAATAAAATTATTTCTATTTCCCCCTTAAGAGTAGAAAATATCAACAATTTCTTCCAGTTTAATATGAGTCAGAGTTACTATTTTTATTTTTTAAATCAAATTTGTTCTTTAAAGATTTTAAAGACTCTATAATTTACTGGTAACCAACCTAGGTGAATCAGTGAGCTCTAGGTTCCAAAGAACAATGTTGAGTAAGGAAGACTTTAGATTGAACTCTAGGTTACACACACACACACACACACACACACACACACACACACACACACGAACTTACACACATATGCACGTGCATGCACATACACACACAATCTCTATTATCACCTTACCAGAATACCCCTTATAAATCTCATATAAAATTACTTTGCATATTGCTTCTTCTCCTTTGCCACTATAACCTCCTCTTCTCATTATATTGCTTGCTATTATTATTTATTTCAAAGTAATATGCAAAGCATCAAAAGAAATTTACTCCCATTCACCTGTGGTTCTGAAAAACAGAGGACTCAAACCCACCTGAGTCAGGGTGCTGAAAGATGAGGCTGAGGAGATTGATTGACAGGTGGAATACCATGCCCAGAGTGGGCTCCTTACTTGGTAACTGGAGCATCATAGCCAGGATTTGAAGGTCAGAGGGCACTGATGCTAATCTCTCAGTTTTGGGTTGTTGTATTTTTGATAGGTAAAAGGATGTTCATGTCTGTGAATTATGTAAGCTTATAATATTCAGGCAACTAATGTGCGAATGATTTAGGGGTAAGAAAGGTGTTCTTTGTGAGGGTCTCCACACAAGTAATCAGGAAATTGTTTCCAAAAGAAAAGAAACTACTGAACAGTGAAAGTCTCTTTTTCCTAATCCTCTAAGCATCTTCTATTCCACTTCAAGCTAAAGCAACAAGAAGAACGACAAAGGAACCCTCAATTGCCTTTTTGCTTTGTTTTGGTTTTGTTTTGGGAGTCAAACTCACTATGGATTTGTCTTTGAAACCCTGATCTTCCTGCCTCCAGGAAGTCCCAAAGTCCTGGGATTGCAAGTATGCATCACCATGCCCAGCTCTGGAACACAACCAGTGTTCAAGAGATACTATTTATGAAATAATGTATCCTCCTTATTAGCGACTCATAATGTCATTTTAGGGGTCAGAAAAATCTTCACTGTCAGACAATGGGTGGGCGTGGAAAGTGATACCTCCAGTTTTTTCCAGAGTTCTCTCTGGCTTCTGTTTCTCCAAGCTGTGACAGCCATGTCGCAGGTTCCTGCTGCCCTGCCCAGAAACATTACAACAGCGTGATCTCATCCTAATGAAGGACTAGTAACCTTTGGAACTAGGACCCAAAGTAAACCTTCCTTCATGAGTTGTTTCTGTCAGGTGTTTTGAAATGAATATGCAGAATCTCCCTGTGTCACCCAGGCTGCAACCTCATGCTCCCAAATACAGATTGCAGGGTTGTACCAATACACCAAGCCAGATTTTTCTATTTTTTTTAAATTAAACAAGTCAAACGTCCACCCATATCTGATCACGTGGATTCACAGCTTTTGCTTAACCACCCGATAGACTACTTTCCTCCCCTCCGTGCCAGGAGCCTCCAATCAGGGCATAACTGAAGCTTCTCATTTTTTTTTTTCTTCTATAAAACTGTGCTGCCCTTCTGACTGCCTTTGAGTGTCTGCCAACACACAGCTAATGGATGCTCATCCGAGCGAGCTCTAAGTACACAGCCTTTCGTTTTTCTCACATGGTTGCTCCTCATTTATCTCTACATGCAGCAGGCATTGACGATTTTCATGCTCATTATCGTTTATTGTAATAAAACCATTTGCAAATTTTCCAGCAACCTATCTTTGGTTAATATGTGTTTATCATTTATTATATCAAATCATTTAATAACATCATTTTATCATGAACATTTCACTTGTATTAGTTCCCTTATAGTATGCCTAAGATGAAAATGGAATTTAGATTACTTACAGAGAATATTCGCAAACGCTTCGCCCATTGTTAGTCAGAAATGAAGGTGAACTTTTCAATAGTAATTCATGCTATAAATTATAGATTCTCTGAGTCTTGCATGTAGAGATGAATCATTACTAAAGGGTTTTTTTAATGTAGTTTCCTTTAAAAAAATGACTTGTAAAAAGACTTTTTACAAAATTTGCTTAACAAAGGGGGTGAAATCTGAAAATATAATTTATCTTATTACTGCAAAAGCATTTCATAAGTGGCAGGAAATAAAATGATACTGGAACAATAGGATTCTATTAGTCAATACAGGTTAGAAAGTGACAGAGTTTTCAATACAGTGAGCTGTTTCTGAAGTCTGTAACATGGAGACATTTTAAAATTCAAACCATGAATCAGAAGTCATTCTGAAGACAGATAGAACAACTGGTAAATGCTAATTTCAGGGTTTTCTTTTTCTTTTTTTCAGATAGCAGCAAAACCATTTCCAAACTGCAGCTGTTTGGCCCTTTCTTTTTCCCCGAGTGCAGGCAGCCTTCAATTTTCCATCTCTGCTCAGTTCTCTTCTTCAACCTGTATCCTCCCATTATCCTAGCCTCCTCCAAAGTAGAGGTACAGGCTGCATCTGGAAGGGTCTGCACAGCATCCTGGGAAAAACCTTCTAAAATGCAGATGTTGAGGCCTGTAGGGCATACCAGGATGCCAGGGAGTGGAGCCCAAAGAATTCATCAATAGGTAGTCCCTATGCATATATGATGTAAATTACTACTGGTCTACCTCAGAAATCCCAGTATCCCTTAGAGTGACAGATAGGCTAATGTTCTAATGAGAATATCATCTAAGCTTTCTTTCACTTTGCTTCTCATTTGAAATCCAACTGACTTTCTTAAGTTTTGGGTTCAGCCCTAGAAACATACACAGTATGAAACCCTGAATGGACTTAGCAGTTTGTATTGTATTGTATTGTTTGTTTATTTACATATATTCGCAGTCAGTGGGCAACACTGGAAACTCTCATTCCACTTCTCATACTTTAGGTCTATGGCTGCTCTCCCAGTACAACTGTATAGTCTAGTACTTATGACAAAAATGGCATGTATTGAAAAGCCTAAAATATTGACTAGTAGGGCTTTACAGAAAAATCTAGCTGGCCCCAGGGAGCAACGCAAACAACAGAAACAAAAGGTCATCTGGCCAAAGGAAGTGGGTCCTCACTGAGCAACAGAAAAACGGAATGTGTTTCCATCCCCTTGGGCTTTCTTAAATTCTCTTCAATGCTTGCTTTTCTGGTTAGTTTTAGGCCCGAAAAGCATTCATCTCTAGCAAATTTAAACTACTAGTAAGTGTCCGTGAAACCTATTTTACCTTCCTGTCTCACCCTTTCTTATGTCATGTCTATGTATTTAACGCACATCTTTAACCATTTCTAGCTGTATGTGTATGTGTTTCCTTACATACATTGTAAGATCCTAAGCAGTTCAAAATAAAACGAAAATAGACAATGCCCACGTGCCCTCGCATTTATGTATTATTTCTAAGACTTAAATACCATCCTTATGCGAACATGCTAACAAACATTGAAGATGATAATGTGCCATCTGTTACCTACATTATTTCTCAGGAAAAAGAAAATAAATCAATATGAAGTTTGTTCTCACATTTGATTGATAACAACTATATAAATTTTGATGGAGGTAGGCCTATTATGTGGATTGTATGGTCTGGGAAATCAACAAATAGCAAAGAAAATATGTGTTCTCCTGGTTATACTAGCTGAAAAAGGAGAACCTACTGTGTACTTGGGTCTTTATTTAGGTGGTTGGATGCTTGTTGCTGTTGCTATGTGTTCAGGCCAGAGGTCAACTTCAAATATCAACTTTTGGCAGCATTCCTTAGGAGCCACCCATTGTGCTGCCATTGCAATCTGAGTGTGTGCCATCATTTTCATATTGTTTTATGTGGGTGCTGGAGATTGAAGCTGGGCCCTCATGCTTTTATGGCAAGCACTTTATCAACTGAATTATGGTGTCAGTCCCCAAGAACACTGTTAGAGTTCACTCTGTTTCCCTTTTTTAGGTGGGGGGAGGAATTCTATTCCCTTCCAACCTTCCCTGCAAAACACACACACACACACACACACACACAGAGAGAGAGAGAGAGAGAGAGAGAGAGAGAGAGAGAGAGAGAGAGAGAGAGAGAGACAGAGACAGAGACAGAGAGAGAGAGAGAGAGAGAGAGAGAGAGAGAGAGAGAGAGAGATTAATCATTCCCCTCAGGTACACTAAGACACAGAGGAATCTTTGCAATACTGAAGCAAAAAGCAAGAACTTTTTCCAGGGAAGGCATGCTAAGGCATAAGAGCTAAACAAATAAACACAACTCAAAACACTACCAGGTAATAAACTGTACATGTTTAATTTTCCCTTATGGTTTTGGGGAAGGTTACTGTAGTGCACTTTTCATTGAAGGGAACAAGTTTTGGTTTACAGAGTTAACTCTTTCCTTCTTGTGTCTCACTGTGACTTTGCGGATATAAATTGCTCCTATTAGAGCCTTCGTGAGCATCTGTCTGAAGGTCTCAACTGGAACCTGCCACAGCTGTTCAGTGGTTTGAACATCACCAAGGACAGGAAGCCGACTTAGAAGAAAATCCTAATAGACAGCATCTGAATTATACTTTGGGAGCTTTAAGATAAAATCTCTTTCACTTCAGGGGAAACAATTACAAAGATACTAAAATTGTCTCACTTGAATCATCTATGAATGCTAGGAAAGCAGTCTTGATGTACATGGTGGAAATCACTCCTTCGATATAACCAACCAAGTGAAATTGAAAGAGAGGTGGAAAAGGCAATGAAGATAGATGAAACAATTGGCCAATCAAATGAAACACATTTTTTTAAGTACAGAGAAACTTCGAGCACTCATACGAGACTGGGGAAACATCAATTTTTCACAATGTGCAATCATCAGTTCATTAAAAGCTCATCATCCTCTCCCCTACCATGCCAAAAGACTGGTGATAGAGATGGTGTTGTACCACTATGCAGACACTTCTAGCTTGGGTCACAAACATCAACAACAATGTATGTACATGATATTTGCTACTTTGCTAGTTATTGGCAAACTTGAATTGCATACATATGTATTCATGAATAGCAGCATCACCAAGCAAACTATAAAACAATGCATAATAAATGGATATCCAGCACCATTTCAACAGTCTTCAGGTGGAAATACAAACCTGAGACACACTAGAATGTGGCAGACATTCAGTATGTGCCTAATCCTTTTGAACCTATCAAATAGTGCCACTCTTTGATGACTAAGCATTCAAATATATCGCCCTTTGGAGGGCACTGTCATTCAAACCATCACAGTAATCTCAGAATAGAAGTAATGCATGAGCTAAAAAATAGTTGGAGATTTAGGTGTATAGCTCCACATTTCAGCCAAGTTAACACATGGCATGGATTATTCCTAACATGAAACCAAAGTGGAGAATAATCCAAGACCAGTAACATATCACATGTGGGGAAATTCCATATCTAGTCTCAAGTGGTATGCAGTATGCAGGTGTACTAAAAATTTTCATAAAATTAACCATAAAATTATATATGCTGTATATAAACATAAGTAAATTTTGTCTTTAAAATTGGATCCCATTCCCATGTTATCTGGTGCTGTATACACAAATATTACACACACACACACACACACACACACACACACACACACACATCCATGGGGGGAGGGAAGACCAAAATTCTAAACATTTCTAGACCTGTGAATTTCAATATAAAGTTACTAAACTTGGAGAATGAGTGTATATAAACATTTTCCAGACACCGTCTAAGGCACGTTTAATTACATAATTCTACGTGGAGCTATTGCGGTTTAATAAGGATCAAGATAAACAAATAGGCAAAACAGCTGTTTATTCAGGGAGAAATAACTTACAACCTAGACAGATGAACACCTGCAAGTTCCACCTGATGCTCTCCTCTCCAAGTCCCACCAGCAAGAGAGCATCCCCAGGCTCCTCCTCAGACCTAGTTCCACAGGTCACTTGCGCTCCTGGCTCCACCCCTAATGGGCGTGGTCAGAGCCACAGAAGCAGACAAAGTGAGTATCTCACTACATGGGGCAGTTGCTGGGGACGTTTACAATTATAGTGGAAACATCATATTATGAAAACACATTCGTGCATTTCTTATCCAGAAAACATTTCTAAACTAGTGTGTGTTCTTGTGGTTACTCCAAGAGGAATGATTTATTAAAGAATTAATTGTTATCCTTAGAGGAAAAAGAAATGTTTTGGGATTTGCTGTAGTATCTTTTCCTCTGTCATTCTGCTAGTATGTGTGTCTTCTAAGGAAAAGTACAGATTGACAATAGCATTGAAGGTTAATTCTTTATGCCATTTTTCAATGGAACTAGTATCTAGAATTTAGAAAAACAAAACAAAACATGCTGTTCTTCCTAGTAGTTGAGAAAACGATTTTAACTATCTATGATATACAGTGGAAGCAAGTGTCCTTCTATCCCATCCCAACCGCAACCCTTCTGAAACATTTATACAAGTTACAAGAATTTGTTTTCATTTGTCCTGTAAGCATAATGTCTTTGTTCAAGGTCACAAAACCAAATACGTAAGGACTAAAACATATAAATTTGACATGGTGGAATGTGTGCAGATGCCACAAAGCATCACTCAGACCCAGGCTATGGAAAAGATGCAAGGATTGTGGTATGAAGGCCCCAGCCTCCTAAGAGAGCAGAAATTGGCTCTCTGTATAACGTTTTTGTTTTTTTAATTTGTGTCTATTTTGGTAACTAATTAACATGTAAAACATTGTAAAGGTCAAAACCACAGTCCAAACAAAGCTTGCCTTTGGGTTGTGTCTAGCCAGAGGGATGGCTCACTTCCCTTCTAAATTTCCAGACTGAGCTGTTGGGAATATTTCACTCTTTGTCTATACTGCTCTCTAATTCATCAGCAAACCATCACTTTAAAGGCAATGCATGAATGCTCTTGGTAGTGCCAACATTGACAGAATAACTGTGTATCTTCCTCCTAGCAGGTCCAATTAAAAGGACACATGATTTTATGTTGAAAAGTATTAACAAAATAGAACTAAAATTCTAGAGTTGTATTAACTGTATGTGAATCTCATCTCTGCCACTGGCCAGATAAAGGAGCTTGTGCAAGGTTCACAGCTCGGTTCTATACCCACAAGATGGCGGTCATGGCAACTGCTATTGCAGGGTTATGTTGAAATCTGTGTCCATGCATGCTGTGTGTGCATGTTCAGACTTACAAGTGTTTGTGCTATTTGTTATTATTCACTATCAACAAAGTTGCTGAGCAGTTCAAGCTTTCACAGGTCTTTGTCCTATTAGGCAGCGACTGATGCCATATGTGGCCTCAGATAACATTCCACTTCAGACAGAACACACAGGAGAATCAGGTCCCTGTGACAAATCCCCACTCTTTGTCCTCAATACCAGATGTCACTGCTTCTTCAAAATGTCAAAACTGCACTGCACATTTCAATGAGAGAAGACATACAAGCGTTTCAGAAAAACTAAAAAATATGAGCAGTTAATACTATGTCAGATCTCTTCATTTTTTCCTCATTTTGGAAATGATCCATTTTAAAGTTAGGGACATTCTGTCTCTGGAGTTAGAAGGCTTAAAAAAACAAAAGGCTTTTTTTTTTTTTCTCTCCATGGGTTAGTGAAGCACAGGAACTTAATGACAGATGCTTGAACTAGATATAATTTGCCATGTTATTTCATTCAAGCTCATTTTTCTTTTTTTGCATTAAATGACTGATGGTTTTAATTTTCTCAGGGGTAACAAAACATTTCTGAATGCCCATAAATAGAAAAAGCAGAGTCACATGACATCTCTACCTTACTCAAATGATCATGTCAGTTTATAAACTGTAAATGATGACATAACATTACTTTTCAGGCATGCATACTTGTTCACCGGAAAAACTTTAAATACATTCTGTCCTCTAAAGAGTCTATAGTTTGCTTTCTTATTTCATGGATCCCTAGAAATAAATAAAAGTCAGACATGCTGTACTTTCTACCCAATTTTCCCTTTCCAAAGTAAGAGAAGATAACCACAAACTCATGAAAGTAACTATGGGTGACCTCAGTAGGACTTGAGGCATGTTGCTCATAGTAAGTGCCATTTGGGAATGATCATGTGAAATATAATGTGGAAGCCAAGGAGAGCATAAGCATACTGCGTGGGCAAATACCAGAGACATAATCAACTCACACATTCACATGTGCCCTTAACAATAGAAAAGGAGTAATACAGAATTCAAAAGCAATACAGAATCTAGAAATCAGTGCACTGCATTTGAACCTAATAGCAACTGATTGAAATATCTGCCCTCTCTTGAATTTACATGTTGCTTGGAGAAATATTAAAATTGAAGGTGTATGAGTTGTAAACACGCTATTTTCTCTCTCATGGTCATTTGAAAAATCTATTTATCCTGGCCGTGCATGCCTGTAGCCTCCAGCTACTCGGGGAGGAGGAAGCAAGTGGGTCACGAGTTGGAAGTTAGCCTGGGCTACTTGGCGAGATGCTATCTCAAAGCTAAAAAATAGAAAATAAGCTTCAGGGGTATAGGTCAGTACTAGAGCATTTCCTAGCATGTGGGAGACCCTGAGTATTATCATCTATACTGGGGAAAAACAAGCAAGTCAAAACTCCAGTACTTTCCCAATATGTCAGGTTACTTGCAGTCTTGTTAAAATCTTAGATTCTCATGTTCCCCCTGGACCTACCAGATGGGACAGGATATACAGTTTTAAAAGACAACTCAGGATATTGTTGTGAACAACAGAGTTTGAGAACTGTTACTATCCAGACTCTGTTATAGACATCACTACAAATGGAATGATTACATTCCAGGGGAAAACGTTAATTTACTTGAAACTGATACACTTTAAAATCTTTGTGGTTAAGCTGATAGTGCATTCTCTGCAAACTCCCGTGGATTTTCAGATGACTTTGTTTGCTCACCTGCTTTCTGACCCGTGAAGCCACCCAAACCTAAGGCTTACTCAATGGACTCATGTAGCTTATAGTAGAGGCGAGTCACTATATTTTGCTGCTCATTAACACAACCACCAATTAATTCTGTAGTGTTTCCCAACAAAGATGGTCAACGGGTATTTGAAACCAAAAGAATGACATAGAAACTGTCATCAAGCATAATGTCTTTGTGTCACATAATTTCCCTTTTAATGCATTGCTAACTCTAAAAGAAAATAACATAATTAACTCTAAATATTACTACAGGTTAGCGTTTAAGTTAAAATTAGAAACATGACACTAAAAGTTCACTAAACCGGAAATCACACCGCAAATGTGAAATCCACAGAAAGTCTTCTCTAACTCTGATTTGGACTTGGATCTTTTCCCTCTTCTTTGCAGATTTTAAAACAAAAAAAAATCTTTAATTCTTTAAATCTTTAATCTTTAGCAATGATTAGAAGAACCCCCCAAGAGTATAAGCCCAGTGTTTTATAATCAAGCTTTGTCGCTGATTTCTGACTATGAATTAATATTACGTGATTGCTCCACTGTTAAAATTATGGTATATTATCTCTAGTATGCCTGGCTCGTAATTACTATTGCCACATTGCAGTGTGGAGTATTTTTTAATCTCCCTATCATATAAGCCAATATACATCTCAAATGCATTTTAAGTATTTTATTTACCAATCAATAAGATGCAGGTGGGTTTCGATGATAATTTTGTATAAATATTTGTTGAAAACCCTTAAATAAACTAGGCAGTTCTGGATAAATGTTCCAGCATTTGCACTGGATTTGTTCTACCATGTTTTATCAAAAAAAAAAAAATGTCTCTAAAAAGTTTTCTATCTAACTGAAGTTGGTTATGGGCTATTTGGCTAAGATCAACTGATTAAAAAACATTACACAGGAATTAAAGATTAATCACATTTTAGGTCTTGTAAGACCAATACTAGGACCCAGATCCTTCTGTGCCTTAGGGAATTTCACAGACTGGGCAAAACATGGCTCGTGTGAAATCCCACACCTGAAAACACACTTCTGCACCTGGCCAGCTTTCTGCTTCTTATCAGAATCCCCTTCTCTAAATTCCACTCCAGGTCAAATAACCCAGTTAACTTTTACTTATACACCCAACTCTCTAAGAGCTCTTACTTATACCAGGCGCTGTGTTAAACTCTTCACAATCTAAGTGGCTTCTGTAATTGTTAACTACCACTCAGGATCTGTGCAAAGGGGAGCTTGCAAGGATGTGGTAAGGAACTGGAAGTCTCTTTTCCTGTGACTGGCAGTGTGGCTGTGGGTTGACAGGTTCCTCAACCTTAGCAAATATTCTATGGCAGGATATTGCATCTAAACTGTTCGTATGTGCAAAGTGTCCATTTGATCGTTAAAACTCTGAGGTAAGCAGTGAACAAATTCTGATCCTTATTCTTAAACAACTGAAGTTGGGGGTGGGGGGTCTGGGCGACTGTTATACCGAGAAACATACAGTGAAGAAATGGGGGAGGCCTCAAGGCAACTTCTGTGCCCAAGAACCCAAGAAGAACATATATTGAAATAACAGCAGATCTGGAACTAGAACTTTGCCTTTCTGATGATTCATTCAATATTTTTCCATGTGGACTGCTTACAAAGACTTCTGAAATTTCTGCCCATTCAGTTCTTGTACCTTAGGAAGGCTGCCTTAAGTTTCAGTTCCTCTAGTAACAGTCCCTCAGAGATAAAGCAGTTTTGCAGCTTCCTCCTGGCAACGGGAGGAGATGACGGGTGCATGACCACAAGTTACCAGATTTTGCCATTCTGAACTGGAAAGAAACTTGAAGTCACGGTAGAAGTAATACTGACCTTAGCTATTTTTATCATTTTATTTATTTAATGATGCCATTCCTGTGCAATCAGTTATTAGCATCATCAATGTCTTATTGTATACTACTTTGAATTCACAGAGCTAAATGAACATCAAAGTGCACTTGGAACTTGGTCCTTCTCTGGTATTAGCACAGGTTTTCTAAGCTAATGAATCCAAACTCAAGTTGATCAGAAAAGCTCTCTCTTAGATTATTTTCTATCCAGTTTCTGAAGTTTCAATTCTATGCTTCTCGCTAAAGACCTACTTTTTCTACCTATTTACTACCCCTGCTTTTCTATATTTTGTCTATGGGCTCATCTTGTGAACTTTCTATTTTCTTTCCTTTTTAAGGCATGGACTCTGGCTCTAAATATATATCCATGCCTTACAGTTACTGACTAAATCATAGCTGTATAGTAATTCAAATTTTCAGTACACATAACATCTTTCCCTGGCCCTGTGTCTGGGTATGTGTCATTCAGCTATTATCAATAGTATAAAGCCTCTTATAACTAATGACAAAAAAAAATCCCACCAAGTCAGGATAACGTCTCAGGAAAGGAAGATGAGCAAAGAAAACATCAAGATGAGATTATGTTGATGAAACTCAATTGACTGTTATTCTACTTGTTACAATGAAAGAGAGTGCATGTTATTGTGGGCCTATGTATACTAGAGCAGAAAAGATCATGGGAAGTTCATAAAGATGGTAATATTCAAACTGAGATTTGAAAAATGAATGGATAATGTAAGTTAGGGAAAGTCCGTGAACCAGGATGCTTAATCAGGGGAATCAGCATGTACAGGGGTATGGAAGAGTCCTGCGCTTTGAAGCAAATAAAAGTATTTTAATATACCTAATCTCAGACTGCAAAGATAACAATCCAGAGGCAAATCTGGAAGACTAATTGGGAAACAAATTATGGAATTTTAGCCATGACCACCAGGGAATTTGATTTTATCCTAGAGGCAATGTTAAGAAAAATTATGACATGAGAACACTAATAATAATAATAATATAACAAGGTCTCATGCTTAACATGGCTAAAATGCTAATGACAATATAACTAACAGCTACAGTATGTGGCAGGCACCATGCTAAGTGTTTGACGGGTATCATTTTACAGAACACCACAAGACAGACACTTCAGTGACCTTACTTTCCAGCATGGTTATGCTAGTAAATACAGAAACACAGTCAAGAATAGGCTAAGGGAAGCAAGATTAGAGGCAAAACAAACAAACAAAGCCAGTTAATTGTATTGCTGTACTATTCCCTGTTTGAGAGGACTTCATCTTAGTATGATACATTAAACCAGAAAATGGAGAAGAAAGAATAGGTAGAGGGAGAAGAAAGTCAGATACAGACAAAGGGGAAAAGAAACAGTCAATAATACCCACACTTGCTAATGTAGGAAGATAATAGCAGCTGAAAGGAAAAGAAAGCTGAAGAAAATATGTCAGATCTGCGTCAACCATGGTGGAGAAAGTACAACTATATGGTGAACAAATGGGAAGGTACTCAGGCACACGGTAAATGTGATTGCTGAAATGAGACAGTAAAAATCACATAAAATAGCAGCATAGGTATTTCAGGTCAGTGACTAAGTCCCATGTTTCCTTAGGACCCTTGCACAGAAAAAGAGTGGGAATCCAAGGCCAGGTCATTCTTCTTCAGTAAGAAAGGGATGCGTCATGTGCATTTCTTTCTAGTTAGACTCCAAGCTTCTGGGGGACACCCCATGTCCATATCTATTACAGGAGGACCAGAAATGCACACCCCTTGTTTGACACAAACTATAAAATTCTACTGTAATGAGAAAAGGTCTATCTATAATTCCCTATTCTAGGAGAGTCTTTAGAGAGCTTAAAGGTATAGTAGACTGGGTTCACCTATTGTGGTAGTTTGAAAGAAAATGGCCTCCATGATGTTTATGACTATTGTAAAGGGTGATGTTTCTCTGATTTCTTTCTCAGCCCCTTTATCGTCTATATATAATAGGGCTAATGAATTTTTTTTAGTTAATGTTGTATCCTGCCACTTTTCTGAAGGTGTTTATCAGCTGTAGGAGTTCCCTGGTAAAGTTTTTCGGGTCACTTATGTAAATTATTATATCATCTGCAAATAGTGACAGTTTGACTTCTTCCTTTCCCAATTTGTATCCCCTTGATCTCCTTTTGTTGTCTTATTGCTCTACCTAGAACTTCAAGTACAACATTGAAGAGATATGGAGAGACTGGACAGCCTTGTCTTCTTCCTGACTTTAGAAGAATGGCATTGATTTTCTCTCCATTTAGTTTGATGTTGGCTGTTGGATTGCTATACATTGCGTTTATTATGTTTAGGTATGTTCCTGTTATCCCTGATCTCTCCAAGACATTTAATATGATTTTGTCAAAGGCTTTTTCAGCATCTAGTAAGATGATCATGTGGTTTTTCTTTTTCAGTTTGTTTATAAGGTGGATTACATTGATAGATTTTTGTATGTTGAACCATCCCCGCATCCCAGGAATGAAGCCTACTTGGCCATGGTGGACGTTGTCTCTGATGTGTTCTTGGATTCAATTTGCCAGTATTTTATTGAGTATTTTTGCTCCAATGTTCATGAGGGATATTGTTCTGTAGTTCTCTTTTTTAGTTGTGTCTTTATGCGGCTTGGGTACCAAGGTAATTGTAGCCTCATAAAAACAGTTTGGCAATGACCCTTCTGCTTCTATTGTGTGGGACACTTTGAGGAGTATTAGTATTAGCTGTTCTTTGAATTTCTGGTAGAATTGTGCACTGAAACCATCTGGCCCTGGAAATTTTTTGGTTGGGAGACTTTGATGATTGCTTCTATTTCATTAGGGGTTATAGGTCTATTTAAACTGTTTATCTGTTCTTTATTTAATTTTGGTAAGGGATAAGTACAAATCAAAACAACTCTGAGATATCATCTTACTCCTGTCAGAATGGACAGTTTATGCTGGAGAGGATATGGAGAAAGGGCAATTATCCTCCACTTCTGGTGGGAGTACAAACTTTGGAAATCAGTACAGCCACTTTGGAAATCAGTATGGCGGTTCCTCGGGAAAATGGGAATCAATCTACCACAAGATCCAGCAATTCCACTCTTAGGCATATACCCAAAAGATCCACATTCATACAACAAGGACATTTGTTCAACTATGTTCATTGCAGCATTATTTGTAATAGCCAGAACCTGGAAGCAACCTAAATGCTCCTCATCTGAAGAATGGATGGAGAAAATTGTGATACATTTACATAATGGAGTACTAATTAGCAGGGGAAAGAAACAAAAATACCAAAAACCAAAAAACAAAACAAAACAAAAAAAAAAAAAAACAATGAAATCGTGAAATTCTCAGGCAAATGGATGGAACTAGAAGAAACCATCCTGAGTGAGGTAACCCAGTCACAAAAAGTTGTTGAACATGGTATGTACTCACTCATATATGGATTTTAGACATAGAGCAAAGGATTAGCAGCCTACAATCCACACTGCCAGAAAAGCTAGGAAACAAGGAGACCCTAAGAGAGACACACATGGTCTCCTGAGAAGGGAAAAGGGACAAGGTCTCCTGAGCAAATAGGGAGCATGGGGGGAGGGGAAAGTGAGTTAGGAGAAAGAGAAGGGGAGAAGAGGAGGGGAGAGGAGGACATGAGGGAGCAGGAAGATTGAGTCAGGGGAAGAACAGAGGAGAGCAAGAAAAGAGGTAACATAGTAGAGGGAGCCATTTTAGGCTTAAAGAGAAGTCTGGCACCAGGGAAATGTCCAGAGATCTACAAAGATGACTGCCTTCTCTTGGAATCTCTCCCACTTTCAAATATTTTTACTTTTCCTGTATTTGCTCCGCTCACCCCTGTCCTTGTTTTTTATATTCTTCCTGGGTGTGAGATAACAAACCCAAAACCCACTTGCTGGGTGGCTTTGGTGACTGTAAATTGTCAAACACAAGCTCTCCGGGTTAAGATTACCAAGAGCTGAGACTAGCACAGTGTCACTTATGGAACTCCCATTACATGTTATATAATGCACACGTTACACACATAATGCACACGCAACCTGACAGAAATCAATATATAGAACACAAGCCTGTGTGTGTTGTGTGATGTTTTTGCTCTTTTGGGCTTAGTTGCTCTTTCAGTCTTTTTGAGAGGCCCACCACCCAGCTTCCAAATAAATCACACAAGGAGGCTTATAATTAGTTATGAAAGCCCGGCCTTAGCTTGGCTTGTTTCTTGCCAGCTTTTCTTAACTTAAATTTATCTTTTGCCTCTAGGCTTTTATCCTTCTCTTCTGTATATGTTATTTTCACTGTTAGTCCGTGAGTGGCCGGCTACCTAGGTGGCTGGCTGGCTGGCTGGCTGAGTGACTTTCCCCTGCTGTCCTTTCTCTTTTCTCATTTCTCCTTTTATTTATTCTCTCTGTCTGCCTGCCCTGCCTGTCCTTGCACCTGTCTTGCTATTGGCCATTCAGCTGTTTATTAGACCATCAGGTGTTTTAAACAAGCTAAGAATCAGCTTCACTGAGTTAAACAAATTCAGCATGAACAAAAGTCACATAGCTTAAAATAAGATTCTACTGTGTGTGTGTGTGTGTGTGTGTGTGTGTGTTTTAACAAAATAGAAGACCAATTAGCACATCAAACATAAAAGGCTTAGTATCCTGATTATGTCCTGAAAACAGAACTTTTTTTTTTTAAGTTAGTAGAAAAATCACTAGAACTTTGTGAGATTTATATTAATACTATGAATTAGATAATAATATTGTATTATGTTTCTGATTGTTACAAAAGTTCTTTGGTGATGTAAAAAGAGTCCTTAGGAACCACATTCCCATGTATTTGTAACACATTAGCATAAAAAGCAAAGGAAAGCAAATGCCGAGCGAATGGAGTGAACTGTTAAAAATTCAGCACACTAAACCTAATTTTGCATTTTATTTTCTTTGAGAAAATGAAAATGGTTTAAAAGTGACTGAAGGAGATATCGAATTCTGATTTCCGAATCTGGTAAATAGATCCAGTGGATAATACGTCTTTATTCCTCTAATCAAGCAGTTTCTATGAGTGATGTAAAGGAGCCATAGAAAAGGCTGGCTTCTTTTGGTTACATCAGTCTCGTGCTCTTGTTTGATATAATTCATGCTTTAACCCTTACTGAAAAGATCGTATTCTATTTTAGCAATCATATGGTATTCAGGTTTCAATAATGTAACTTCAGACTAAGTTAGGCTGAGACAATGATCTGGGATATTAAAAATGGAAACATGTATCTCAGGCCTTACCCACCTCTGGATGCTAAAGTGAGATATCTCTTCAGGGAACTAGGAGTTTCAGTGAATTCTACACCAGCAGAGCTTTGGGATTATAACCCAGCTCTACTAGTGACTAGATGAGTATTTAAAGATATCCCATATACTTAAAAGGAGCAGTACAAAACATTTTTATCCAAGTTTTATAAATTAACCAATGAAGGGCTAGAGATACTATTCAGTTCAGAGTATGTACCTAACATGCTGAGGCCCTTAATTCAAATTCCCAACACCAGCAAAAGAACTGAAGTGATGAAATAAACTTGAACTAGAATTTTACCCATATAGCACAAGCAAAGACAAGGTCAATCTTCGTTTTGCCTTTGTTTCCCTCTCTGAAGAATTTGAAGGCCAAAGACTGCAAACTTTCCAAAAATGGCTACTTGATTGGGGGATGGGATAGAATTCCACTTGCTCACCTAATAGTGCCTTTCTAAACTCTCTCTTTACGAAGTAGCCTATACTGTGTATGAGAAGTCATGCCCTGAACAGCTGTCCCTCCTGACAAAACCATGTATAAGACAACTCAAATGTCAAATAATAGAAATCACTTAGGTACACAATAAAGTTAGTGTATTTTATTGAGAATTTTAATGACCCCATTAAAAATCATACTAGAGCTTTTAGTTGGCTTTTATTGTGGTAAGCACCATGACCAAGAACACCATGGGAAAGAAAGGGCTTATTTCATCTTACTGCTTATAGTTCATCACCAGGGGAAGTTAGAGCAGGAACTAAAGGCAGGAACTAATGCAGAGTCCATGAAGGAATGCTGCCTCCTAATTTGATCTCCATGGCTTGATCAGCCATGTCAGAACCACAGCCTATAAAAGCCTGTGTCCTCCCACATCAACCATTAATCAAGAAAATATGCACAGATTTGCTTATGGCTCAACCTAATGGAAGCAATTCTTCAACTAAAGTTCCCTCTTCCCAGATTGCTCAACCTGTGTCAAGGTGAAAGGAAAACCAACTAGCACATCATGTCATTAAAAAAAGAGAATACAAAATTCCTCAGAAAGTATGGTTCAAACATGTGTAACTATATAAACATGTGTAATTCTATATTTAGCACATTTGTGTTTATGTACACACATACATATATAGAGGGATAAAGATATAGGCTAGAAACAAAAATAAATGTTAACATGGGAATAACTAGCCACTGTAGACTGCTTTGGTTTATAGTTGTATATGCTGCCTTCATTTTCCAAAATTTTTAACATTAGTCTTGATTAGTTTTGTAATTTTTTTAAAACATCCTTAACAGTGCTCTAGAAAATAGTTAATTTAAGAACAGTTACATTGATGAAAATAAATTTTCTTAATAAATTCTGAGACAGAACTGAGGGTATTGGAGTATATCTGTATTCCTAGTCCTCAGGAAGCTGAGATGAACAGACTAAAGTATGTAGAAGATCCAGCCCCAAATAAAAATAAAAATAAAACCCTGAAATGCAATTCTTTAATCACTCTAAACTATATCATGAAATCACTGAAACAAGCTTAATTGGGTTAATTCTATTTGGGTGGGATTTACTCTAATTGGGCACAATTGCAGTTTGCTTATCTGCCACTGTATTTTATGCCTAAAGTATCTAAGAAGGAGAATTCATTTTTTAGGAGTGAATGGGTTGACAGGCAGGTGAGAGGAGATGGAGGGAGGGAAGAGAAGGATTCTGGTGCTAGCTACTGGAAATTTAAACAGTAAAAACTCTTTTGGTCCATTAGGAGACTGCAGTCTGGTGGTAACGGATGAGTAAGATGGTCTGTTAGGTCTACGGGACCACCCATTCTGTAGACCGGGGGATGGATGCTATAACTCAGAGTTGCTCAGCAGTCCCAAAAAGTTGCAAAACCAAAGAAAGCGGAAGCCATGGAGAACTGGGTGACTAAGAACCTAACGTCTTAGAAGAAATAACAGTCTTTATAGATCAGATGGCACAGGGCTTGATACTAGCAGATGAAAGGAGGGAGAAGTCTCCTAAGCACCAGCGAAAACAAGACTTGGCAGGGGAAGAGAGCTCGCCATATTTCTGAAATTTGAAGTGCAAGGTGGGTAGTGGCAGGAGATAACTGGAGGAGCAGGCTGGGAGCAGATGGTGAAGACAGAGAGAGTAAGATTGGATCCTGGAGGCAGGCAGTGGAGAGACACGACGAACTTCAAATAGGGAGAGACATCAGTAGATGATAACTTAGAAAAGAATAATTCCTGGGCACCAACGGGAGTTTTCCTGGAGACAGGATGAGACCATGAATCTAGTTGAAATCATAAGGGCCCAAAGTAGAGTGCATAGTGGCAGGAGACGGAGTGCTCATGCTTGCTAACTACAGGCAGAGTGCTGGACCCTGGTGCCTGGAAGCAGCGTGCTGGGGCTTAGTGTCTGGATTCGGTAGGGGAGTGGAAAAGCAATCATCTTCTGTGCGGGGGAGGACACAAAGAGAAGAGATGGGTAGCTCATAGTTTGGTGTTCTGTAAGAGGAGTCCCTGCGTGACATCCCTGGAGGAATGATCAGATGCAGCTATGACATGGAAGAGGAGGTGTCCTCAGCGTGTACAGCTTCCCAAGGTCTGTTAGGTTTGTAACCATGGCGGGTCAGACAGCCTGCAGAAGGAAGTGGATATAGCAACTTGAAGCTGTCCTTTAGGGGAAGCCTCGTGCTGACCCTCAATACCGAGGGCCATCTGTTCCTTTGCAGTCCTGGTAATTGTGTAGAAAATGTGGGATCTGTCTTTGTGATCAAGACAGTGTTTATCTGATGGTCCTTGTGGATGCAACAGAGATGGAGTTGGAAGTGCCCAAAATGCACATTTTAAAACACCCAATTAAGATAAAAACTACGTTATCAAGAAAACTACACTTATTAAAAATATGTTTGATGAAATCTCATCAGGTTTCCATAAAAAAATCACTAAACTCTATCATTCCAGACATTTGGGGACCTTAACTGTATATAAAACACGGCAAACTGACATAAAACAATACCCTAGACTAAGTTACTAAACATCAACATACGTATCAAAGTGTGCAGTCTGAGCAAGGAAAAGCTTGGCATGATGAACAAGGAAGCAAAATAAGATACGGGGAAATAATGATGTTCCTTTCAAAGTATTAAGAAAAGCTTCTCTTTTCTGTTTGTAGAATGTTGAGTTTGTTTTTATGGGCATAGAGGAACACAAAATAAAATAAAAAAAAAATCTGGGACTGACTTGAAAGGAGAAGTGAGATAATTCATTACAAATCCTTTGTGGGGAGAGGACATCACGGGGAATTGTGGAGAGGTTGTAGCCTGGATGGCTGTGGGATTTTGCTGCTGGTGTAGCATCTCTGTTCCACACTGGTAATTGTCCTAATGGGCTGTGCAAATGATGGGTGCCATCAAAACCTTCCCGCACGGCACCATATTAAATAGAAGTAATTTTTGAATTATATCACTGTATTTGATTATACATCCTTTGCAGGCTTCATTTGAGTTTGTTATTTCTATTGTTGTTTCAGTCGTTCAGTATAATGATGATGTGTTTCAGCATGCATATTTTAGGAATTAAAATACATTTCTATTTCAGGTCAGGGAAGCAAAGAGCTTGAGCAGAAAAATTCTTGAATAACAAGAAAATTGTTTTTATTTCCTTTATCCGCAGTGATAAAAAAATGAAAAATAAAAAGACACCGGCACGGCGGCTCATACTCATAATCCAAGTACTCAGGACGCAGATGTCGGAGGATTGCCCAGAGTTCAAGGCCAGCCTGGGCTACATAGGGGGTTTCAGGTGGGCTTGGGATACAGACTGAAGCCTTCTAAAACAACTAGAAACAACTAGCATATTCTCCTTTGCCCTTCATTGCCTACCAGATGTTAAAGGTGAGCCCCCAGGACTCAAGACACCACTTTTATTTTGTGCATAAAACCAGAAGGGCCCAAGATGGACAATGAAATCCTCTATGCTGAGGACAACCTTTCCTAATACTGGAAAGTATTGTTGCAAGCTTCCAAAGCTGGGACGCTAACAGTACTCGTACCCAGCTGCAGTATCTGTGAACCACAACTCCAAGGCACGAGAACCCCCAGGGTAACCAGAAGCCCTCTAATTGGACTTAAGGGCCACTCAAACAGGAAAGAAATCACGCCTGGTATTGGAAAGTTGGCCTAGAGGAAAACCTACTATGGCCACTGTATCCAACCGACATTTCTAATCCTTATACTTGCCGATAAGTATAGCTCTCCCTCTTCATTCTCTTTGCAACAGCTGGAGACGATCAGAGGAAACTGCAGCTGATCAAAATAAAGAGAACATGACCGTGGGGCATCCTGCCACAATGGCAGAGTCCACAACACAAGCCTTGCACCCAAAGTTCAGAGGACATTTCTAAATGGGATTTAGAAAGATCGTAAGCAACAGGTCAGGAAATCTGCTGTGAGAACATGACTCCTTGAAATGGCAAAGAAGCTCTACCCAGGGTATCTCAATATTGCAGCTTCCTAATCAATATCTAAAGAATCACAACGTTAATACACGAGCTAACGTAGAAGCAGAAGTCTCACCAGCTAAAGGCCACTAAGGGAGCTAATGTATTCTCTCACCTCAGCCCATAAATCTTGGAAACACTTACACTAACTTGTTCTGGCTAGCTGGAGGTACACACACACACACACACACACACACACACACACTATATATATGTATGTATGTATGTATCAAGGTCTCATTCTCCTCCTCAACACCAGGTACCAGTAAATTCAGCTATAACCATGTCCCAAAGGACATGACACAAAGGCAAGTAGGAAAAACACAGATGCCCTGTCTATGTCTCTTAGTTACCATGGTGGTGGGTGGACTTAGGAAAACAATAAGAGAAGAAATTGTGCCCAAGGGAATGCAATCTCAACTCAGCCTGAAGATTCAGCAGTAGAGAAGTCACCAGGGTCTGAAATGACATGTGGCCTGAGGTTTGTTTTATAATGCATCTGGAGACAGCCCGTGTCGTCTCTTCTGGAGAGGTCCAGGGATATGTCAGCTTCCTGAAGAAGTCACTTCCTCCATGATTTGTTGTAAACAATGAAATGAAAACACAGCACAACATTAAACAGGAGGGCAAAAGACTCCCTACCCTCAGTTGTGCCTCGCCACTATACGAGGGAATGGCATTTGAGATGCTATGACAAGGCTTTCCTTACGGAAATCTGTTGTGGCCCTAACTATCGTTAGCTGACAAGTTTGGCAGTTATGCAGAATTGGGTCAGCTTCCCCCCACTCTCACTTCCCTCTTTTAACCGCCAAGGTTCATCATTGCTCTATTAAAGACCTGGAAGTGCAACCGAGGTGGGTAGTATCCGTTTACGTGATGGTCAACTAGGTAAGATTTAGAACTGCCTTGGCAGAGGAGCTTCCCGGCAAGCCTGTGAGGGATTATCGAGATTAGGCTCGCCTCTGGCCTGTCAGCTATGTTCTTGGCTGAATTAATTTAAGTAAGGAGGCTTATCCTAACTGTACACAGCAGTATTTCACCGGCTGTGTCCAGGATAGTGAGCTACACAAAAGGATTCATCTATCTCTGCTTGCTGATTACGGGTGTGATTCGACCAGCTTCTTAAAGCTTCTGCAGTCATAAGGAACTGTATCCTAGAACTGTGAGACAGAATAAACCTTCCCTTCCTTAGTAGCTTTTCTGTCCCAGCAATAAGGCAAGTTAATACAGCGGAAGGCAGCGTCTCTCTCCACTATGGCACCATTGCAAGACACACAAGACGCAAACATCTTGAAAGGGACGATTTTTAAACTTCAAATGGCCTCTCTAAGCTTATCTGATGTAACAAGGTTTGTTCTCCACATCAAAGAAAAACTAAAAAGGGCTGGTCTACACATCAGAAAGTAATGTTAGCGTCTGAAATGCAGCGCTTGTCCTGTACAGCGGGATCCCCGTGTTTGCCACTGTAATCCTAAAGCTCTTTGGGGATTTCTGCCCCTCTCCCTGATGTGTTCTTGGATAATCGCTTGTTGCTCCTAGAGCAGCAATCTGGACGTACAGAAGCCAAGAAAACCTCAGGTCCTGTGTTTGCAGATTGGATGCAAGAATCCATGCTCAGGGGCAGCGGGCAAACGGGCTTTATTCTGTCAGACTTACTTTGCTTTGCTTGTGTATTCATTGGTTAGCCCCGCCCACTCTCTTTTTTCCCAAGTTCTCTGAATCTTAACGCTACTTCTCTGGCCAATAGCATCCGGATTCTTTAAAGGTACAGAAACCATTCACTCCAATTTATCTGAATGTGCCAAGGCTTTCTCTGGGAGATGAGGGTTTGATATTGGACATGGCTTTATGCACTTTGGAAACATGATCACTCTATAATTAATACAAGCTAATATTAGAATTAGTGCATAAGGAAGTACAAGTCAGAGACAATAAATAGTATCATGACATATGATCATCCCACTTAAAATATAATTGATAGCTTTCAAGTTGAATTACTGGGAGAGACAGGTGGGTCAGTGATACTACTGTAGGGCCAGCTCATTAAAATGCAATAACCTTTATTTCGTAAATGATAACATGAGAGCTTAAATGATTGCCCGGGGTTGGTCTTTGTAGTAGATAGTTGGACTATTGGGTAATGGTAGGCAAAAAAGGAAAAGGATCGCAATGAATATACAAATTATTTCTGAAGACAGAAAATTTCTTCAAGGTAGAAAGGATGACTGAGGAAATTGAGCATAAACCAGCAACTACTTGGCATCCTTAGAAGTTGGTCTAAGTCAGAGGGTTTTGATGTGACCAGTATTTACATTCTTCCTGTTGGAGATCAGGGGTGGCACCAAGCAGGGGGTACTTTTCCTAGCTTGCAACAATCTTTTATTTTTAGCAATTACTGCTAGACTTGATCTCTACAGCAGATCTTATTTTCTTCCCATTTCAGGGAGATGAAAGGTGGGTTATGATGGCTTAGACTGGAAGCCGTAGGAAGTCCTGCATCTTAAGTCTGGAATCTGTTGATTCGTTCCATCACAATTAACTGTCCCAGGAAGTCAATCAAGAAGAAATAAAGTCTCTTAAACACCAATGTACCACGCTTCAGAGAACAGTGCTAAGGAGGAGAACAAAACGGGGTAGAGGTGCTGGATAGAAATGGGAAGAGCCTGTGTGTGGGGGGGGATTAATTCTATTTTAAGGGGGGAAAACCATATAGGAGAGCTAATTAATGAGGTGATATTACTATGCCCTTGTAATCTTAGAAGCTTGTGACAACCAGGCAAGCATATGAAAGAATTATTGGAACATGTCATGAAAATATCTGATGGGAGAGAAGGGTGGGCCAAGTCTAGCCCAGCCACCCATCCTTATAAAGGTTTACCGGAAGTCATGTATGAACACATTGTCTATGGCCACTTTGGCGGTGTTGAGTAGCTGTCATTCAGGAAATACATGCTCCACAACATGGAAAATATTTATTACTTGACTAACTGGTAGAACAATGTGCTGACCTGAGGTTTATTTAGAGGGAGGAACAAAATCCAAACTTTTACGAAGCAAGTAAAAGTTTTCTTCGGAAAACAAGGAGAAAGCAAGTGTCCCTGTGTGACTAGGATGGAAAGGACAGTGAGAGAAGATACGGACAGGAGAAGGGACAGATCCTGCCTGCCCTTTTTAGGTCATTTTGAAGAACTCTGACCTTCATTTACAGGGAGAGGGAAAAGCCCTGGAGTTGTAAACAAAATTTGTCTTACGTTTTAAATGGATCTCTCTTTTCAAAATAGTAGGTTGATGTAAGCTACAGAAATAGAGATGAAAAATGATTGGGCATAAACTAAGCCACAGAGGGAGGGGACTCCCGGTGGGGAGAATTTGCTAAGTTCTGGGTATGGGGTAAAAGAAGAACTGGTAACACTTCGCAGTGGCCATTGTGGAGGGTTTTGTGTATGCGAGCTGTGGATGGGCATAGGGGGGCAGGTCCTCAAAGCTCACTGGTGTGGGTCTAAGTACGTGAAAGGACACAGACACAAAGACACATGGCGGGAGGCATAAATTACCTTCTGCAGTTGGAAATGTCCCATTTCGATGGAACTTTAAAGTTGAAATGTCTTGTGAAGACCAAACAGACATGTGAAAGAGTCTTCATAAATCAAACCTCAGGGAAGAGGTTCCAACAAGTGCCCAAATGTGGGAGCCATGCACATTTAGGCAACGTGTAAGTCACACAGAATAAAATCACCCACAGCCTGGCTATAGACATTGGAAGATGATGTTAGTACTTGATCCTAGTAGAAGTCACTAGTTTGGAGTGAGAAACTTTCTACCTTGAGTCTTTTTTCATAACACTTTGCTGAGGTAGATACCTGTTCCTTCCATTTTCCCTGCAAAGAAACAGAAATTTAACCGTTACATGACTTGTCTGACTCTACTTAACTGGGGGCCCAGTATCTGCTTCAATGGCCTCAGCTCTCTCCATCCTTACATGCCTGAATAAATATGAACACAGACACATGGAATTCGGCTAGGAGAACATCAGCTGAGGACATCTGAATGGTGCACATTGGCACTAATATTGCCACAAGTAGGCACGGTCCACTTTATTCCCATGCCAATGAGAAGTCATTTCTCAGCAAACCACAGGACTTAGGGATTACGATAATGTTCTCACAGGCTTCCTTCTCTGTTTCCTGAGTTTAACAAGTATTCTCAGCATGAACAAGCAGAACAGTTCTAACTGGAAAGCAGAAAAAGCAGTCACTTCAAGGAGCATAGGCATGGACAGCAAACCCTGCATCTTAGCCAAACTACGTGTTCCAGAAGATGATCAGCACTGTGCTGGGACCCTGGAAAAAAATATTGCTTTACATTAGAGGAAGCAAACTTTATGACTTAGAACTTAAGTGAATCACTTGAAACCACAGGAGGTCAGAGGCCATCACATATCAATAGATGTGACCCACAGTGGCACTAAATACAATGTTTACCTTCACAAATACATTGGCCCTCAGCAAAAGCTTCTGGCTTCACACCCAGTCTCAAATTACTGTTTTCTTCATGGACTTCTCAAAAGTGCGGCCAGACTTAACCACTGCAACAATAACGTGGAACAAAGAAAAGTCCGGAATCCTGCTTCCTGCCTGCCCCCTTTGTATACCTCTTGCAGGCCAGAGCTAAATGGATCATGGTTGCTCAAGAGAGGCTCAGTACCCCATACTGAAAGCTGAACAGAAGCCATCCCATATGAGAGTTAGTTATTAATGCAGTTTCACATTCTGCAATAATAAAGCCACGCCGTGAGGCTAAGACCCTCATTGCAGTTATGAAGAAACAAAAGGAAGCCACGCTTCGTGGCTTGTTAAAAACACCAGGTGCTGATAGAATGTATGGAAGATGCTGAGCTGAACAGAAGGGAGAGTGGTCGATCTGGGATGAATAATCGGGAACTGCTTCCTATCCTATGGTGTTACCCTTAAGGAAACTCATTCTATGAAGGAAAAAAAAAAAAAAGATCTCATGGAGATATGTACATAGAAAATGGGGGTGGAGGGTGGGAAAGAGTGTTGCCATGGAAACTTTGAAATAATAAATAACAATAATCCTCCTCAAACATCCTCAAAGAATAAAAACGGTTTGTTTGTGGTTGAGTGTTGTTGTCTTCTTTAAGGATATCCTTATTGATTTAGAGCTATCTGGTGGGATGCTCCATGCCACCTTTTATCATGTTACTTATGGCTGTAAAACTCACAATACTCAGTAAAGTACCTGGCACATAGACAACAAAGCATCAGCCTGTTGCCCGTGAACATAGACACGAAGACTCAGACCCCTGGACTTCTCTTTGGAAATCGACTATCCAGATCTCCTGTGCTCTGGGGACTTGTAAATCGTTTATGCCCTTAAAATCACAGTTCTTTTCTTTCTGGATGATTTATGGAACAAGGATAAATTTGAACTAAACTACTAATAGATAAACTGTCACATTCCGTGTCCCCTTTTTAAAGACTATCCTCTGTTTGGGTTTTCAGACTACTCACCCATCAGTGGCTAGTAGTAACCAATGGAGTCAATGATGCTACAAAAGACAGGAGTTAGAGCACAGAAGTCAGGCCAGCAAGATGGCTAAGCAAATTAAAGCCCTGGCCGACCAGACTGGCCACGTGAGTCTGCAGACCAGGGCCACTGGTTTCCTCTGACCTCCAAACTCCAGACATGGAAAGGGCTCCCCGTGCCCCCCCAAACTCACACAGTAATTATGTACTGTGTAGATGGACTTTTTCTTCTGCAGCCAGCCCCAAATAACAAGAGGGACTTCTAATTAATTATGAAAGCTTGGCCTATAGCTTAGTCTTGTCGTACTAGCTCTTACAATTTAACTCACTTATGTTCATCTACATTTTTACCTCTCTTCCATCTCCTGTTCCTCTCCATTTCCTCTGGTGTCTCTCCCACATGTGGATTCATCTCCTTTTCCTTCCCTCTACCTCTCTCTCTCCCTGTCTGTCTCTCTCTTTCCCTCCCTCCCTCCCTCCCTCCCTCCCTCCCTCCCTCCCTCCCTCCCTCCCTCCCTCCCTCCCTCCCTCCCACTCTCTGTCCCCTCTACCCAGAAGACCTGCCTAACCTCTTCCCGCCTAGCTATTGGTCATTCAGCTCTTTATTAAACCAATCAGAAGGTACATTGGCAAAGATACTTCTTTACAGTGTATAAAAAGATTATTCCACAACAGTATTAAAAACTTCAAAGAGCAGAGAAGTCTAGGGGACGGAATGAAGGGAAATTCATAAGCAGTGAGCAAGTTGTCCCAACAAAAGCTTGGCTTTCTGACAGAGGGTATTTGAAAACGTACCCTGAATGCAATGGAGAGATTAACAAACATATGGGTTAAATAGAGTTTTGGGATTTTCCACAAGTGTTTAATCTTACTTCAAAGGTAACTTTAAAATTACAGAAAATATCTAAACTGTTCTCCAAGACATTGAGAATAGATTTTTGTTTTTGTTTTGGTGTGTGTGTGTGTGTGTGTGTGTGTGTGTGTGTGTGTGTGTGTGTGTGTGTGTGTGCACTCGATTACGCCTATAGTAATAGGAATAAAAAGGTCCAGTTTCATCAGGGATACAGGCAGTATCTTTAGGTGACTATAAACATGGCTTTTTTTAAAATCAGGAGTACAATTAATGTTCGTATTAATAAATGTTTGGTTTATGGACATGCTAGCAGTTTACTTAAGATTTCGCACAAAAACTTGCATGTCGCCAAGACTTACTTTGTGTCATTTGTCACAGAACCAAGAACAGTGTGGTAGCCACTGAAGGCAGAACTGAAAGTGAGAAAATTTGAAAGTGGACTTAAAATGAACATTAGGTCAGAAATTTACCCCAGAGCGGAAGATGATGACATTAGAAGTAGAGAAACAAATATTTCAATTGCAAGCCTGTAGGTCCACTGTTGTTAGGCGAAGCATTGGGGTATTTACTAAAACACACATCAAGGAATTAATTCATTCTGAAATTACTATCAGAAACTATATCCAATGTTGAAGGGCTCTAATCAGTGTATAGGAAGTGAAGACACTTTTCCATCCTTCGTATTAAGCCTCTGTGAGGCTCTTAGATCCTACACACGTTTTCATCCTTAGTACTATTCTCTCCCTCTTTTTTCTGATAGGTTCTAGGAGAAAGGAATGCTCTTACTGTCCACATGTTAGGGTTTTTTGTTTGTTTGTTTGCTTGCTTGCTTGCTTTTATTTTCTCAAGTTGTTGACCAGAAAGAAACGTGACTGGGCACCTGTAAGTCGACAGACAGATGACAGAGTTGTGACACTGGTCTGTCACCATGCCTAAGTGAGAGGCAGGTCACCTCCATCTCAGCTGGTGACAACTGCTGGACACCAGTCAGCAACTCCCAGGAGGGAGAGTGGTCAGTTTTCTGTTAGCGAACTGGTACTTACTGCCCTGTCTGCTAGATAAAGGAGGAATTTGGTGTGGTCATTAGATTGGGAGGAGGGTGTGGCTGTAAGGGAGACTGAGACCTTGGTAATCACCTCAGATTCACATTTTAATATAGTTGATTGGGCCTAGAGGATATTTTAAAAAGAACCTAAGCTGGTGTCCAAAGATTCAATCAGTAGTGTTTGTTTGTTTGTTTGTTTGTGCTGACGTGGTTTTCAGGATGGCGTGACAGTGTAAACTATGCTGTACAACAGCAGATGACCTTCCTGGTCAGATCAAAGGCGTTACAACCCCTCATCCTTCCTCACACAAGGCTGAGCATGTGTGGGGTGTGGGAAGCGCGTGATTCTGAGAGGCAGGGCAGAGTCACCTGAGAGGCATGTGAGCACTGTGAGAGGCACACCAGGACACACAGGAGTCAGGACAGAGGTCTGTGAGAGACTCCTGAGGCGGGCACAGAGGTCGGGAGCTCGGGTGATGCATGTGAGAGTCAACTTAAAGGCCTGTGAGCAAGTTAGAGGGTGACATGTGAGGGTCACATGAGAAGCCGGTTGCATGAGCGGACTCCTAAAGACTAAGCAAGGGCATGGAGGGATGGGGGACTTGTGAAGTGTAGCAGAAACTGCCCGCCAGCCTACCTAAGCCCCAGTCGCCATGCCCAGGTACCCAGGCCAGCTTCCATGAGCCTGCGAGGCAGACACTGCTGACAAAGAGACACCTGACCAGAGACACCAACGAGGAAAAGACGATGCTGCAGAGTCGGCTGTGGGACCTTGGGACAGGGTATAAAAGCTGGCCCAACTTCCTTAATAAAATCAGTCTGCAACGCGCTCCGCTACTCACTTGTAGACAGAGGGTTCTATCCCGCCTGATCCCACAGCTGATGTTCCCCAAATAAACACACAGACACGTTTAATTAGAAACTGCAAGCTTCTTACTGACTAGCTCTCTCTTAATTATTAACACATTTCTACTAACTGTGTATTGGCACTAGGCTGTAGCTTACCTGTAATCTGTCATGGTACTCCTTCGCATGGCATCTCCCGGGCAGCCCACTCTGCTTCCTCTCCCCAGCATTCTCCTCATCTCTAAGCCCCGCCTATACTTCCTGCCTGGCTACGGGCCAATCAGTGTTTTATTCATCAAGCAATGAGAGAAATACACACAGAAGGACCCCCCCCCCATCACTCACTGACTCTCAGTGCCTGTATTGTTGGTGCTGTGTCTTCTCACAGCCTCTCCCAAGGGTGTCCCAGCGGTCACTTGTGACAGAAGGATGGCAGAGCCCACCTGAGGGGCACAGGGCCCCAGGATGACCAACACCAGTGGGAGAGGCCAAAATGGCTGGATTTGATGTGCTGTGTAAACAGAATACTTTCCTCTTACTGTGGGTTTTAACCCAGGCAATAGTGCCATTGTCAAACAGCATCTCTGTGTTTTGGGTGGGTGAGGAAAGAGGCTAAGTGTGGGGATAAACTTCAAGTGGACAGGAAGGGTGGGGCCACGGGAAAAATATGAAATTAAAGTTCTGCTTAGAGCTCACTCTGTTACCACATGATACTTACAGCACGCTAAATGCATAAAAGACTTTGTTGCTAACTTTTCAGCCCACAAATCGAATTTTCACAAGTGATTTAAAAGCAAAGGTAACCCTGTGATTAAAAACTTCACAAAATGCTCAAAATACAATATTTAAATCCCCAAATAAGATACCTTAATTGAAACTAGTGAGTCCCCCGTTTCCTCACCAAAGGCGATTCCTATGGTAGAGATAGCCTCTGGGATACTTGAAGAACTGACTGCTTAAGGGAGACTGTAGAGGATTTCACAAGTTTGTTGTTTTGTTGTTTCACACCTTGTATGAATGCCACATAGCTTATATACACTTGGGTTCTGCTAGTTTTGATTTCACTTCTAGAATTTTCTCTTCACTTGAACTCACTAGTCTCTATGACTTTTTTTTTCTTATAGCTTAATGGTATCTTACAAAAACAAACAAAGCACACACACACACACACACACACACACACACACACACACACACAAACCCCATAAAAGCATCAAAGGTAATGTGTGAGATTATTTAGTCTGACTTAAAGTCTGTTTGATCTGTTTTTCCGGAAAAGTTAGAGGTGGACAAAGATCACGGTATAGTAGGTCTTGCCTGTTTCTCTCAGGTAAGGCTTGTTTATTTAGCTGATTGTGTTTGTGGGGTCCATTAAGGTATAAATGGTGACTGGAAATTACCTATCCATGAGCGGTAACTGTGGAAACGAAGTTACAGTGTCAACCTCTGCAGATCTCAGGCTGACTTTGAGATGTGTGTCTTGTTCCTTTCCTTTCTCTCTCCCTATGCCATCAGCAAATACCCTTCATACCGCTCTTAGAATGCAATTCAGAATCTGACTGACAATTTGCATTGGTATTGCTTTTAACCCTCATGGCCAATATTACCAGCCCAGATCACCAAGCAATGCAGTAGTCTTTGGACTGTAGAACACATTGATGCGAGGATGTAAAACTGGCCAGTGGAAGTTGGCTACATAGCCCTGCATTCTTCTATTTACAGGGGCAGATGGAGTCCAAATTTCTGTTAAAAAGGAGAAATGCATTTAGCTAATGTACACCAAAAAGGGACGGAATGAATAGTAGATGATTTTTATAAGGGGATGGCATGGGGACAGCAAAGAGTGGCATGTTGGGAATGGCAACCCTGTTTTCTACCTGCTTGGAGTCAATGATGTGATAGTTTCTGTTGTCTAGACTCATGCGTCCTGGTCATTCAAACCTTCAGGTTTCATGAAGCAAAATAAACCCCAAGCCTTATCTCTAAAAGACTCCGAGTTCTGCTCACCTGGAAGCTTCATAACTCAATTCCAAATTCCCAGAATCCTTATTCGTGGGCTTGGTTCCTCTTGGATCCCCACTTGTGAGTCTGTGAACTGGAAATGGTATTCCCTGACTAAGAACAGTCACCCCGGCTCAGAGGTTTAACAGGATCTAGGAAACACTCTCCCAAAGAGCCTGAACTAATTAACATCTATGCTGCAACTAGCAAATAATTTAAATTAAATACTTTATTAAATCACACAGTGAATCAGTTACTGTCATTCTTATAAATCTTTGGGGCTTCATAAACGGAAGTTAAGTCAATAAAAATGTATGTTATTCAAGTGATGTGGATTTCATTCCACTTCCCAGAAAGGCTGCCAATAAACACAAATTAAAAGAAAAAACTTAGAGGTTATTTCAATCAACATCAAGCTGCCTCTGTAGATAGCCTTCATTCAGCTGCCCCTGGGCATGATCATATTAATCAGGTGACAATTAAAGCTGATAATGAAGACTGGCAGGTTCAGAAATTTAAACTGTTCTGAATTTTAGTATTCCAAGCCTCATAATGTTGTATTGCTTAGTGTCACCTGACTGGATTAAATGCAATCTACCTATTGATAAGTGGGCAGTGGTTTGCTATACATATAGCACCTGATTCCAGTTCATTCTTCCATAAGTAGGTAAGAAAAATTTCCATTTGGGAAAGAGACTATCATTTGCCCAAAGGCATGAAGCTGTTGAACTGTTTGATGTCAACATGCTAATCTCATTCAATCAGGACCAAATACAATCTTTGTTGAGAAATGACTACAGGTAAAATCAGATGCTTTTTGATAAAAATTAAACTGAATTATCAATTACTAAAGTTTTACTCTATGCTAAATTTTAATACTTTGATAAATTTTATATTTATTTCTTAAAATGTTCAATCCTATTTTTATTTTGAAAAAAGCAATCAGTTGAAACGGTTTCATAAGAAGAACCAGTAGGGGCAGGCAAAGATGGTACAGTGGCTAAAGGTGCATTACTCCAAGTCAATCCCATCCCCAGACTCACAAAATGGAAGAGGAAACCAACTTAGAAGGTTGTCTTCTGTCAGTGTTCTGTGTTTGAGTGCACCCACTCCACTCCAAATAAGAAAATAAATGTAATGTAAAAAGAAATAACACGGGGTTTGGGGTAGAATATTATTTTGAGGTGTGTGACTTCTGTCTATGCTGCATGTGTTTAATTCTGTGACACTGGGATTCTTTGCCTGTTTAAAACACCCGATGGCCCTAATGAAGAGCTGAACTGCTAATAGGGAGGCAGGAGCAAGGGTAGGAAGGGCTGGCAGGCAGAGAGGATAAATAGATGGAGAACTGAGGAGGAAAAACCAAAACAAGAGGAAAAAGGCATCAAGGAGAGGAGGATATTGGGGCCAGCAATGCATGGACTAAGAGTAAGATTTACAGAAGAAAACAGGAAAAGCTCAGAGGCAAAGGTAGATGGGATGATTAACATCAAGTAAAGCTGGCTAGAAACAAGTCAAGCTAAGGCTGGGCATTCATAAGGAACAATAAGCCTCAGTGTGTGTTTGATTTATTTTGGAACTGGGTGGCAGGTCCAACAAAGAAAACAAAAGAGAAAAATAAATCTTACAATAGATTTTGAGGACACAGCATTTTATATTTTGTTATTATAATAATAACTATTTAAGGTCTTAATTTTTTTCCCTAAATGGACTTCTGGATATGTTCTACTGCCCTGTAATGTCATAAAACCGATTTATATTTGTCTTCAATTCTAGGGCTCTTCTGGATTGATGTCGTGGGAATGGCAGGATGAATTCAGAATTTGATGAGATTGCTAAGGTATAGCATTCAAAGCAATAACTCTATAACAAAAATAGGGGCCTGACTTAAATTGGTGACCTCTTAAAGTTCTTTTTCATCTCAAATATCCCGATGGACCACGTTTTGAAGAGCAACAGAGGGCTCTAACATCTTTGTTTTATCCACCCCGCTTCCCCATTTACATTTCTACACACTGAAGCATCTCACATGTGCAATTTGTTTCTGATGAAAATAAATACATTTGTCCAAGTGTGCACAGATGATCACAGATTGGATTGAAGGTCTTGTCAGGCATATGCAAACCAGAAATCTGCTCTGTCACAAGGCCTCTGGCCAGAAAATTGTGGTCTCCCTGGAGTTTTGTAATTCAGTGATGATGATTTTTCTCAATAAATTTATTTTAAACCTAGATGGGAAACCATATCATAAAATTTAGGGGTGTGACTTACCTGTTCTGAAGATTACTCAGTGGAATCATTTGGATTTTTAAGAAAGCTATTGTGAGGCCGTCCCCATGACATAGTGTTTTAAGCCCTTTGTACCCAATATATAAAGTCTCGAACTGAACAATATGTGTTTCAGAGAACTAAAAAAAAAAAAAAAACAACAAACAAAACCCCAAACGTTTAGAGCCGCTCAGAAATTGTTCAGGATTCCTTCTCCTTTCTCGGTGATTTAACTTCCTACTTCAACAAGTACTAAGCCACATAGCAAAGTTTTAGAAGTTCCAAGTGGAAGGCATAGTCTTGGACCACAGAACCCTACAGAACTACACTTCCCGAAATGCCTTGAGCCCTAGGCCTCATTGGTTTGCTGACTGTTCTTGAAGGCAGGTTCTGTCTGCTCATAGGCCAATACGGTGAGGAGACTGTCCTGCACGGGAGAAAATAGCCAATCACAAAGCAAAGGGAGGAGCTTCTGATTTGGGTACGGAACTAACAAACCCTGGTAGCGTTAATGTTTTTGTTTTTGTTTCTTGGTCGGGGCGGGGTCTTAGTAAGCCTAAGGCTGGCCTCTGGTTGCGAACCCTGACCCCGTGGAAGCTCTTCCTGCGTTTCTTCCCTTCTGATTATCTAAGCCCCATCACCGTTGCTTGTAGAAAGCCCTGGCCAGAGGGATTCCTCTCTCCGCCCCCAGCACCAATTTCTCTCCACCTTTGCAAACTTGAACCACTCCTCGGTCTCTTAGCACCCGGGGAGACACGCAGGAACATTGGCGGGCAGATCTGAGCACAAATTTCACCTCCCTCTCCAGTGTGATGATCGGAGAGGGTTTTCGATTGGCTAACGAAACTGGCAGGTGGACAGGACTCTGCAAGCAGTGGCGGGGAGCGCTGGCTGCCACCACTCCGCCTGCCCACAGGATTCGGGGTGGTGGGTGACCAAGGTCGGGGCGTTGGAGTTCTCCCCCTTAGGGGGGGACCTATGCCGGCGTAGCCGCCACCTGCCACCCCGATTTCACCCCCAGCAACACCTTCACGGAGGAGGCTGGACTGCTCCCCCTTGGGGTGTCTCCTAGCTGTCATCTTGCCACTGACCTAACCGTCACCTGGACACTCACTCCATTGCAAGCCCAGAAACAAGGCAGCCCGAATGCACCCGCCGGGGAGCTTGAGTGGCAGGGCCGGAGGTGCGGGCCGCGGAGCTGCCGCCCGGGCCCCGGCGGAGGATGATTTAAGCCGCCGGCCGGGGGCGGGGGCGGCGGCGGCGGCGGCGGGCGGCGGCGGCGGCGGCGGCGGCGGCGGCGCGCATGCGCACCGGGCAGCCCGCTCCGCGGAGGCCCAGCTGCCGCCACCGCCGCGGCCGGCGCTGGAACCGCGGTTCGCCGCCTGCTCTGCCGGGCGTTGGGGGCCGGGGACCGAGGCTCCCGGGAGGTGACAGCGAGCGCTCGGGCGGCCGGGGACACAGCGGCGGGCGGCGGCGGCGGCGGCTCCGGGTGCCCGGGCCATGCTGGCCGGGCGGCTGCGCTGAGCCGAGGCCGAGCCCGGGACGCGCCGAGGGACTGCGGGGCCGCGGGGCCATGGATGCGGCGGCGGCGGCGGCGGCGGCGCGGGACGGCGGGAGCCCGGCCGCCAGCAGGTGAGGAGGCGGCGTCGGGCGCCACTGCAGCCGCGGCGGCCTCGGAGGAAGAGGACTCGCCGCCGATCGCCCGCCGTCGTCGTCGCAGCCCTTCCTGTTGGGATTATCTAGTGCCCTGCGCTCCTTCGCTTCGCACCCCGCGATCGAAGCCGCCGCCGGGCTTCAGCGGCTCGGACTCCTGCCCACCCGGGGGCCTCGAGGACACGCGCAGACAGACAGACAGACAGACCCCCCTGGGCGGCCAGACCATGAGGAAATTCAACATCAGGAAGGTGCTGGACGGCCTGACCGCAGGCTCGTCCTCGGCCTCGCAACAGCAGCAGCAGCAGCAGCAGCACCCGCCTGGGAACCGGGAGCCCGAGATCCAGGAGACGCTCCAGTCCGAACACTTCCAACTGTGCAAGGTGAAGGGAGCGCGCAGCCCCGCCGAGCTGCCTTGGGAAGATGGGGTCGTTTGAGGGGGCCGCTGGGCAGTACCTGGGAGCGCGCGGGCAGAGCGCGCCAATAGAGCTCAGAGCTCCAGGAAGGCGCCCCCCACCCCTCCCCGCCCTGGACAGACGCGCCCTGATGGGGGATTTGGGGCAGGGAGCCCCTACTTCTTTTAGTCGATGTCTTTCCCTTTTCATAAAATAAAATTAAAAAAAAATGCAACCCTTGCAAGGCACCCCAAGCATACCCCCCCCCTTGTCTTTAATTCCCATCCAGACGCTGGTTACAAAGGTCTGGAAATACTTTTATATTCGCGCATGTTTTATATTATCTTCCACTGACGTCGAAATTTTCCAGCCCCGTGTGATAAACGCCGTTTGTGGGCAAGGCAAACCTGTTCAACCAGATCTTTTTTGCGCATCACTTTTTAGAATGCGGGCGAGAGGCTCGCCACCTGAACTCACAGGATTTTTTTCAGCTTGTTCGGTTAAAAAGTTGGTGCAAAGGGATTTTTTTTTTCTTTTTCTTTTCTCTTCTTTCTTTCTTTTCTTTTTCTTTTTTTTCTTTTTTTCCTGTGAATGGCACAGTCCTGTAATTCAGAAAGAATGATGCAGCGGATTAATTCCCCAGCTGCATGAGAAAAGCACACGAACCTCCCTCCGTATGCAGACCTGCTTGCCTCATAGACAGCTATTGGGCCCTTCCTGTGTCGGGGGCTTACAAGCCTGTGTCCAAATTTTGCTTTTATGTTCTAAACTTATTCCAGCCTTAGTAGAAAACTGTAAGATTTTTTTTTTTTTTTTGCACCCATTTCCATCGTTAGAATTGCAAATGTTGATCCTGAGGTTACTGCTTCTTTGACTAAATCCTTCAGTTAGTTTCCTGACAACTTTGCCTTAGAAATCCCCCCCCCCTTAACATTCAAATAAAGCTATGATGTGAATGATTTCTCTTGAGGTGCAACGCGAATCGCCTTTTGCAAGGATTTTACAGAATTTTGAACCACTACAAACTTGAACAGCGTGGCGTCAAACGGAATAGTATCCGCTATTCCTAGGGAATCGCCCTCTGTGGAGTTACTAGCGTTTGTAGCAAAGCAGGAGCTTAGATAGCTGTGTGCTTCTGGTGCTGTGATCCTTACGGTAGAGTCCCACCCCCCAACCCTCAGCTGCCCCTTAGAGTGGTAAGTTCCTGTGGTGTGTGCTTTGTGTCAAGTGTAACTGGTTCCAAGTCTAACACCCCTGTGGGCTGTTCTGTTTTCGGATTTTCCTGCTGCCTTGGTTCCTGTGATGTCACCGCCCATCCCCAGACTGTTCGCCATGGATTCCCCTATCAGCCCTCGGCCCTGGCCTTTGATCCCGTACAGAAGATCCTGGCAGTAGGAACTCAGACTGGTGCTTTAAGGCTGTATCCTTTCTTTAATTTAAAAAAAAGAAAGAAAGAAGAGAGAGAGAGAGAGAGAGAGAGAGAGAGAGAGAGAGAGAGAGAGAGAGAGAGAGAGAGAGAGAGAGAGAGAGGAAGGAAGGAAGGAGGAAAGAAAGAGATATTTTTGTTTGCCAGCTTTACATCCCCAGTCCTTCTATATTGCTCATTTCGTCCCGGTTTTCCCCCTCTGTTCTATATTGTAAGAACTCCCGCGGTACCTACTTTCCCTTGTTACAGCTATTTTATGGGTGGTATGATGCTGTAAGGACGGCTCTGGACTCTCAGGAGTTCCTAAACAGGAATTGAAACATCAGTCTAAAGTTTGTTGTAGTAACTAATTGTTTGTAGCGGCCCCGAGGTCCCAAGGGAAATGCGTGTGCACGTATTAGGGGGTTAATGCCCAGTGCCTGTGGATAAAGTTGGGAGAGCAAAGTATGGTGAGTAACAGTGCAGGGTCAGCTGCTTGTCAAAGCTTGTACATGGTGGCTGGGGAACTTAACTGTGCATCTCTCTCATGAATTAGAAGCTGGGTTTGAACTTGATTGGTTTTCCACATGTCTACCCAGACGAAAACATTAACCGATGATAAATTGTCAAATTAGTTTTTCTGTAAGAAGAGCTAATATTTCTAGAGAGTCTCAGGATTTTGTAAATTACATAGATACAAATGTACTATGGTGACAGACTTTGCCTTTTGTTGTCTATTTGTTATGTGTAGCAAAAGCTACTAAGTGCATTAGCATGTAGAGAAATAGTGGGATTTTTCTTGTCGGCTATATGTGAATTGTAGAGCTTTGACATAGGGATTTTTCAGATTCTTCACAAGCATTTTTCGAGAATATCTTTCTGGTCTGAACAATGGAGACTTTCTAACTTCCTCTTTTATACTGTTTAACTTCAAATAAAATGTGTGATTGCTTTCACTCTGACATTTAAACATAGTCGACCAGCCCATTATTGAGATGCTCTGTTGGTAATAAACCAGCAAGCCATGGGGTGATCTCACTGGATGGTATTGTTGACAAAGAAGGGGGGGGGAGTTGTTGGAGGGGCTGGGCCTATTCTATTTACATTTCAGGGTTTTCAGCTTCTGATTCTGACATGAATCAGGAATTTCACTTAGGATCTTTAAAAACGTTTCAAAGGTGTCCTTTAAGACATCACACTACTCCTCACATTAACTCTGAGGATGCTGTCTGGCAAGCATGACTTTTCAGGGAAATGCAGAGTGAACACATGCAGGGTAGGCCTGTCTCTATGGCAAAGCCTGAAGTTGGTGATTTCTGCCAGGTGCATAAACTACTCTTGGCCAGACAGCTAAGTTGTTGAGACTAGAATATTCTTTGATTTCAATTGCTTAGATGGTTTTGTTTTTACATAGGCATTCTATTTTAGTTTTGTGAAGAGAGGAATAGTTAATTTTCTCAGTGTTCAGCAAAATTCGGTTTCAGGGCCACAGGGCAGTGTTCTAGAAGAACTGTTTGGAACTGTAGTATTTTGCCCTCTGACAAAGGAATTCTGTTATGTGACCGAAGGAAAAATAATGAAGTTAATCAGTTATTTTTAGATTCTTTTGATTTCCTTTTGAAGGGTTTTTCTTTTTCTTTCTGGTTTCTCTGTCCTCAGCAGTTTTATTATATAACTTTTGAACAGACTTTTGGTATTTAATATATGTGCCACCAGCAAAATTGATTCTAAAGCATTTGCAGCTGTTTGTCTTTTAAACACCTTAAACTCTAATTTACATAATTAGCAAGTGGACCCAATAGAACGATTAACATGTCAGGTTCTGGGGTAATTGTTAGTTCAAAGGATCAGGTGTCCAAAATGATCACCCACACAGGCATTTGGGCTCCTCTTTTTGTGGGTAAACATTAGTGAGTGGAGGCCAACTTGGGGTTGCAGCGACACTGTCACTTTTTTCTAGAAGTTGCTGTGCTCTTGGGTTTGCAGCGACACTGTCACTAAATGAAACCCTGAGAGCTGTTGACCATGTCTCTTCTGCTGTCCCCTTAGAACTGTGTTCCCACATTCTAGACTGGCAAATCAGCTTGCCCCTCCACACCCCAAGTCTTTCCTCCTGTGAGGGTCGAGTTCCGGATGAGCCTAGAGCTTTGTCTGTTGTGACTCTGATTTATAATGGAAAACCACAGAGACCCTTTCAAAGTTTAACAAATGTATCAGGTTGTTTCTTCTTAAGTTTTTGAAACTAGGCAGATATCTAAGTGTATGCATTCTAATTTTAGAACTCCATATTGGGCTACCTTGCATATTTGTTGCTGGCCTGCCCATTATCGTATTTGTTCTGGTTTCCTCTTTCTAACTGTCTCCTCTACACCTTGTGTGCATTCTCGTTTTAGACTTTTATTGTCTAGAATATGTTTTCCCAAAAAGGTGTGTTAGGGAAGAAGAATACTTCTCAACAAAATGTCATTTGCTTAATTACACAGCAAAATAATAAATAGCCTTTTTGTTAATGGGGTACCTTCATACATGGTGTCATTGTAGCCTGAGTTCACTGGCTTACTTGGAGTTGAAAGGAAAACACATCCAAAAGACAGCTCGAGTAAACTGTATGTGATATCTAATGGTGACATTTAAGGCTAGTGAAAATTGAATCCTTAATGAATAGCTAACCTATATTGAGGCAAAATATCTAATCTATTTATTACATTAATGTTCAACACACGATGGATGATACCGCTTTGTTCCATCAACCTTCTTGGCCTCTGAAGAGGACACGAAGTTGACTTGTGTTTACTGATAAGACACAGGAAAACACAATTTCATGTACCAGGGCATCATACGATAGTGGTATAATTTGTCTTCCAGTATTTGCCACAGGGAAATAAATAAAATCTGATTTTTATGTGCAATCTAGATACCAGTGTTGGAAGGAGAGGCCATTACTAAAGAATGGAGGCGTTTTAACTCATCGTGCTATTGTCTGTCTTAGACTCTGGGTCTCCAGTGGATTTGCACATTGCTTCATCTTAAGTTAACATGGCCCTGCTCATATTTTAATGTAAAATTTTAACCATAAGCAAGGGTGGGGCTACACTGAGGGCATTTTATCGTTATATTTAAAGGACTAAGGAAAACTAGAACTTGGAATTTGCGGAGTGTGCAGTAGGAGAGGAAATATCAGATAACCTCCTTTCTCGCACTCTTGATTTGTTCAAAGTTCAGGATACCGGGCACTCTGTTTCCACGAGGCGAGGTCTTCGTTTGCAATGCAGTGTTGCATACAGGGTGACAGATGGGTCCCTGTATCTGGAAGCTCATTTTACAAGGCTTAGCAAGGCCACACACTGTCTACAGGACTGTAGACTGCCTGACTCTAGTTCTTGTCTTTTTTTTTCTTTTATAACATGTTTTAAAATGATTTATTTATTCTTATTTTTTGTGAGCATTGGTGTTTTGCCTTCATGTATGCCTGTGTAAAGGAGTCAGGTCCCCTGAAACTGGAGTTACAGACAGCTGTGAGCTGCCATGTGGGTGCTGGGAACTTGAACGGGGTCCTCTGGTAGAGCAGCCAGTGCTCTTAACCGCTGAGCCATCTCTGCAGCCCGATCTTGCCTTTTTTCAACCAGGAATTGGTCTTTCTCCTTAAAATGCAGGCGCTGTGTTGGATGATTCATTTAAGGCAGTTCTGTGATTTCAGATTCCCATGAATCTAGGTGAGCAATTCAAAAGAAGTGAGTATATGACCCTTCTTGCTCCAATCCAAGGGCAGGAATTAGGCAAACATCGTCAAGCATTGCTATAGAAACTTGCATAGAGATTTACTGTCTCCTCGAGTCAGATCCTAGATTAAATCCCAGGTCTCGATAAGCGTTTCTATGCATTGGTAGATAAGGACACAGAATGGCTGGCGGCAGGATGAAGAATTAGAAAAGCTCGGAGCAGGCAAAACTGGGCATCACCATGGTTTAGGAAATGATGGTAGATTGTGGGAATGTTGGGGGAAGTCCTGATTGGGATAACGATCCTAATTGAGTTGAGAGTAGAAACAAGCTAATTAGAGGGCTGGGAAGATAGCTCGGTTAGCAATGTGCTTGCTATGCAAGCCTAAAAATCCATGTACAAGCCAGCAATAGTTGTGTGTACTGGAGAGGTAGCAGGGCAGTCTAGGAAAATGGATGAACTTCAGGTTCCAGGGAGAGACACTGTCACAAAAATCAAGGTGGACAGCTTCAAGCACGCGCGCACACACACACACACACACACACACACACACACACACACACATACACAGAGTAAGCCAACTGAATTACAGTTTAGCCTCGAGGTGTTTTTGCCCTAGAAGTCAATTTAAGAAGATGTTTGACAGGAAGAAAGTATGGTTCCTGTGCCTGTGTTTAGTCAGGCAACAGAATCATGGGTGAAAGAACTGAAAACGTGAACCCCCATTGGTTATCATGATCACACAGGTAGTGATGTGCGCATCGTGGACCCCACACAGATGTGGCAGGCAGACTGGGCACTGGAAAAGGGCTTGGCTGCTTTCTATGAAATCTCAAGGAGTGAGTCAGGCTGAAAGTGCCCAGGATATTACAGAACAGAAATGGATGAACACTGAGTTGGAAATGATGTCACTTTCTGCTTTACTGCAGTGCCTTTCTGAGAAGGCAGCCTCGGCTGCTGCTTTTAGCACGAGAATCTGATGTTTATGTTTTATGTTTAGATAAAACTAAATAGATGGACTTACGAAGTTTGTAATTGAATATGTGGATATCGTGATCAATAGCTGGTTGGCTTTGGGGAATCTGTTCCGTGTTCCTCAATAGATGGTAGCAGGTTGGACAGTTTCATTCTATGAGTTTGTTCAGGACACTAGGAAAATTGAAAACTGGCTCTCACCTACTAAATGTCAGCTTTTCTGCCAGCTTGACAACTCTGGGTGCACACTTGAGATGTATCTGATTGCAAGTCACCGTCCTTAGTCTGAGTTAAAAAGCAGTGGATAACTCACCTCACGAGATTGCCAGGGCTCACTCAGTACAAGTAAACAAGTGTAGCTGTTAAGGTGCCAGCGTTGCTTGTTGAATGTTCAGTTGTGGCTGCCATTATTATGAGAGTTCTCTGGAGTTTTGATTTTCAGTCTGTTCACTCACGTGTTCCTCAAATGCTGCATGAGAAACAGCTCAGCGCCAGGCCTTAGAATGACCTCTCCCCCCCACACACACACACTTTTATTTATCAGTTTTGTAGATGATGCAGCCTTTGAAAGAAAAGCTCATGAAAATACTGGGTTTTGCTTTATTTACTTTTGCCCTTTATTGTAATGTTGCTATGAATGTGGATGTTTGCCTGCATGTGTCTGTGCACTATTTGTATGCCTGGAGGCCAGAAGAGGGGCATAGTTGGGAGCCACCGTGCAGGCTGGGAACTGAACTCAGGTCTAGAAGAGCAGCGTGTGCTCTTAGTCTGTTAGCCATGTCCCAAGGCCAGTTTTGCCTTTTTAAATACCTGGACTATTCTCAACCATAAATTCGAAAAGTTAAAACAGCATACATAGATGTTCTTACATAACTTAGTAGTACTTACTAAATTAGTATGTAATGATTTTATGCTTGTAAGGTAGTCTTAGAATGTTTTGGCTCCCTGGCTATTAATGTTATTTTTTCATAACATAATTACAGTACTGAGAGAAAGATTTGGGAAAGACTCTTGGTTTGAAATAACTAAATAAATTGGTGGAAATAAACCAATGGGATAAAGTTGTTGAGAGCCACACTTCATCTGGTCTTCCCTTTTCGGGGTTGTCTTTGTTTCTAAGCAGGCTCTTGTCACTGGGAACAGAGCTGTGAAGAAGTAAGCGACTTAACACACATTCACATCTCACGTCTGTCCCCTGTTAGGAGGCCTTTGATTAAAGGGATGAGTGAGCCCCATGTTAGCTGGAAGGCATGGTTCTGAGGACAATTAACAAGTAAAAAGTAGGGATATCTACAAATAGATCTGCAGTGTGTGTGTGTGTGTGTGTGTATGTGTGTGTGAATGTGTGTGTATGTGTGTGTGTGTGTGAGTGAGTGTATGTGTGTGTATGTGTGTGTGTGAGTGTGTGTGTGTGTGAGTGAGTGTGTATGTGTGTATGATGTGTGTGTATGTGTGTGTGAGTGTGTGTGTGTGAGTGTGTATGTGTGTGTGAGTGTGTGTGTGCATGTGTGAGTGTGTGTGTATGTGTGTGTGAGTGTGTGTGTGTGCATGTGTGAGTGTGTGTGTATGTGTGTGTGTGAGTGTGTGTGTGTGTGTGTGTGTGTGTGTGTGTGTGTGTGTGTGAGACGAAAAATAAAACAGGAAAGTACATAAATTAGAAAAAATGTAAAATATGGGGAAATCAAGCCTGTGCTTTAAGAAAAACTATTTTGCTTTAAGTAAACTGGCTTATTTTGTTCAGATAATCTGTTTGTCATTTGAGTTTCAGCGTAATTCTTTTTAAATTACTATTGCTATTCTAAAGGAGTAAAATAAATTCTAGAATTACCTTACTAGTGTCCAGTCTCAAGACTGAGTTTGTGTGGTAGGTGAGTGGAATCTTGGTGTGTTTGTTCCTGTGCTGTGAGTGAGGAACTGGAGAGTGCTGGCTTTGAAGGGTCCTGCTCTGCTGCTGTGGTCTTTCTCCCTGGAAGGTTCGGGGTTCTTTGGGCTGTGTTTGCCTGTAGTGGTCAGATGGGCTGTCCTGGTGCCTGTCACACAGGATGAAGTATTTGACTCCGTCCTGTTGTGGCCTGCTTTGTTTTGTGTTCCCTGAATACATTCTAGTCCTTCAGTGGATAAGTAAGTGTTTGCTGAACACTGACTTGGCAAATACGTGGAGCATTTGTAGTGCCTTTGGTAAAGCTTGCCTTTCTTTTGGGGGTGTTAATAATTGAGATGTAAATTTACTTTTTAAAAAGTTTCTAATTACATATACTTTTACCCATTTTTTTTCCTTTCTTTTGAAGCAGAGTCTCACTGTATAAGTCTGGCTAGCTTGGAACCCGCTATGTAGGGTGGCCTAGAACTCAGAGACCTGCCTGCCTCTGCTTCTAAATGCTGGGATTAAAGGTGTGCACCACCAGGCCAATAGTTTTGTTAATTAGTATGAAGACTGTCTTCCTTGAATTGCTGGTGTTGAATTAGTTCTAAATTTGGTAACAACAGAGTAACTTGAAAAAGTAGTTACTTTTCCTATGTGTGTGTATGCATGACTGAACTACATTAAATAGAAGGTAGTCTTTGCTGGTTGTGCAATTAATTTGGCTTAATATAGTGCGGTGGAAGAGGCACGTTATTTACAGGAGGACAGTTTGTTATCAGACTGTTAGTATTGATTTTCTTACGGTGCTTTAGTAAGTGTCTTCTGAGCTGTTGACTTTAGCATCCTCAGAATCCATATACTTAGTGTTGCGGGATTGCAGAGTAAGGGACTAGTGTTGGTTTAACCTGTACATTTCCCCGTGTGCCGCCTCTAGGATGTGAATGCATTTATGAAGGTAGAGCGTAAGCCTGATGTGTGCTAAGGAGCCTCTGAGGGAGCAAGCAGAGGAACCCTTGGCGTCATTTTTGTTTTGCGTTACATTAGGTAGAGTCTCAGAAAGCCTAGACCAATTGGCTTTGAACTCCCAACCCTCCTGTCTCTACCTCATGTCTTGTGTGCTGGGATATGCTTGTGCCACTGCACATGGCTCTGTGCCCTCCCCTTTTAAATGTTGACTTTTTATGAGGATTAATAAAATTGTAATCACAGAAGATTGCCAGAAAGTACTTGAAGGGCGACTCCCAGTAGACACATGTGAGCTAGATTATTTACAGAGATGGAGGCACGCTGCCATCTGAGCTCCGTCTCCTGTAACGGGGTTCTTGACCCTCCTCTGCAGGGGAAAAAAAAAGGCACAGTAGCTGCATACATTTTCCATTTTAATATCTGTGTAGAGTTTAGATGCACAACAGTCATCCAGTTTCAGATTTAGTAATTCTAAGTGCTCTGCCTTTAAAGTTTTCTTGTTTTTATTTTAAAGAAATTGTGACACTAATTCTGTTTATTATCTGTCTTTTTTTTCCTTCTTCTCTTCCTCCTCCTCCTCTTGCTTCTTCTTCTCCTTCTGGCTGTGGGTGGAAAGGAAGTTTAAGAAAAGCTTGGAGATGGGGACACAATTGTTAACATTGGCTACTACTCAGTGTTCCACAATGGGCATTGTGTTTATGTTTAGTGAGGCCTTAATCCAGAACATTCTTTTCATTGTTTAAATAATTCATATGTTTAAAGCTTAGAATCACTGTGGTGTGCGTGAGTTTATGTGTGTGCGCACACGTGCATATACATACATATATACATATATTTAATTTTTTCCATTTGATTCCATACCACCTGTAGGCACCTTTTTATTCAACATTAAAATCTAAGTTTCTACATTTCATTCCTTATTATGTATATTACATGTCTAAAAATTATCAGTGTTACTATATGTGAAAAGTTGAAGTATAGTCCAAATTACAGCATATTAAGCAAATCAGCTAGTATCTGGACATTTCTCTGGAGCCCAGAAGTGAGAAAGTATTCATTGTACAGTTGCCCCAATCAAGACAGAGGGAACATTTAAGCTCTGCTCAGTTCACTCGGCATGTTCACTAGTTAGGATTAACTGTGTGCATGCACTTGCACACGCATATTCAAAGTAATATCTGTCTCCTCTTTGGGAGTCAGCAACAGTACCTAACTAGTAATGTTTTTTGTTTGTTTGTTTGTTTTTTAGAGTGGGTAAGAAACCATATGGTCTTTGTAATAAATACTAATTCTTCCTGCATGCAACACAGAACTTGCCATAGACAGTATGTAAAGGGATGAATGTTTCAATAAAGCTTTACTTCCAAAATCGGGCAGCAGGGGGCAGGTTTGGCTGAGATGGAAGTTTGCAAGGCTCAGTGCTCATTGATCCGCCTAGCTTACTTTTGTTTTCTTTGTTCTTTTGGTTTTTTGAGGCAGGGTCTCTCTGTAACCTTGGAGGCTGTCATGGAACTCACTCTGTAGACCAGGCTGGCCTTGAACTCACAGAGATCAGGTTGCCTCTGCCTCCCAGGTGCTGGGATTAAGGGCACGCACTATCACCACCCAGTTCTGTCTACTCTACTTTCAAAGCATGTATGTGGCGGGATTTCCAGGTAAGAGTTACTGCTGACATTTTTATATTTAAGTATATAAATTTTACCATTATGCCAGTTCACGTGAAAACTTTTAGGAATTAATAAGCCATTTTTAAAAAGTGTCAGGAAATTCTTAGCAATACTTAGCATTCCATATACAGAGTTGACTGATTTTTCAGAAGTGCTTTTTAATACTAGGAAAGGCATTCATGATCTTCCCATTGAATTATAATTAGTATAATGTTAGTATAATAATAAAGCTATGTTTTTTAGCTATCCTTTGGGAGGAGCTCTGCATACAGATACATCCTCACAGAATCCCTGCCTTTTACCTCTCATTTTCAGATGTTTGACTTTATAGCACTTGGGAAGTTAATATTTTTCATTCTTATAATAAAGATAGATATATACTTTCAGATGTATAGCTTTAAAGGTAAAAAGAATGAAAGAAATCTTACTAAAATATTGTGACTCCTCAGGGGTGTGCAAACTTTTAATAGAAATAACTTTCATAAAACCTGAAAACTCAATACAGTATTGAAGACCAAAAAGTCACTCATAGGCTCCTGGAAGCAAGTTCATGCCCTTGGGTATCTCTTGAGGACAGCATGTTACATTCACATCTCCATGAAAGACAGCATGTAACATGTGGTCCCTTAATTGGCAATTAAAGTTGTGCCTACTTTTAAAAAAGGTGTTCTCTCTGCATTGCTTTCCAGTAGTAAATGTAGACGTAAATTCAGAAAAGCACAATTTTTGCTCGCTTTCAGTTTTTCAAATATTACTAGTTCTTTTTGAAGGGTGTGTCCCCCGCGTACGTTGAAAAGTGGCAGCATTCTGTGGGTGTTTATTTACATTTCTTTGTGGTAAGTTTTAATGTATGGTCATCTTCAATAAGTGAGATTACCTTACACTGGAGAGCATGGAAGCTTTTAAATAAGTAGTTGTTGATTTTGATTTATGCTGTTCTTCATTTGAAAAATGAGGTTTTCTCTAAGCATAGAGTAAATTGCAGAACAGCGTGACCCTCATGACTTCTAATGGTCGTTATCAAATCATTTCTTTTCCACTAGACTTACTGTTCTTATGGCTTTTGATCCTGTTTCCCTTTTGAATAAGTGTCAGCTGGGACTTTTGAAGCCTTTGCTGGTGAGGTCATTTATTGAAGAGTGATTAATCTTATTCCATAAAAGAGCATATCTCTCCCTAAGAACGGTGCCTCTGTTTTCATCACTAGAGTCCTTGCCAAAGAGAATCGACATTTGGTGGCATCAGCTACTGAGGTTCTTTCTGCTAATGGGCTTTACTTTGTATATGTATTTCTTTCCTTTGTCTTTTGAAACAAAGACAAAGAGAAAACATAATTCTCCATCTACTAATTCTATGGGCTACACGTTCCATAATGTGTTGTGTTTTTCTGGTAAAATTAACTTTTGTTTTGTTTTGCTTTGTTTTGTCTTGTCATTCTAGCTAACCTCAAATTCATGATGTAGACCAGGCTGGCTTTGAACACGCAAAAATCCACTGGCCTCTACCTTCATGTCCTGTGATTAAAAGAATGCTTTACTACATAAGACCCGCTTTAATATTCTTAGAATAATAAGCAAACAGAGCCTATTGATGACTGAATATGGATGCTAGGAAAATAGATGGCTTTTGTTTACAAGAGAGAATGCACATTCCTTGTTCCTTTAACCCAGACAACCTTTATGTGTGACTACATTTCATAGTAGACTGAGTAAGTAGTTCATTTTGCCCTATAAGAGTACCTATGCAGCAATGCAGATGATCTTAACTCTAAAGCAGTAAAGGTGAATGAACACATTTACCCATTCTGTTTTGTTTATGAATTAAAAAGATTCTTAACTAAAAGTAACCAGTGGTCCATTTCCACAGTGGACGCCCACCGCTACCTGCAAATACACAGCTGCCTTCATATACTGCCCTTGACCATAACCAGAAGGCCCAGACGTGGCTACAGTTAACCGTTTCAGTGCTGGCTCCATTTACATTAAAGAGAGCAGCTGACTGACTTCAGATACTGTGGGGGCATACGTAAGAAAATGTAATAAAATGTCAAAGCTTAGTAAGATAAGAAGGCTTGGCATTACTTGTACTGTTGTTGTTGTTGTTGTTTAGAATCAGTCAGGGCCTCACATTGGTCATCCAGGCTGGTCTGGAACTGCTGACAGCTCTACCTCAGCCTCCTGAGTATTAGGATAGCGCGTGTGAGACTTATCTACCTTTTGTAGTTATTTTTAGCGGTTTTTTACACTTCAGAAGTAAGATATAGTAAATTTCACTTAAGTGACAGATTAATAGAACGTTAGACTCATGAATCAGCAGTAAAAAATTAAGCCTCTTCACCATTACCGTTGTGAGGCTGTCTGTAGCTGTCTTTTACTTTAATACATTAATTTTTAAAGACACTTCCGATTACCCATCTACTCTCTGCCCGTGTTTGTAGCATCAGCTGCTGTCGGTGTCTCCCACCGGGAGGCTGACTTTGTCACACGGGTGAGTGTGTCATCCACCATCCTTTTCACCCGGCCTGCACAGCTGTAGGTAGTTTCTTCTTGGTGAGTTACAGGCTCGACACTTCTCAGCAATGGTGCGCATGCACTATTGTGTACGGAGAGAGGTTCTGTGCTCACTTGTGTTTGTTCTGCTATCCACTCCTCCCTCTGCCAGGCTCTGGCAGCCCTTTCTAGAAAGTCATACAGCGGACCTTTCATTTTCTTTACTTTCGCTTAATAACCTCTTTATTTTTCTAGTCATGCCTTCTTCTTGGAGCATCTAATAATCTTTTGTCTAGGTGTCCCCGGATGTTTATCCAGCCAGAGGGTTTTTGGACATCTGTAGGGCATTTTAGTAAAGTTTTCTTCAGGGGGTAATGTTTGTTTCTGGTTCTATAGATGTGTTTTTATACCCTCTTTCCGATCCATTGACCTGTGTATTCTTTACCAATACTATAGCACTATAGTTACTATAGCTTTAAAGTAAAATCTTAAAGTTTGATAAAGGCAAACCTTGTTTAATATAATCTTAGATGTTTTACTTCTCGGAATAATCCTTAGGATGGTTTTGTTAATATTCACAAAATAGCTCAGGGAACAAAACAGCTCAGAGCGGGGCTACAATGTATCTTTAGGTCAAGACCACAAGCGTTGATCTCTTAATATTACTTATGGTTTATATTCACTAACGTGCAATATTTCTTCACTGATTTAATTCTACTTACATTCTTTGAGGAAAATTTTGTCGTCTTCCTTATGCAGATTTTAAGTATCTAAATAATTTTTGGTGTGTGTGTGTGTAACACTTTGTCTTTTATTTGACATTCTACTTGTTAGCATACAGGGACAGTGCTGATCGTGTATCAACAGCCGCTTTCTTCTATCCAAGTGTTTATACAAGTGACCAGGTCCTGATGTGTTTTCTTATTAGCAAGGATTTCTGGCTCACTGATAAAAGGAGAGGGCATTTAAGCTCCCAGAGTGTAGTCTACCTTTGCAGTTTGAGATGAAGAGTCATCTATTGTTACTGGGTGAAGCAGCCTATAAATATCGATTATTATTGTTTGATCTGTTTAATTGTGTGTCAGGGCTGTGGGGTGTAGGCCAGAAGTCAGTGTGAGGTGTCCTGTGTTGAAGTCAGTGTGTTGCTGGTGACCTGATTTTTAAAGACAGGATTTCTCTCTGATTGTTGAGTTCATTCATTTGGCAATACTCTCTCTCTGGCTATCAAACTCCAGGGATCTGCCTGTCTCTACCTCTATTATGCTGGGTTTCTCTTACTTGAGAACTGGGACACCAAGAGTACTTTACTTACAGAGCTGTCTCCCAGCTCCTGCGCGGTCTGTTTCTGATGGAAATGTGTTGTAGGTCTTCAGTTGTTACATGCAGTCCGTTCATCTCTGACCTTCACAATTCTTACAGTTTTTATCTTATATTTCTTTTACCATGTTGTTAAGTATACTCTACATAGTATTGTTACTATTGTTCATGAGGAATTGGCTTTGTTACCTTGTTTCATGTCCGTTTTGATCCCTCTGAATTCTGCTGTGTCTGAAGTTAATATGCACAGTCCTATTTTGTTTTGATTATTCATAACATGTTATACTTTTCTTCATTCACTTTTGATCTATATGTGTCTTTGTATGTAAGGCAGATTTCTCATAAAAAGTAAAGCAGATTGTAGACAACAAAAAGCTAAATCTTGTCATCCATCTTTCTTTGCTATCTTCATATGATGGTCTCTGGTCATTTTAATTGGTTCAGTTAGATCATTGATACTCAAAATTAAATTAGTATTAGTGTTCTCTCCTTTTTCAAAGCCCCGGTTATGCTCACTGCTTTTCCTTCTTTTGATCGCTTAGGACACATGCTGTCTCTCTGAGTCTTGTTTATTTGTGTTTGTGATGAGTTTCCCCAAATTCATGGTTAGCTTCCTGGGAGAAAGGATTGTGTAGTAGCCTCCTTTTCCTCTTTCTGTATTCTTGCCATTTAATGATGTAAAGGTGGCGTTGCTGCTTGGTCCTGTAGATCTAAAACAAGAACACTCAGATAAAAGTAAGCAGTAGAGGAGCGGGCAGTTCTGCAAAGGACCAGTCAAGTGTAGCCCCGAGGAACAGGCAAGAGTGGGATGAGCAGTGGGGCTGACTGAGCCCCTGACCGAGATAACTTACTGTTGCAAACGAGCTGGGAGCTTGCCTTATTTTTGATCCTGCATGCCCTCTTCTATTTTTTACACCTCCTATGAGTTTAGTGATACATTTTATATTATACGGCTCCTTTTTTTTCTCCACTGTTTAACAGGCCTTTCTTTTTTCTTTTTTTAAATTTTGTAGCAGTTACCCTACATCAGTGGTTTTCAGCCTTGCTAATGATGCCACCCTTTATATATAGTTTCTCATGTCGTGGTGACCCCCAGCCATAAAAATTATTTTTGTGACTACTTCATGACTGTAATTTTACTATTGTTATGAATCATAATGTAAACATACAGTATGTAGGCTATCTGATAGCCAGTGAAAGGGTCATTTGACTCCCAAAGGGGTAATGACCCGGAGGTTGAGAACTAATGCCCTATGTAGTAAAACATAATCTGAGTCCATTTTCAGAGGACACCATGCTGACTCATGTCTTATGAGCATCTTATGATAAAAATCTTATTCTTATATCTCTTCTATGTTGTTGACACTCCTTTTACTTATAAATAAGATAGTGTTGCTACTATTTTGAACAAATTATCATCTATTAGACCTGTTAAGGATAAGAAAGGAAATATTTTATCTTTTGTTTCTCTGTAATGTTTTTCCTGTTTGCAGATCTGAATTTATGATCTATTTTTTAATTTTCTGTTTCTCTCTAAAATAACCTCTAAAACTTTTCTGTCAAGACAGATGACTAACAGTAAGAAATACCAGCGTCTGTTTGGCTGAATGTTTATAACCCTCCTTGCACAGAGCTCTGGTTTAGAGGGTCAGGGGATTCTCCTCCTCCCCCACATACTTAAAATACTTTATACTTCACAGTTGTGAAATTAGGGGCTTAATGCTCCCATTTCCTTCTCAAAATAACTACTTTTCTTTCATTGTGTGTTTGATTCTGCTTAGTATTTTATGAGCTTCTTGGATCTGTGATTTAGTGTCTGACATTAACAATGGGAAATTCTTAGCTTTTGCCTCAAACATTCTGGTTTTCTCTTTAGTATTAATATATTAATATTCCATTTACACAAAGGTTTTATTTTGTAAGTACTGCAGAGTTTGTTGGTATTTTATTCTGTGACTTTTTGGTTTTGCTCTTTTGGGGGGGGCAGGGCAGGATTATGTTTGTTTTGTGTCTCTGTTTTACAATCTTAGGGTTGTATGATGCCTCTTATATTCAGGGTTCTGTACTGTTTTTTTTCTAGAGGGTTCCTGTATGTTCTGTTCCTCTCTCACTTAACCAGTGCACTTCTTTCCTTTCTTGACTTTGCAATATGAATTCATAGCTCGGGACCACTTTTGATTCCGTGTTAGGACTTCTGTCCTCTGGCCTTGAACACAGCTTTGTGGATTATAACCACCATATTTGATCACGGCTATCTGAAATGGCTGGCTTAAGCCTGACTCCCCTCACGATTTGGAGCTTTCATGCTTGCTTTGTCTCTTTGAGATGTTTTTTACCTTCCAGAATATGTTGTGATTACGTTTCTTGTTATCTGGCTGTGATAAAGAGAGTTTCTATAAAGGCATCTTATTAACGGGATGGTCCAGGTGTTAGGGAAGGGAGATACCCGCAGTTGTCTAGTTAGGTCTTGGTTTTTCAGTGAGCCTGTGCTGATGCCCTCTGTCTTCCCTCTTTCTTCCTCACCAACCCCGTGGTTAGTGCTGCAGTTCACTACCCCCCTTCCTTTGCTTGCAAAGCTTCAGCCCACAGACTGGCCTTTTCCTTCCCTGTGTTTGCTGACTCTGATAGAGCCTTTGCATCTGGGGCTCTTGCAGAGCAATCCCTTTGAAAACCACATCGGGAACGGACTGCTATGATACACTTGACAATGGTCTCACTGCCCCCTTTGTGTGCTGAGAGGAAAAGGAGATTTTTCCTGCCACTTGCACTGTGATGACTGCTTCATCTTTGACGGTAAAAATCATGAAGTATGGTACCCCCTCCTCTCTTGCATGATTGGGCCCTCTGGTTTTGACTTTCAAATTTGTCTACTCTGATCCCACAGCAGGCTATCAGTGACTGTGCCTGTCTCCTCACGACTTCCCCAGTAACCTGATTCTCTCTAGTCACTGGTCGGTCCAAGTTGGTACCATACTCCCCATTGCAAGCTTATTTCTCCCAACAGATGTAAGAATTGTTTATTTTCCAGTTTTTTTTTTTTTCAGCCTTTTGTTTCTTCTTAATATTGTGATGGCTCCCAAATATTCTTATGTACTGGCCAGAAATAGTGATTCTATATTAATGTTTAATAGGTGGGGAGAAAAGTAACCTTCAAAAAGAGGTCTTAAAAGTGACATTTGCCAGGCAAGTGAAACTCTACAATATAGTTTAAAACTGTGAAAGTGTAAATTATTCCTTGCAGTGATATCATTTGATAAAGACTCCTTACAGCATTGTTTGGAGCATAGTTCTGCCACACAATTAGAAGGAGGCACATAGGACTAGGAAATTACTACAGATTTTAGAAACAATAACCATGAAGAGGTATTTTAGGGAATTCGTGGTTGTTGGAAGATAATATTTAGAAGTTGATGTGTCTTATTTATATAAATCATTTAAAGACAGTGTTATACATTATAATCATTTACAAACAATAAACACACCAGGTCTAAGCACATGCTTGCTTGCTTGCTTCTCTTGAGATTCTGGCCCCCTGAGTCTGGCATGATGTGTGACATCTGCAGGGTTTTGTTTTTTGTTTTTTAATCTCCATGGCTGCTTGTGATTTCGAATCAGAATTGAGAAATACTGGATTAAATGTTGGGCCATATGGACAGCAGCACTCTTAGCGAGCAGATGGTAGTTAAGGACCATATTCGTTACTGTCTGCTTAGAGAGGGCGTCCTCCTAAAGTACTCAAGCCCATGAGAGTGAAGATGCTCAGCCGCTGTCTGCCGAGTGAGCGAGCGGTACTGGGCATGGCTGGCGTTCTGACTAGGGGCCGTTTCCTCTTCCGGGTAGTGCATCTGTGCGCATGAAGCCAGCAATAGGAAAGGCTTTACAGCCTTAATGATGAGGTTGAAAAGCTCAGCCGTAAATCTGCAGGTGGTCCTGGTCATCTGAATGCCAGTGTCATTTCACAAATGACAGGAGTCCAGCACAGGCAGGCTGTTGCCATCACAGATCAGTTTACATCCCCATCTGTGTTGTCATGTCCTGCCCACCCTCCAGCCTGCTGCTTGTAGGAATGTCAGTCTGGTTATTTAAAGCTGCTTTTTTTGTTTTGATTTTGTTTGTCATTTGTTTATGCGTTTGTTGTTTGTTTTGTTGTTTGGTTGGTTGGTTGGTTGGTTGAGGGTGTTACTATGTAGCCCTCGCTGACTTGGCACTCACTGTGTGGACCAGCCTGGCCTCACACAGTTGCCCTGGCTCAGCCTGATGGTGATGCTACTGTGGCAGGCACCCTTCACCACAGCTGCCTTGAAACATCATTGTAACACATTTCCTTTTCTTCAGTAAACCAAATGTGTTCACCTTTACATGTTATTTTCGTTCATCATTCACAGCAGTATGGAATTGCAGTGAAAAGAAAAACAAAGCTCAGTGAACCCTGTGTTCACACAAAACAAAATACTGAACCTTTTTGGAAGTTTGTCTCTTCACAGAGACTTGAGTTACTGGAAAAGTAATCCCATGCTAAATCTGTAAGATTTCAGCCCTTCAAACTAGCTCTCACGGACGTTTATCGCTACAGTCCTGTAGATAGTGAGAGCTGCAGCCTCAGAAAAGCTTCTAGAATGTGGACTGGACAGCAGCATCAGCACTGCAGGCGGATGAAGGCACCAGAGGTGGGGGTAACACAGCCATCAGCAGTCACAGCTGTGCTCAGTGGGAATCTTCTGAGACACAGTTAGCTGGCCCTCAACTTCTCTGTAGCTCCACTGATCCTGAGCTCCTGATTCTCCTGTCTCAGCCTCCCAAGTGTTAGGATTTTAGGCATGAGCCACCATACCGGGATGTACGCAGTGTTTCTTAACAAATGAAAATCATGTGATGGTCCCTACCTGTACTACGATGGCATGAGGCAGCTAGTTGTCCTTAAAACATCCCGCCTTGCTTTGGAAACAGAATATCTGCTCACAAATCATTTTCAGGGAATATTATGTGACTAAATATATAATGCCACAGGAAATTTTGTTGGCTAAGTGAGTACTTGAGGAAAATATAATCATTGTTATATCCATTTTCAAACGTAGTCGGTTGAGAATTTATATTTTCAGAAATTTGAAGAGCATCAGAGTCGCACAGTCTATGCTGTTCCATCCGCACCCTGACCTGGCTGCCGTTTAACATGGATGGTCACTGCTGTAGAGCTCAGGATAATGCCAGTTCCCTTGCCTCTTTCTTAATCGCTAGAAATTGATGAACACGTGCTCAGCGACATTATGATCCTTCCTTAAACCATTAATAATTTGCTACCTGCACACCAGTGTTGCTCGTAAAGCCTCTATCTGAGTTGGTCGTTACCAGTTACACGTGTCAGGCGTCTTCCTAACACGGGAGTATTGTCAGCAGTGAACGCTTGCCCAGAGCTGTGTGATCCTTGCCTGATCTTCACTACTTCTTGACTCCACCTTGCTGACAGTACAGTCTAAATCTCAGAAGCTATAATAAGCAGCAAAGGTAGCCTACCAAATGATTGGCAGTAGGGCTAACTAGCTTGCATTGCCAGCTTGACACCATATGAAGCGATCTGGAAAGCTTGTTGGCCGGTGGGGAATCTGTTGACAGTGTTGGTTGAGAGCTGCCTCCTGTCCTGTGCATAGCGTCATTCCTAGGCAGGGCAGCCTGAGTTCTGGTGTGTGTGCACTCTGCTCTTGACTGCGGGTAAAATGTGACCGGCTGCCTCTGCCACCTGGACTTTGCCGAAGCCATAGACTGGGACTTGGAAATGTGAGCCACATCCTTCCTCCCTTACATTGTCAGGTCACTTTATCACAGGCACAGGAAAGGAAACTGAGACACAGGGTAAAGTGAGTGGACTGGAAATGTTGATTCATGAACACTTAATAGCTGTATTATATCCTAGCACAGTCCAATCATAAGTGCAAGAATAGAATGCCTTTATACCACTCTATACTTTTTGTTTATCTGAAATGTGAACGAATATTCAACCAAAAAAGATATGCCTGTGTTAGTATTCAGGCATCTGCCCTAGGGGTTCTGACAGGACACACCCTCAGCTGCAGGCACTAAGAGCACCACCTGTGCACATTCACTACATTCCCTTTTAAAAGGGCCCTGCCCATGTCCTCTTTCCTTCTCCCCCTCCCTCCTCTCTTTCTCTCTTTTCTCCCTCCCTCCCCCCTCTCTCTTTTCCTCTCTCTCAACACCCCTCTCTTCTCTTCTGCTATTCCTGTCCCCAGAGGCTGCTCTCCCCTCTCCCCGTTTTCCACCCTCTCCACCCAAGCTCTCTTCCATGGTGTCTTTCTCTCGTGCACTGCCATTTAAAATGATAGCAGCCTGCCTGTAAACCTATCTCTTGTTTTGAAAAGCTCACTTGGTCTTAAATATTTATTGAATATCTACTGTGTGCATGTTCTTTTTTTAGCTCTGTGGGAGTGAGGAGAAGAGCTTGTCATTTCCGTGATACCAGAGACTGGCCAAATGATTCTCTAGCCCACAGGCCAAAAGAATTGGAAATAGAAGTTGCAGTTAGTTCCTGTGCTGCAAGGTTTTATGTCAGCTTGACACAGCCGATGCCATCTGAGAGTCGGAACCTCAATGAAAATATCCCTATAAGATCAGTTTGTAGTCAAGCCTGTAAGGCATTTTCTTAATTAGTGACGGATGTGGACGGTCCCAGCCCATTGTGGATGTTGCCATCCCCCAGGGTGCTAGTCTTAGAGTCTAAGAAAGCAGGCTGAACAAGCCATGGGGAGCAAGCCAGCACCTCTCCATGGCCTCTGCATCAGCTCTTACCTCCAAGTTCCTGCCCTGTGTGAGTTCCTGTCCTGACTTCCTTCCATGATGAACAGGGCTGTGGAAGTGTAAGCCAAACCCTTTCCTCCCCAACTGTTCTTTGGTCATGATGTTTCATCGAAGCAGTGGAAACCCTAATGAAGACAATTCCAGAAGAAGGAAATCAGGAGGTAGCTACGGAATTCAGTGTCACTATAGCATGAGTCAGGGGGAGCAGAGGAAGAGTATGAGCATAGCCGTAGTGTCCAATGCTGTAGTCTAGAATGAGCTGGGATCTGTAAAGATGGTCACGTTTTACCCTTTTCTTCAGTATTAACCACTGACTCCCTTCGACAGTGTCTGTGGACACAGTTGTTGTGTTTTTATGTTTCTGTCCATGGACTTTAAGACTTCTGAGGATGAGCACTATAATTTGCCTGTTAAAAGTGCTCAAATAAGAAAATTAAGTGAGTGGGTTCTGGATCTCACTCTGTGGTTTGCCATGTATTTACTCTGTGGGAGCTGCGGTGTGCGAAAACACGGAGATAAATTTGTGTTCTTCAGTACTGTTAACTGTTTATTAATTTAATTGTCCCACAATCTCAGAGTTGTAAACAGTGGAGGAAAGAGGCTAGAATTGGAAAGAAATCAGTAGTTCTGGATGAGGAAGAGGGGCTGATGATTTGTTCATTGTTCCTTGATGGGAGGCAGTGGACATGTGCGTGGAAGGCTCTTCTGTGGCGAGGATCTAGAGAAAGGTCCCTGGTAGTAGAGCGTCCAGCCTACTGCAGCTGCATATTCAGGGAAAACCAGAACGCTGTGCCTGCCCTGGTCCTGTGACTGTTGTGCACTTTGAAAACAGGCTCAGGAGATACTAAATCAGTAGATACATTCATGGTTAACGATGCTAAGCAGTGTGGGGTGGGCTCTGATCGAAAGCATGCACTTGGCCATTTCCCGGCCTTCTGAGAGGAAGCCATGTAAGTTCTTCACGGGCTAGCGTTCCACCCTTTCTGGTTGCCAGCTGCTGGGAGCTTCGCTGAAAGGTTTGCTACTGCTTTCCTTCCCCTCTCGGGCATCCTTTGTTCTTAGTTTCTGCTGGGAATCCCTGTGACCGCCAATAGCTACGGCACAGCTAGTTCTAGACTTCTTGCTCAGCCAAGCATGTATGTGTAGCTTCCATGTGCATGGCTCCCTGAATTTTCAAGCCAGAGCACGCACCCACCACTCTTCCCGTGTTCATTTCCTGCTCTTGTTTCTCAGCTCCAGTCCTGGGTGTGTCCTTGCCATAGACCTCCTGATTATAAAAGCTGAAAACGAGGAAACCACATTGTGACTTGTTTTTCTATTATCTTGTGGGATTGTTTTTGTGAACACAATGAATTCTGTTGAGCCAGATATCTTTAAAATTAGAACCCCAAATTCAAAATTTTTTTCAAAATTGCATTCTGTCCTTTACACTTAAAAAAATAAATTTAAGATTGTGTGTGTGTGTGTGTGTATCCTCTCTTTACCATCGGACTATGAGGGATTTTTTTTTCTCTCCACCATGACCAGCACTGCTTCATACATCTTCATGGTTCTCTCAATAAATTTCACTCTTACACTTAGGCTTTTGTTAGGCTAGTTTGAAGTAGCCTGGCATCCTTTTTAAAGCGTGCGTGTGTGCGTGCGTGTGGTGTGTGTGTGTGCGTGCGTGCGTGCGTGCGTGCGTGCGTGCGTGCGTGCGTGTGTGTGTGTGTGTAAAGGTTCACCTAGACCATTCCCTTATCCTCTCCATCCTGCCACATGCCACAGTGCCAGGACTGTACTGTACCGTTTTAGCACTGAGCACACTCTGAAGTCAAGAAGTCTGAATGCTTCCGCTTTGGTTTTTGTTGGGATTGTTGTGTATATCCTGGGCCCCTTGCGTTTACAGAGGAGTTTCTGGTTCATCAGGTTATCAGTTTCTTTCAGCTAACAGCTGGAATTCTGCAGAGCGGCATTCCTTCTGTCATAGTCTAACTCCTCCGTTCCATGAATACGAGATGTCTCCGTTTACTTATGTTTTCATTTAGCAAGATTTCACAGTCTTCGGTATGTAAGCCTTGCTTTTGTTTGGGAGAGTTTATTTGCAGGCATTTTATTCCTTGTGATGTTAACATAAACAGGATACTGTGCAGGGAACCTGGGGTCTTGGATGTTCTCGACAACCAGGTCTGCCAATGTGCTGTATTTCCAATCCTTGGATTTATTTTAACTTTACCCTCAGATTGCATTATTCTTTGCCAGTGTCAAAAAGGATAATTAATTTTTAAAAGCATATTTGTGTAATGTATTATTTGTATTAATGGTTATATCTGTGTAACAACACAGTCCTACCATACTTGTTTATTAGTTCTAAGAGGGGCTTTTGGTGAATGGATATGAATTTTTAACATGTATAGGATTGCATCATCCTTGCGTAGAGATAGTTTTCTTCATCTCTTCCTGTTCAGGCTGTTTTACATTGCTATTATTATTAGTAGTAGTAGCATTAGTTAGTAGCCACCTTCCCCTGGGTGGACCATCTGAGACCACATTGAAGTGTAGAGCCCTTCACCATTACATGTGATGCTCACCATGAGATTTCCGTAGCTGCCGTTGTCATGACAACGGCATGTTGTCATGAAATCAACGCTAGTTGAGTTCATTAATCCAGTCTTGTGAGGATGGGGTGTCGTTGCTCCCGTCTCCCTGTGTGCAGGAGGTTGAATGCAGTGCTGTACTCAAATGTGCTCATAGCACACACGGGCTCCGCCCTGCCGTGCCGGATCCCAGTCGTTCTTATTTCACTTTGCCAGTCCTGCTCTTTTCAAATACCTCTAGAAAAAAAAGCGTTTGCTCACTATTTTAGAGGAATTTGTCTCCGATCACAAGTAGAAATGGGTTATCCAATCCGTGGTTTCTAAGTTGCCGTTCCGCCTTGCTTCTTTAATTCTTACTGTAACCCTAACGTCAACACAAACCTGGGATTCTGTCCTTTTGACTGGCGTATTGTTTTCTGTCTGTATCTATCTGCTCTGCATTTCTGTGATGAGGGGATTACTTAGAAGAGGTCTGTCTAGTTCACAGTTTGCTAGTTCAAGGTCACTTGGCTTCGTTAGTAGGGCTTCTGTGAGGACACTGGGTTGCAGTGGCAGGGAGTGAGTGAAAAAGCCACACTGTCACCTAATGAGCCAGAAAGAAAAGGACTAGGGTCCTACGGTTTGTCCGGGAACTCTACTGATGACCCAAGAACTAAGCCCTCAGTCCCACCACTCAGCATTGTCAGGTCCCCCATAGCACTTTAGCATAGGATTTGGGAAGACACTCGTGTCCAAGCTTTAGGACCAACTGACTGATCTGTCATATTTAGGTGCTACTAAAAGTTACGTGGCCCAGCTCTATTATATTAGACCACTCTGACATTATTAAATATGGACTATATGCTTCTTCTGTGTTCATTCTTCAATTCTAAGGTGACTTATAATAAAATAAGGATTGACATTTACGAATGCAAATTAACCTCACTGTACCCCTCTGTAAGTTCTGACAGTAAATGTCTTGAATCAAGTCTCAGTTTCTTTGCCACTTTGCCCTGTGTCTCTGGGAAAATTAAACTTGTACTTGAATTTTTTTAATTTGAAAAATAGTTGATTTCAGGTGCTATTGTAAGGTGATCACACACAATGCTTATTGTGTACTAAATGTTCCACATAGCTCAGTCGGGAGGATAATGAATTAAAAATTCCCCCTTTGTCTCTCCCTTCCTAACCACCCACCCAATCATAGCAACAAAGAAATCATTTAGGCAGTGAGCTTCAGGCTTATTTTGAAATAGATATGCAGTACAATAAGTACAATACGTTGGCAGCTATCATTTTTGTGGTTGGTGTGTGTGTGCACACATGTGTGTGTGTGCATGCATGTGCGTGTGTTCTCATGTGGATGTGTGCACATTAGACACTTAATGTGATATTGGCTGTGTTCCCCCATCATGCTCCACTTTATTTATTAAGGTAAGGCCTTTTGAAGAACCCGGAACTTCCTGACTAGTTAGTCTAGTTAGCCACCTTGCCCAAGGGATGCCATCTCTGCATTCTTAAGTGCCAGGATTATAGACAGCCACCACATGTCTCCAGCTTCCTTGGGGGCCAGGAGAGCCAAACTCTGGCCCTCACACTTAACCTGTTGTGTTTTTGCTGTACCCATCTCCCCAACCCTACTGATCTTTTATTCCGTTCTTCAGTCCTTATAACCTTCTGGACTGAGACTGTGGGTCACCAGTCGATAGAATGACCTGTATAGAATATATTCATGACCTACATGCCAAGCTCAGGAATACCAAAGAGTTAAGATGTCACTAGCTCTATTTTTGTTTCTGTTTATCCATCTTGTATGCTACTTCCTTTTTATTCCTCATTCATTTCTACTTTCATTTTATTTTGTATGTGTAAATCTTTATTTTTTTTAAAAGACTGTTGCTGCATGTTTGAGCTTTGCTTTTCTACAGCCCCTCTTTGGGATGGGCAAAGCCTGGCAAACTTTACACAAAGTATCTGGCAGGTGTTGGCCCTCAAGTAAAGTAATTGATTTGCTTCAGAAGCAAAGGGCACTAATTAGGTAGGCATCCTAGGTATTGATGGGGAACCAGCCGAAGAACTGAGTGCAGAGGGGTATCCCAGTTAGGAAATATGTATCCTCTTCAATGGAATGCTCTGGAATTCAGAGTGACAAGGCAGAATAACACCAGACAAAAACATTTACTATTAGTTAGTTTTGTTCCATAATTAACTAATACATCAGAGTACAGAATAATAAATGAACATGTCTCCATCTAGCAAATATATTAACAGAATCATTCAGTGTACAGCCCTTTTGTTTTTAATATGAATTTCAGATATTTTGCACCTTCATCTAGTTTGAATGTACCCATCCATAAGAGGTGGAAATATTAAGTAGATGATGTGAGAAAGTTGGATTATTTTGTAGTAAGAATGCCCTTTCAGAAATGCCAGCATTAGGGAGCGAGCATGCATGCATCCACTGGTATGAAACTATGGGTATTTGTGTCTGTGACTTGTTGTTTTATGATTAGTGTGCTCTATATTGATGTTTTGGTGTGGGCTTTTTTTTTTGTCCACTTTAAAATAACAGTTTCAGCTAGTGTTACAAATAATAAATGCCTGGGTAAAGTAACATAAAGGCTATTATTTGATGAATCCATGAGTGTCTTAGTTCTCCCTGCATCTTTGCGCTCTACACTGCGTAGGCCTTACATGCATTTGTGGATTAGCAAGTTGAGAGAGAATGAATGAATCACCCTGTGAAGGCCATAGTGAGGATGTTGGAGCCGGCATATGAACTGCCTTGAAGTAGAAATCTTAATTCTCATTGTGCCTCTGTTGTTCTTGTGGCACCTAAAGTCAACTAGCTAGCTAACCACTCTACCCAGCCACGCGTTTCCTCTGGCAACTGTATGTGCAGTAGGGTAGGCACTCTTACATACTACCAGGGTCAGAACTTGATCCAAATTCTGTGTTCTTCTCGTGCTGTATTTCATGATCACACACACACACACACACACACACACACACACACACACTGTTAAAGCACAGTCATGACTTACCTTGATACCTCCCTATCTGCCCTCTGTCCATAGGGCCATGCTGGTAGGATCTTTTGAGGTTGGCTACATCTGCATAGTATTGCTCTAGCCAAAGGGACAGGAATGAAATCCGAAATTGTGAGAGGGATGCCTTCTTAGACCATGTACAAAGATTTACTAAGACACAGTGCTTAGAGTTTGGTAGATGGCAAGAGTTGTTCTGTTATGTCGAGAGGTTGTATTTATCACCTGTAGGTGACTTCGTTCGTTTGGACAGGGAAGTTTTGTATAGGACTATCTGTAGCACAAGAATAAAAGCTTTCTTGACCTTGATGCAACTGACTTCTGGACTTAGGTGTTTTCTATGATAAACTACTAATTGACATTCCAAGGTAAAGAGAATTCTCAAGGCCAGGAGGCTACTTCTATGACTGCCCCCAATGAGCAGAGCTCTTTATATAGTTTTTGCTTCTAGTTTTGTTTATTTTTAAATCTGCTTTTGTGTATTATATTTTATATTCTTATAAAGCAGTCCTTCATAGTTTTATGTAATTTGTTAAAATCCGAATTGTACAACAGGTTTGTTTTTAAAAAAATTAAATTAAAAATAGCTTCTTTAAGAAGATTTACCAAAGCTAGTCTTTACAATTTTCCATCTTGTACACTGTGGATGATTGAAAAAACAGAAATAAGAAGTTTTGGTGTATATATATGATTGGAGTTTGAAGCCCAGAGTTTTACACAAACTGGGTAAACTTGTAACACAATCTACATCCTTAGCCTTTGGATTTTAAAAGTCAAGTCTCCAGCTGACCTCAACTTTGGAATCTTCACGCCTCTGCCTTCTGAGTGCTGGGATTACAGGTGTGCATCACCATACTCAGCTTGTAAGATTTTTAGGGCTGAATCTGTGTCTCATTGTTAGTATCGTTTAAAGTTCTGCAGGGACAAGGCTGGTGTGGAAAACTCATAGTTGGATAGCTGTGGCCGAGTTTGACTACCGAGAAACAACTCTGAGCTCCAGGTAGCTGACCTAAGCTCAAAGAGCGTGTCTTTGACTAATGTCATAAGAGCAGTGGTTGGAGGGAGGAATAGCTCAGTGGTAGAACATTAGTTTTTCATGAGGGATGCATAGCAAGAAAGGAAAGGTATACAAAATAGAATTTACCTTATGTTGCATTTGCTTTGGCATTAAGCAGAACCTCACAGCATGCTTTGTTAGAATACAAAATGGTCTCTGCATCTGAGTGTTAGTTTTCACAGAGGGCTAAAGTTTATTAAAACTCACCAAATACTTTAAACTTGTCTTTTTACTTTGTATTATGTACTAGCTACCAAAAATAGAATAGCAGTGTGTTAAAATGATTACATTCTTATTTGAGGTTAATGAAAGTATAATGCATATAACAGTAACTCACAGAAGATTGTGGAAATGTGTTTTTTGTTATGTTTTGCTCTTTATTCAGTGTATCTAAGAGAACGGGGCTAGGGATGGAACCTAGTGGATCATGTACTTCACATGTACAAAATGCAGGTTCATCCCAAGCCCTGAGAACAGGAAGGAAAAAGAGAGAGGGGACAAATGAAAACCATAGAGCCAGGATGGACATCCGGGTTATATTCTGCTAGTGTCTGGCGTACACAGGTCTCATGGTAATTCCATAAGCGGAGTCTCGGGGCTCCCGTCCACGCTAATCCAAAAGCATTGGACATTGGTTATTATTTTCGTGCTGCATCAAGCAGCGTGGTTATAGAGTCAGTTCTCCATTATATTTTTAGTTCCAAATGACATTTTGAGATTGAAAAATGACAGAAAAGGGGTATTTCAAAATGACATCTGCCTGCTAGGGGAAAAATCAGTACTCTGGAGATCACCTACCATTTTCCTCTTGTTACTTTAAGAGGAACAAAACAGTTTGGGTCAAAGTAATTATATTAACCTTAAATTATTTTGTTTTTGTTTATTACTGATTTTAATGCTTTTTTTTCCTATTTGTTTTAAAACTGCAATCTATAAGACTTGTGACTATTAAAAAAAAAAAAAAGAATGAAAAAGAAAGCCCTGGTTGTCTCAGTCTAAGTAAATGGGTTGGATTGAATATCAGGTCATCAAAATATTTATTAGTTAGATAATCTAAAAGTTTCTTTTAAAAATGCATATGCTAAAACATCCTTAATGGGACCGATGGCAGCTTTGGTCGTCCAGGAGTGGAGTGTTATTGCCAGCATGACAGTGGGGCAGCAGTAATCCAACTCCAGTTCCTGATTAATGAGGTGAGTGACTTGTGTCTGTTCCTCCTACGTAGAGCCAAAATTAGAACACATCTAGTTTTTCAGAGTGTTGCATATACTCATCTCTAAATATTTGAACGAAAATGTAATTTCTTGTGAGTCACAGGCAGTCATAATTCATTTTAAGGTGCTACCACAGATAGTTACTCAACATGTTTTCTTGGAATAATGTTGCAAGTAGAATAGTGTGGGGAGATATTTTTGATAACTGATGGAGTATTTGAACTATTGTCTCAAGGATTGGGAAAGTTACAAAACATCAAAGAGTCTGTATTGAGATAATGCTCGATAAATACAGAGCTCATTATTGGTAAGAGATTGTATTTTAACAGGATGCTTCAGAATATACCCAGGCAAGTTGCTTATTGGTTTTGTTTCCAAGAATGAAGTGTGAAAAGAGCTAGAGAAAATACCATTTTCCAGTATAGGAAACGGCTTGCAGAGAGACTGATTGAGAAAGGCTCCACTTCCTTTAAAGTTGAAGGCAGTCTGTAGATATTCTGTAAGGAGTAAGTCCTAATTATGCGTGAGAAAGATGCCAATGAGACGGCTCAGTGGGCAACGGCATCTTAATACATTTAGACATGTTACTAACGCAGCCCCGTAGTCTACAGCTTCTTTGTCCCTTTCTGTATCACTGTCTTCTCTGGGACTTTCATGGAAATTCACTTGCACAGGTCCTTGCTCTGGAAACCCTGACTTGTTGGTCCTGAGCAAGAGTGAGCCACCTGCAAGGCTTTCGGGCCACTCACTCCCATGCTTGTGAGTGTGGTGTGAACTAACAGGATGTGACCAGTTATTGAGGGGTTTCCTTTGTTCAGAGTTGAATATTGTCATTATTATGTGTTAAAATCTCAATAAGGGACTTCCATTAATGTTTTTCATACATAGGTAAAGCAAGGTCACTTTTTCTTATGTTTGTAGTAAAGAAAGTATCTATACTAATGAACAAATGACTTGGGGTCTGATACCTAATAATTTTGGATATGTTTAGTCCTCCCGCCAGATCCCAGTATAATTTTGGATTATAAGTTGTTAAATTACTGAAGCAGTTAAAATATTAGTTTGTATGCAGATATATAATATATTTTTCTACATCTGCTGTTGAGAATTTGGGTGAGGCAAATATTTCTTAAAGCTATTGGCAAAATGTTTTCAAATTGAAACTATTTTGGCAGCTCTTTGGAAACACTGTTGTAAAATTGTTACATATAAACTACATTGTTACATATAAAATACACTTTATTTTCAAGGGAGCCCTCGTGAGTGCCTTGGCTGATGACACCTTACACTTGTGGAATTTACGTCAGAAAAGGCCTGCCATACTACATTCACTCAAATTTTGCAGAGAAAGGTAAGAATGCTGTTTTCATACAAATAGAACATTTGCTATTCAGTTGTTATGCACTGTTTTGAACAATATTCTTTTGGGATGTATTGTTGTTACTGTAGAACATAAGAAGAATTTCATTGTCACAGCATACACAATGACAACAGAGTTCTTCCTTTCTTCCTTCCCAAATAGAATTGTATAAATTATCCCCCACCCTTTTTTTTTTTAATAGAGATAATCACAGCTTAGATATAAAGGTAGGAAAAAAATCTCTTTGTACCCTTTTGTTTTCTTTTTAATAAGAAAGGACTTTGCATTAATCTTTCCTGGCCTGTTTCACTAACTCTATACCTGATTGGTTATCTCAGATCAGCACCTTTATATCTCGCCTGGTCATTTCTACTCCCATATTGTATGGGAGTGTCATAATGTGTTCAACAAATCTTTAGCATGTCCTCGTAGCAGCCTCTTCATTTATAGCATTTTCAGATTGTTGTTCCTGTTGCTTTATTGTGCTATGCTGTCATGATATATATATATATATATATATATATATATATATATATATATGATAAATTTATAGAAGTAGGAGAGTTGGTCTAAGAAAAACCTCTCATACGATCTGTCAAATTTAGGCATTTACTGAAGGGGTCTTTAACCCAATTTTATTAAATGCTGTCCTCCAAATGTTTTCATAGAATTCTTAAGTTTTCATTTTTATTCTTTATCTTTGATTCATATGGAACTTTTGTCATGAAATATGAATTTGTATATAATCTCCACAATTTATGAGACTATTTTTAGGTGTGTGTGTATGTGTGTGTTGTGTGCAATAGTGGTAGTAGTAATAGTACTAGTTGACATTTAAGATAAAAGTCACTTATTTTGTCCAATGATTAGCCTATGTTACTATTTTTGGTTTTTTTGTTTGTTTTTGTTGTTTTCTTTTTCTAGGTTACTGTTTTGATGAGTGTTGTCTTTGCCTGTCAGATTGTATATACTTGTCAATCTTTAATTCTGGGTGTCTGCCCCCAGTAGCCTTCCACACTAGGGCAAGGCAAGTTAAAATACAGCATCTAATAGTGCCACCAATCTGAGGTGTAACTACACTGAATGTAAGCCGGTGGGAATACAGGGCAAACCTAGTAAGAGGTCAGTAACTATTTGCCTGTGTCTGATTGGGAAGATAAAGGACATCAGTGTGTCAGCTCAGTCATGCTTGCTTCAAGAAGGGCACAAGTGCAAAAGAGTTGTAGCAAAGTCTATAGGGAAAACAAAGAAGCAAAGATTCAGTTACTTTACCTCCTGAGAATCAGCCTAACCTCTCTCTTGACTTCTGCTCAGAATTCTCTAGTGTGTTTGTCAATGGAATCTCAGGGGAAGCGCTGTCAGTTTCGATGTCAAAGAATGTACATCAGCTGGACATTTGTCCCTAGTTCTTACCCTCTCATTAGTGCCATACTATGCTGAAGGTGGAGATCTAACAGGATGGTCGTCACAACCATAATTTTGCCTCCAAGAAGACATTTGGCAGTGTCAAGAGACAACTTTCAGTGTTCCAGGTAGGAGGAGGAGTACTGTTGGCTTCTAGTGGATAAATGAATAAATGACAGAGATTCCATTGTCCCTGCTACAGTGCATAAGATGGTACCCACAGCAAGGAACCATATGATCCAACATATCAGAAGACTAAAGTCAAGAATCCCTGCATTGTAGCAAGTCAACATGATGGTAACTTGTTCAGTGTAGTGATGTAGAAGTTCTCGTAATCTACTGTTCGCCAGAGAGAGCTTGCCAGGAGCAAGGATTCCAGCAGAAGGTTAACTCTGGTGCCTCATTTGTCAGCGACATGCCCATGTTTGCAGGTGGGCAGAGGAGTATGGTAGTACTTTGTCCAGACTCACAAGCATATTCAGTATGGGTTACCTATTAAATACTCTCAGTGGAATAACGAAACATCAAGGGATGCAGTGGTAAGAAGTGCTGCTGACAGTCAAATATGGAGGTTGTTGGCATAGCAATATTTCTAAGGGTAGTGTTGCAATTTTGAGATGGAGTTCTTGTGGTACTTGTCCAGTCCAGTCCTAGAATGCCGCCCCACAGATACAGGCTTTGTTTTGTGATATAGAAATTAGGATGTGGAACCTACTGGAAAGACGTAGGTCAGTAGGTGTGGAGGCTTTACTATATTATCCCTTATCTCCTGCGGCTTGTTTGGCTTCCTGTTCCATGTGAAGTGAAGAATTTCCTCGGTCACATGCTCCTTCAGCCATCATGTTCTGTCCACGCTCAGGGGGCCAACCTTCTGTGAACTGAACCTGTGAGACAGCGAGCCCAAATGAGTCTGTCCTCCCTTAATTTGTACATTGGTCACAGCAATGAAAGTTAAGTAAACCAGAAATTGTGGTAGATATTGACAACGGGGAATGGCAAGCCAGCCTCGGATGTGACAAGTGCACAACGTTGGCATCTTTCGGTAAATGAACCCTGAAAGACACGTCATGTAAGACACAGCCTGGCAGCTTGCACAGTTGTATTTTACACTGTGAAACTGACAAATGAACTGATAGAATTCCCAATTCTTGACCTGCAAGATGGTTGTCCACACAACTCCCAGAGGCTGGTTAAGCCTGTTCAAAGTTCAGCTCTCCCGAAGTCTTTATGAGGCAGCAGTAAACAAGGCATTGAGGCAGGACTAAATGTTTCTCGAATGCATCCTTTGGAAGAGATTCCGTTCGATGCTGTGAAAGGTGGGAGTGGTAGAACCTAGCTAGCAATGGGCCCTGGGCTTCAGAACCATTTTTTGTTGTGGTACTGTGTGGTCACGTGGCTGCCAGGTGAGAAGTGCTGGACCAGGAGTCTGGCCTTCCTCAGCATTTGGCTGCTGACGGGGGAGTGGAATAAAGGGTTTGCCTCAGCTCTGAGGCTGCCCACTGCAACAGTGCCTGTCCTAACTGAATGCTTCGGCACTCACATACTCTATGGTGTCTGGAAGGTTTCTATCAAAGTAGCTTCTCCTAGCTAGGGAGAGGAAAAACGTGGCAAGTTCTGATACCTTGGCCCTCCTTCCATCTTTCACTTTAGGTATGTAATCTCTTTACTAAATATCAATGCTTTATATTTGGTGTTTGTGTTCTGTATCACAGAGGATAATAGACCACATTATGGTGTCATGACAGATCCTCTCAAATTCTCAAAGACTTGCTTTAACATCTTATTTTGCTACTGCGTGCATCCTTTCTGGACTTGTTGGGAATGCTTTTCCTTCTTGTCTTCTTTACCCCAGGATCTCTGAGGAGCAGTCAGTTGCTAAAATATTATGTTACTGAAGCTAAAGGGGAGGAGCATGCTCAAACCATTGACCCTTGAGGAAGGCCCTACCTTGAAGTGATGATACTCTTGCACTCTTACTTCAAGGGCCAGAGCATATCACGAGGCTGTCCCTACCTTGATTGATAGACCCAGCAAAAGAGAAATATGCAGTGGTGGGTGATGACGATCTCGCTGCAGTATGGGTGATGTCCCCACTGTAGCAGTGGGTGATGTCCGCATTGCAGAGGTTTTTATTTTTTTTTCTATAATTATTATATATTTTCTTATGCTATCACCAAGTTCAGAGCCCTTTCCCCAAAGGGCTCTGATTAATCTGCCATCAACTTTTCACCATAGAATTCATGAGCCAGTAGTGTGAGCCATAGCATGAAAAGGAATTGGTAAATGATATGATTAGGGAGTGTTTCAGTGTGCGTTCTTAGTGCTCTGACCCCTGTTAAAAATTGAACTGTGTCTCTCAAATTAGTGTTCAAGTTCTAACCTCCAAATTTGGCCTTATTAGAAAGCAGGGTCTTTCTAGTGAAACTAAATTCATGTAGCCAGCACTAATCTAACTGGTTTCCTTTTAAGTCGAAAAGAGCGCATGCATGCACGTATGGACGCATGCGCACAAACCTCAGGGAGGGCAGGGAGAATGAATATCATGGAATGACATTTGAGATAATAACAGATTGGAGTAATGAATCTTTAATTCAAGGAATACAGGATAGCTGGCTGTACCATACACTAAAGAAGGGGGCGGAGGTGGGGGTGGCAAAGCCTGCCCCAGAGTCCTCAGAAGTTGTCGACATCTGGATGTCCGTCCTGTAGCTTTCAGAGCTACAGAGGAACGTCGCACTTGTGCTAATTTACGTGCCAGTCCTGGAAACAAGCGTGCGGCTGTTGTTCTTGCTCGGCATTGACAACCTTCTCATGCACCATTGACTTTATTTGTGCAGGGGGGAAGGTCTTGGCTTTGATAGGAATGAGAATTTGATAAGCAAGATCCTATTTGGCACTTGCAGAATATGTTCCACTTGGCTTACACTTGGATATTTTTCCCTTTGAAGGACATTTAATTAGGCAGAAGTCATGGATTAATAAGCAGATACAACTGCTTCCTCCTCCTCTTTTTAACTCATCACTATGAATTAGAATGAGTGTTATTCTCAACAGCGCTATTTTTCCCATGAGTCTTGAAACAACAACATAAAAAAAATGAAAACTAAGAATTGAGTTAAATATGTAGACTCTACTCAGGGCTAAAGTTGTCTCATATTTACCTTGATTGTATAGTTCTTATTGTTTATAAATGGTATTTATTTTCAAGAAATCAAGGAAATTCCTTACTGAAATGTTACAGGGAGGACTGCTCCTCCTCACATGTCCTAATAGTTGCAAGGTGATATATTTCTACAGATGCATTTTTATATACATCGGTTTCATTTCACTATAGATGCGTATTTTTAATTTAAAAATCATCACTTGTACATTCTAAATGAAATTATTTTGGTTTAATTATTGTGGAAGAACCATTGATATTTAATAAAAATGTGACAAGAAAACATCTGTTCGGCGAGTGGGAAGTGAGCTACCCTGATGTGCAGCAGTGGCTGCGTCCCTTGCCTCATTTTCTGAGTGGCGTAAAGAAATCACATAGCAACAAAAGCTCCTTTACCACATTATACCTTTACTTTCCAAACCAAACACAGGGTTTTGATGACTTCCAGGGCTTATAATTTTCTCAGCAGGCACGTGAACATCACATAACTAGGAGCTGGAAAAGTACCATTGGCCACAAGCCAACCTATAACTGTCTTACAAAGATTTTGAATTAATTTACTGTTCACATTAAACAAGAAGAAAAGTAATTCAATATTGAACTAAAAATCTAGAATTACAGCCTCTTTAGTAGTTGCACTATATTGTCAAAATACTTTCTGGTTTTTAGTTTTCTTTAGAAGCACACGGTCTCATATAGCTCAGGCTGGCCTTGAAGTCCCTGATTCTCTTGCCTCTGCCTCACAAGTGATGGATTTTAGGTGTGTACCACCACACCCTAGATAAGAAGCTTAATGAAAAAGGTATAGCCTTAGAAAGGACAGACTTGACTGGGTGAGATGCAGGGCTGTAAAATGAGAGTGTGAGAAGGATGCTGAGCACTGTTCCAAAGCTAGATGGGTGCAGCCCCCACTCTGGACCTAACCCTGACCCACACAAAGATTGGCTATTGGTGCGGACACAACAAGTCGTTTTAGACCCTGGGTGTACTTATACAACGTTTTAAAGAGTCAAATAGCAAGAGTCACCATTTGATGAATTTGAAACTGTAGAAGAAAAGATGATAAGAAAGTGTTGGATAACTTCTGAGAGTAGGTATCCGTCATAGTCGAAACTAAGGCAAAGAGAGGAGCTGTTCAGAGAGAAGACCAGATAGCTTAGGGGCCTTGCGGGAAATTAACATTTAAAAGGCTATACGAAAGGAGGGGCCTTGTAACAAAACATAAATACAAGACTAGGCTCATGCCTTTTATTCAGTAGAATACGTCCAGTTAAAACACCAAACAAAAGGACGAATAAATGAATGTCCTCCTTTATGAGATGCTTAGATGGTGGGTGGTACAATACTTCATTATGTTCATGCCATGGACAGAAGGACTCTTGTATCATGTGGCTGCCAGGAGGGATGGACAGTAAGAGTAGCGCTTTAGATTTGGGGATTTAAAACACGTAATGAAATCATTGTGTGGTCCTTTTCACTTATTTTTAAAGAAAACTGTCATCAGGAAAATACTAACTGAAACCACAGTCGCTTTCAGAAAGTGCAAGGAAACTGCATTTCTGGTGACTTGCTCGTAAGAACACAGTGTTCCAGCCAGTCTGGCAAAGCGGTGGTTGGTGGTTATATCCATGAGGGTTCTTCTCGTGAATGTGAGAAGAGAGAGACAGGCGCCAGCCTGGGACCTAAGCATCTGCTGGATCCTTTGTTATTTCATCAACGCTTATCTAAGTGACATACGATTAAATTCCCAGTTTAGTTCCCTTTCACTTAGGGAGACTATCCCCACGGGGCCTCACTTAATCAGGTGAAGAGTCTTCTGACCCACAAAGCTTAGAGTCTAAGATGGAGTCAGTAGAAGGACCTTGGTCCATGTTGGCCTTGCAGATGGAGCGAGCTGCATAGAAGGGAGAACTAGCACATGTAGACTGTCTTGCAACTACAGAAGTTGAGTTTTTCTAGCAACCCAGTTGAGCCTGGAGATCATTGTTTCACAGTTTTGGGGAACTGTATTTAGGATGCAGCTTGGCTGCCCAATAACCGGCATTTCAAACAGAGGTTCCAGATGCAGGGCCCAGACATCTGTTCAACAGAAACTGAAACAGAGAGTGATGTTTGAATTCACTGAGTTTATAGTGATTTGTTACACAGCAGTAAAAACTGCTACAGGTTTTAGAACTTAATGTGGCGTCGCTTAGCAAGGGGGCTGTGTCCTGAGAAATGTATTGTCCTATGTTTCATTTTGCAAGCATCTGTTGCTATTTTCCTTGTGGGAAACAGACATCTACTCAGTTGGTACCATCGATAGAGCAACACAATGATTCCTCCTAAATCAGGCTTGTTGACCAGGGAGTTTGGAGGGCTGGGTTATAGGAGCTTGGGTGATACCAAAACAGCTTTATCATGGGATCGTCCCATCCCAGGATGGATGACCAGCTTCCGAAAGTTGCATGGATGGAATCTTGCCTAGAGTTGACCCCCTCCCTCTTGTCTTCTCTAGCACCACCCCAAAACACACACTTGCAGCGGAGCCTGAGTCATGTGCAGGGTGGGGAGGTGCTGGAGGGAGGGAAGGATTATACTAGGCCACATCTGTGAGTCTCTCTCCGCTTTGGGTAATCACTAATTTCCAGGTGGTAGCAGCCATACTATGTCTAGAGGAAAATAGTTCACAGCAGCGTGGTAGAACGAATCTGAATGAATTTTGGACCACTGTAGCATCGCTAGTAAATCGTCTTGTGCTTGTACATGTACTTGTCTGGCTAAACATACCCACTTGGTTTTTTAATGCGACAGTAGATAGGGCTTGAATTTTGAAGAGCACAAGAGAAAAGCCTACAGTTGCCTATTTGTAGTGCTCTTCCACACCTGTCTGCTAGTTGTCAACTAAACTCAGAATAGAGTGGGAACCATGTTAGTGGGACCCAGCGAAAGCGCTTCCTCCTTGCATGGGCAGAAACCCGTCTCCTTCGTGAATACGTGCTTAGTGCGTATTTTTAGTTGGTATCTCCCAGGACAGTGTTGAAGGTGTGACTTTGTATTTTTTTTCCTTGCTTCTTTTATGATAAAATGCAAGCAGAGAGTGCTAAATTGAAGGAAACAAATAAAGGAACCAGACCTTGAGTAGAGTTCTCACTTCACTGGAGCTGGCGAAGGAGAGAATACTTTTGAAAATGTAGCCCAGAGAAAAGTAGAAGATGCTGGCTATGCAGAATGTCTCACAATTTCCCCCCCAAAATTGTTTATTTTTATAAGAGGTTCCTTTAAGAAGTAAAAGGTAATCCCACCGCTCTCAGCCAGATGTAAGGCCTATGTAAAGTTTAAAATCTCATCTTTGTGTCATATCGAGAGCCTAGGTCACGCTTGGAAGGCAGTGGGATTTGTGCTCAGTGGAATGAGATCTGGTGGTATTTATTCATTTAATTTATTAGTGGGAAAAGTGTCAGTAAAAACACTCCTAGCTCGGACTAGAAGACAGGACAGAGTGACGGGGAGGCTGCGGCTACACATGCTGTGCTGCCTTCTCTAACTCTCCATCTTGGAGGTTTTCTTGATTCAGTTTTATGATTCAGCATCTATGCCATGAAGATCAGAGGCTTGTGTCCACTGTATTGAGAGCTCGTCTTCCCTTTTATGCTTACTGTGTTTCCTTTTCATTTTATTTTACCTTATTTTTATTGAGATGGTTTGTTAGACGTTGGTTTGTTTACGTGTCTAAAATAAGCAGCTCATGCTTTACTAGTTTCCAGTTACCTTAGATTTGCTATTTTAGTGGTTCTCATTTCTATGTTTCCCCAACTGAAGTTAAGATTAATCGATGCGAATAAAAAGCGACACTTGAAGGCAGTGAGCTGAGTCTATTAGGTGAATGACAGCGAGGTGTCCTTTGAAACAGTTGCTGGGGAATGATAGTAAAAACAGAACCTTGGAGGGAAAGTTGTGGCCAGCTGTAGCTGACGAAAGCTTGAAGCTAAAATAAGCTAACTTGAAAGAGCTACCTAATTTTTTGCACAATTATTCAAATTGAAAAACAAGACATTAACAGCCAGGCATGGATAGGAGAGGAGCCCAGGGCGCATGACCCCTAACTGTGGAACTGCTTCCTATCAATGGTTCCGGGAGAAAGGAGTGATTGCCTTTAGCTGTGCTCACAAAGGTAGCTCAGATTCAGCTATAAATTGAGTAGAATTGCAGCGGGAAGCATGCTGTGGGATAATGTTCTTCACTGTAAAGATTTCTCACCTGCATTGGTTTAACAAAGTGCTGATTGGTCAGTAGCCAGGCTGGAAATATAGGCGGGGCTACCAGACTAGGAGAATTCTGAGAAGACCAAGGCAGAGATGGAAGCAAGATGAGAATGCCTTACTGAGAATAGGTACCAAGCCACATGGCTAAGCATAGATAAGAATTATGGGTTAATTTAAGCTGTAACGGCTAGATAGTAATAAGCCTAAGCAATAGGCCAAACAGTTTATAATTAATTTAAGCCTCTGTGTGTTTCTTTGTGACTAAAGGGCTGTGGGATCAGGTGGGACAGGAACTTCCATGCACCCAAGCTTTAAAAGGTTATTCACTACTCTAAAACTTACAAAACAAAAGAAAAATCTAGAATACCCAAATTTGTAGAATTTTGAAAAAGAAACAGGAGGTGGTAGTTGTTTTTCTAGGAACCCCTGTGCCCTCCTCCTAAAAGTGCTAGGAATTAGCAACAATATTTTCCAAGAGAGAACAAATGGACTGAAACCCAGGCAAGAACCCAGAAGTCCATGTGTGTGTTAAGTGAAAGGGTAGCCTGGACTACATGCGTGAGACACTGACTGAAAAACAAAGAATAAAGCAAGAGAGATGCGGTCAAGGGCCCTGCCATAGAGCAGAGCACTGGTTCTAGAAAGTTATGCCCAAACTGCACATGTGCACTGTGGTACAGACATATCTACAAGTACACCGCGAGCACACACACACACACACACACACACACACACACACACACACACACACAGACACACACAGACACATACACGGACACGGACGCGCACACACACACACACAGAGACACGCACGCACAGAGACAAACACAGACACACACACGGACACACACACACACACAGACACACATGCACGCACACACACACACACACACACAGACAAACACAGACACACACACATACACACACACAGACAAACACAGACACACACACGGACACGGACTCACACACACACACACACACACACCATACATACACCATACACCACACACACACACACACACACACACACACACACACACACACATACACACCATATACACACACACCATACACAGACAGGCACACACACACACACACGGACATGGACGCACACACGTGCACACACACACACCATACATACACCATACACCATACACCACACACACACACACACACACACGCGCACACACACACACACACACACACCATACACAGACACACATGCACGCGCACACACACACACACACAAACACACCATATACACACACACACAGACAAACACACACACACACAGCAGCAGCACACACACACTATATATTTTTTTAAAATTAGAAAAAGAAAAAAAAAAGAACCTGAACTCTCTCTCAACCTCAAATCTTTTCATCTTGATAATTTCGGAAATATGTTAGGAAGGTAAGAAAACACATTTACAGGTATTTATGAAACCTAATAGGAATATCAAATTTTGGAGAAGGAAAAACAAAAACCAACTTTAGTATATCAAGTTTGTGTAAATGCATAAATAGGGGCTTGTGTGTGTGTGTGTGTGTGTGTGTGTGTGTGTGTGTGTTTCTTAAAAGTTAGAACTGTATTGTACCCATAGGTACACAGTGGATAATGTAGCCAGGTTTGAAACATATTCTTACTTCAAAATCATTGTTTCTTGATCATGCCTTAGTGTCTTCTGTAAGGCAATAGGTTTGACATATAAGTTAAATTAGCATGATTAAATATTAATCTCAATGGATAGCTGAATCTGATTATTTCATTGTCGGTTTTGCCTTTTCTAATTATAAATATAATTATTTTACATTTGCCTTTTAAAATTACATACATAATTATTATATCTAATGACTATATGAACTCCCTCATCACCATCTAGTCCAGTCAGGGAAATGTATCCGTTAATCTTCTAACTTCATTTCTCTCTGTTTTCTTTTGCAGGGTTACATTTTGCCATCTGCCTTTCCAGAGCAAGTGGCTCTATGTGGGCACTGAGCGGGGAAATATACATATTGTCAATGTGGAGTCCTTCACACTCTCAGGCTACGTCATCATGTGGAATAAAGCCATTGAACTGTAAGTCTGAGCGTCTGCTCCATGTCTGAAAGCATTGAATATCCGTATCTTGCAGCTTTGTGTTAGTGGGTCCATGTGGAATTGGTATGTCAGGCATTCCTGATATATATAAATGTCTCTGGGTTGTTTTATGTATTATCCTATTTTCTTGGGAATTCACAAATTAAACCTTTTTATATTCACATATATTTATAAATGTGCAACATATATTTTCAACTGTGTATATAAGCTGTACATTTAACAGTTACAATGCAGTAGTTATTAATTTTTTTGTCTTCTTATTCATTTTTTTCTTTAACCTTCTAATTATTTTTTATATCTTCTAATAGTCATGCAATGTAAATGTTGATTAAAATTAGTATTACCACCAAGATTAATGAAAACCAGATAGAACTGTGGTGCCAAGAATTTCCAGTCCTAATTTTTACTTCCTGAAAGATTTTTTTTGTGTCATCTCTTTTTGTAAGTTTTAATTTAAAGGTTTAAATATGAGAATAAAGCTGTTGGCAAGACTCTTTTTAAATGCTTTCCAGTTTTACTCTTTTTTTTTAAAGATTTTATTTATTATGTATACAACATTCTGCCCCCATATATATCTGCACACCAGATCTCATTACAGATGGCCGTGGGCCTTCCTGTGGTTGCTGGGAATTGAACTCAGGACCTCTGGAAGAGCAGACAGTGCTCTTAACCTCTGAGCCATCTCTCCAGCCCCAGTTTTACTCTTTTGACAAAGGAAAGAAATCTGTGACCTGTGTCAGACATTTTGGTTTAGCTAGAGTAGTGTGTGTACAGCTAGTTTTCCTGTCTGTGGCAAGGGTGTTGCTATCCTTCAGAGGTGTGGGTTTTCAGTTTGTTCTTTGATTGGTCATGACATCTAGTGAGTAACGTGGTCTAAGTATTCACAGTTCTGAAGTGGTGCAGTGTCCCAGCCTCCGGCATCCATGAACAGGGATATATTTTTACCTATATGCTCCCTCTTTCTCTGGTATTTGCTATAGGTACCATTAATTTCTGGGATTTTAATAAATAAATAAATTTTTAAAAAAGCTGATGTCTAGTATTAAATGGTGCTTTGTTTTAAAATATTAACTTCACAATGAAAAGAGATTTGCTTGCTAAAATAACTGTTTGACAAAATGGAACATCTTTCCTATGTAAACAATGCAATCATAACGTTTTAAAACTTATAGCCATATGATTTTTGCCATTTTCTCTTTGCTTGGCAACTTAACTGTTGTCTTCGTAAAGTGATGTTTTTATTGTGAATAAAACAAACTTTTGAGTAAAAATCCTTTTTTTTTTTTTTCAGGTCTTCTAAATCTCACCCAGGTCCCATTGTTCATATAAGTGATAATCCCATGGATGAGGGGAAGGTAGATTTTTTTTTTTCTAAACAAACATTTATTCATTAATCCATGCTGTTTTGACTTTTAAATGTGCAAACTGTCCTAGGACTGTACTGTTGCTGAAAAGTTGAGATTGGACCAAGGTTTGTATATCGAATGATGTAATGGCTTGTTATTCATTATGAAGAACAAGTTAAAGATTTAGAAGGATTTCTAATTAAAGGGGTTAAAATTCTAAAGCATGAATAGAATTTAATAACTAAGGTATTTATTTGTATTCAACTAACTCAGATTATTTTCCCTGATTTTCTGATAATGTGGACAGGGTTTTTTTTCCAGGGGGTAGGGGAGATGAAATTCTTAATTTAGTTTAGAGGTCTACAGTCTTTATTATATATGACATTATCTTGGAGTAGTCTCTATAGGTCAGATTTATTAAATTTTTCTTCATAAATAAGTCCAATGAATAATGTAGAGACACTTTTTTTATGTGTTATGAGTAGTTTTCCCGACAGCCTGGTCCCACAGCCGTGTCAGCCCCAAATAACACACAGAGACACTGTATTAGATATAAAGCTGTTGGCCTGTTGCTAGCATTTCTTATTGGCTAGCTTCATCTTAAATATTAACCCATTTCTATTAATCTAAGTGTTTCCACGTGGTCTCATCTTACCAGAGAGAGGATCCAGACCTCTGTTCTCTCAAGTCTTTCTACATGTTGAATCTTCCTCCTACCTCTCCCTGAATTCTCCCTGTCTCCTAGTCCCGCCTATCTTTCTTTCCTATTGGCCAACAGTGCTTTATTCATTAACCAACACAAGAAACATATTTACAGAATGACACCTCCCATCAGTTATGTTTTAAAAATCTTGTTTAATTTTTTTTATATTTGTGCAGTCTGTATCTAGCTATTGTTGAGTCAGTCAGTGCATTTAAAAATAGTAAAATTTCCTGTTTTGTGAATTTCTGTTTTCTAAGTTACTTACTACTTTCATGTAGTTCCATTTAATAATGGCACTTTCCTACGGTGTCATTTTAGGATGTTTACCTGAATGAGCTCCAGAAAGTTTGTCAGAAATCAATGATGTAAAACTTTATCCTATGAAGGGATTTGACTCCAGAAAGGGCGAGCCTATAAAATTATTTAACGCTACTCTCAGCTTGCCACTGAAACACTACAGCATACCTGGACTGTTGGGAGTTGCACTATGGCCGTGGAATGATATGATTGGGAGGAAACTTTACATTAAGCAAATGCACAGTTGCCTGGTTTTTAAATACTTAAAATCTTTTACACAAGAAATCTGTTTAAAAGCCAAGCCTCTGGCTGGAAAGCCTGGCGAATTAGCAAGGTTCCCTTCACATGGAGTTACTCACTGACTCATTCCAACCCGTCTCTTCTCATGAGGTCTGTCACAGTTGATGGCCATCAGACACACTCTTTTTATTTCTTTTTCTTTGTTGATTAAAATTAATATATTTCAATCGTTTTTTATCTCCCAGCTCCTCTCTACTTCCCTCCACACCAACTTTTTGCTCTCTCACTCTCTCTCTCTCTCTCTCTCTCTCTCTCTCTCTTTCATACACACACACAAACACACACAAACACACACACACACAATGAAAAATCAAAACAAAAAAATCAATAAGGCCATCAAATGCCAAAACAAGGTCAAACGACCCCCCCACACACACACACACACAGTGTGGTTTTGTTTTTGTCCATGGACATGGCAGCCTACCCTAGAATGTGGTTGATACCCAGTGTCACTCCATTGGAGAAGACCGATTTGCCCTTTCCCAGCAGCTATCAACTGCACATAGCTTCTTGCTGACTTTGTCTGGTATAAACCTGTGCAGGTCTTGTGTGTGCCGCCACGGTCTCTGTGAGTTCTCACACCATTTCCTTGCAGCCATCCACCACCCCCTCCTCTTCTGCATGCATCCCTGAGCCTTGAAGGGGACAGTGTTTGATGAAGACAGCCCATTGAGGCCTGAATCCTACCCTCCCAGAGTGCTGTCTCTTGATGATTTCTTGTCTAAGTGTGGAGTGTGTCTGCAGATCCTGACAGGGTGACTGAGATAGTTGGTTGGGGTCCCTATCTTTCATGATACTCTCTCTAGAAGGACGTGAGGAAGCCGCAGTCACTGTTCCCCAACTGCAGACTGTTCTTTGCTGCCCCAGCTTTGGTTTCTGTCAGTCTTGTTTGTAGGGCTGGTTCCCCAGTTTGCTGACTTCTCTGCACATTGAGGCCCAAATTAAAAGTATCTACGTAAATAATGTCTGCCCAGATAATTCCCACAGAGAATATTTTCTCTCCTACATCTATAGCACTTCAGCCATGCAAATGTTACGGTACGCATGACTCACTTGTATTGTTAGAAATGCATGAGTATGCCACTCCTCTGAACTGTATAGAGCCATGCTCATACTGAGTGCGACCAATGCTTATCCAGATTTGGTGGTGGAAGTTGAATTCAGGGCCTTCACATGCCAAGCAAGAACCCCACCAGTGCTCTAGCTGTATCTCCAGCCTGTTTATTTGCTTGTTTTGTTTTTATGCAGGATTTCACTGCATAGCACGAATTGGCCTGGATCTCACAATCTTTTTGTCTCAAAGGCTCCCCAAGGACTGAGATTACAAGTGTTGGCCACCATGTTTGCTTATAAGAGATAAATTAGTACATTAGTGAGTGATTCCCAGAATTATTCATGTCTTCCTAAATTATATCACATTCTGGTAGGAACAATTCTCTTTAAATGTATTTTAATTTTAATTCTCACGTGTGGAAATCTCATACATGTACATTATACATCTTGATCCCATTACTCCCTGTTACCTCCCTCCTTCTCTCTCTGGACCCCTTTTTCTCCCCAATCAGTCCCCATCCTAGTCTTATGTTTCCTTATTTTTATTTAGTTTTTTAGTTGCCATTGGGTTTAATTGGGTGGCTTTCTCTGGACATGCTGTGTTTTATCTACTGTAGCACTGACAGCTTACCAGCGCCTCTACCACTCAAGGAAAATGCTTCCCCGTCTTCAGCATATTGACTGTCTTCCTCAGCGAGGAAGGAGCTCAGTTTCCCCTCTACCATCCCTGCTACAGTGTTGGCAAGCTAGATCTAGTTCCGGTGACTTCGGTGTCTGGCGGGTTTTGAGTGCAATAGCTATGTCGTGTCCTGAAGATTGTTTCATAGCTTTAGTTTTTTCCCCTGGCTTTCATGTTTTTTGTGTCCCCTCTTCCATGATGTTCTCCAACTTCTTGTGGGGTGTGTGTGGTGGCAAGGGGTGTGATACAGATGTCCCCTTTAGGACTAAACACTAAATAGTCACTCTTAGCACTTTGAGCAGTTAGGACCCTCTGCATTAACCCACTGCGAAATGAAGCTTCCTGGCAGGAGTACATTTAGTGGAGATTTCCCAAGGACTTAGGTTCCCATTTCCCTTGTCTTACTTCTGTAGAGAAGATCTGAGAAGCTTGTGGTCATTCAACCCTAATCGGTTGGCCATACCTCTGACTTCATTTGGGTGTTGTGGCTGACTAAAAATGGCCACAAGTTTACTGTCACCTTCTTAAAAAATGTGAACAGTCAAAGCTCATCCCTTAAAGTGACAGGTCTCTGAAGTGGCTTTCACACCTAGATCTTTTTACCCACGTCTTGAGCTGTTAACATAGTTTAGCAGTTTGTAAATTTTTCTTTTCTTTATTTTTGAATGTCCTTTCTTTCTCTATAGGGCAGTGCCCTATCGTGGATCCTAGATAACTGGAGGGAAATGAAACTGTTGCAAAGTCTTTCCAGGAGTATCTATTTCACCTCTCATAGCTAATGTGTGGCTGGCTCACTTTCTCCTCTTTCAGGCTAGGACCCCAGCCCATAGAGGGCGCTGTCTCCACTTAGGATGATTCATCCTACTTCAGTTAACATAGTCTTAATAACCCCTCGCAGCCTTGGCCAAAGTCATGTCTCTTCTGTGTTTTGAGATCCTAGCAAAATGACAGTCAGTGTTAACATCTCTCACACTGGGACAGGGGTATGGGGCAACAATTTATGTGTCAAGAGCGTATCAGGCTCCATGACCTATGTTAAAGGTATAATAGTGAACAGGAGAGTTTTAGGACTATCCAATTAACCAGTATTACAGTCTGCAAGAGAATTCAAATGAAAATGCTATATTAAAAAGTAACCCTTCTGACTATAAAAGAATGGAGTGTTACTAGAGCACATTGGAAGGGCATTGGCGTAACATTTGGTTGTTCCAGGAAGTCAGTTGCTAAGAGCACCTCTGAAGGATAAGGAGACTAATCAGGATTCCATTTACGTCCCACCCCCAAGACAGGAAGGCAGCATGTACAAACCCTTAAATACGAGAGTGCATGGAGAAACAAACTCCAAAATCAGCAAATGGAGTGTGTTGGGCACGAGAGGTATGAGGGGAGATTTTGGAGGAGCGAGTACAAATCAGACAGTGATAGATACTGAGTTTTGATTTTTATCATGAAAAGAATGGTGCTACCGACAAATTTTAAGTGGAAACAAACCTTTCCCTTTCAGCTTTGGATATCATAACTGGTCCTCCAGCTACAATGTAAAATGGATTGGAAAAGAGATCTTTGTATACTTTTGCAGGAGGGAGGTACTAGAGATGGAGGAATATCAATTAGAAAAATGCACAACACTATATTAAACTTAATTAATGTTTTTTCTTATTGGAAGTGGGGCTAGCATTAATGATGACTGCCAGGCCTCTGACAGACAGTTGATTAGCTCTGGTCATCAGGACACAATCTAGAGAGCCAGCAGGCTCCAGAGGGGTTACTTAGTCTTAAACATACTTCTGGTTCAACGTTGGGAAGTGATTTGGTTATCGGAACTGTGAGTTTGAATTTCATGACAGAATATGAGATTAGTATTTGAAATTAATCAGTATGTACAATGGTGAAATTCCTTGGTGATATATAGATCTTTGAAAGTATGTAATATCTCAAACACATACAAATTCAGAATTTTATGAGTAATTTTTAGGAATGTATTAGGATGTAGACTTGTGCCTTCAAAGAGTCTGCTCTCTTCAGTATCAGTTGTATTTTGAGTTGCTAATCATCAAAAGTATGTCAATCCACCTTGCCTTGTTTTTATTTGTCATCTGTGTACTTCGTAACTTCCAGTGCAAGTGTTTAATTATAGTAAAGTTTTTTGAGTGAAGGAGGTGAACAATGATTAGGTTTATTGTCCAAAATGAGTATTTTATAGAGTAAATAACTCGTTCCTCAGTAAGATGACCTTTCCTTCCCCCAGCTTTTGATTGGCTTTGAATCTGGAACAGTTGTCTTATGGGACCTCAAGTCAAAGAAGGCTGACTACAGATACACATATGACGAGGTAACAGCAATGTTTGTTCTCATCGCAGATATTGTCATTGCCATAACGCACAGCAGGTGAATATTGTCATTGTCATAACGCACAGCAGGTGAATATTGTCATTGCCATAACGCACAGCAGGTGAAGATTGTCGTTGCCGTAACGCACAGCAGCTTCTCTAAGAATTGCATTTTCAGGCGTGGCTTAGAGTTGATGTTTTTCTCATTGCATTAAAACACAAATTGTCTTCTCTTAGTAATACATTCACTTCACCTTCCTTCCTGGGGAGTTAGAACACAGTGTATTGTTGGTATCATTCCTCAGTGAACCCGTGAGGCGTGGCGTTCTCTGAGAAATGATGTCACTACATCCACAGCTTATGTCAGCTGCAGAGGATCCCCACATGCTCTTCTACAGAACAGTCTGGTCCTTTCAAGGACTATTGCTGTCTCTAATATTTCTCCTTGATTACATTCTGCCTGCACTGCTCAGCAGTCATAGCACAAACAATACATGTGTTTTCTCTTACTAAAAAAAAAAAAAAAATATTTGGGGGCCTGGAGAGATGGCTCAGAAGTTAAGAGCACCGACTGGTCTTCCAGAGGACCTGTGTTCAATTCCCAGAAACCACGCGGTGACTCACAACCACCTATAATTCAATCTGGTGCCCTCTTCTGACACGTAGGCAGAACACTGTATATATAATAAATAAACAAATTTTTAAAAATATTTTAAAATCACTTTGGTTAACTTGTCAATACTAATCATATTCCGTGGAAATAATTTCATTATAAAGGCAGGTCTTATTTTAAAATTGAGGTTTTTATCATGACTTAAGGATAATTTTGGAGCAATTCACCTAACTGCTTTATTTTACATTTTGGTAGAAATACTTTGATTCAGAAATGTTGTGTTAAATGCTGGCATTCACACTCTGTGCTCATCATCATATAAATGCTTTCACCCAAACTATTACATTTCTGTTAATTTCAGCTTACATTTATAAGCACACAAAGAACATAAATATGCAGATATTGCATTGATTGCAAGTATTGACTGTGAATATACAGTGGAACTTCTTTGGTTTTGGTTGAATGCCTCCTTGGTGTGCTGTGCAATTCTGATAGTTCCACAGGACACCTTTTAAAGTCACTTAACCATTGAGAATGAAAAGTGCGTCACCATGACTGGAAAACAAGAAATTCAGAGCAAACCCCAGGGATGGATTTTCTAAAACAAAGATTTTATAGAGAAAAATCATCATTTAGAGGGGGAAAAAAATGGAGGCCGAATATGTCAGTCACATGAAATACATCATGGATAGTGGATCAGAAGTTTAATATTCCAGTCAAAAGGGATCTTCTCATGGGTCTGAAGAGAGGGCACAGCAGTTAAGGGTCTCCTCAGGGACTGGAGAGATGGTTAAGAGGATCCAGGTTTGATTCCCAGCACCCACATTGTGCCTCACAACTGTCTGTAGGTCCCACTTGCAGAGGACCTAGTGTCCTCACCTGGCCTCTGTGTGTGTGCACAAGGCACACACATAGATAGAATGAAACAATTGGAAAGCAAACAGGGTGGTCTCCTCAGATTAAAAGTCACCTCCCCATAATTGAAAATATGCTTCCATGTTCATCCTGAGGAGTTTTCATTGATATTAGGCCTAAATATATATATATATATATATATTAAATTTTAGGATAGATTTTTAGCTCATTAAAACAAATTCTAATATATCAGAGTAGCTAACTTCTTCCATCAGGCATTGTTTGTAGTTTATGTGTGGGTAGTAACTTGGTAGTTGATGTGTAGGTAGGGTTCATTCTGATAAATTCTAAGAATACTCCTTTCCTGAACTTGTTAGTAAATAGTACATATGTCATTGTCATAACTTCCTAATGCACACTTAAGAAATACAGTGATCAGGAGGAATTCAGCAGCTTCAATATGAAATGTCTTATTTGCATTGTAAGAGGACTAAGTTAAATATAGCTGATATTGTTAAAATCATTTATCACTAGTTTGATAGTAGAATTCTTCACCCTTCTGTAGGCTATTCACTCGGTGGCTTGGCATCACGAAGGAAAACAATTTATTTGCAGTCATTCTGATGGTACTTTGACCATATGGAATGTGAGGTCCCCTACTAAACCTGTACAGACCATCACTCCTCATGGTAAGGATGCCTCAACTTTAAAGACTACCCAAATTGTCATGAACTGTTGTGTGGTCTTGGGGGAAGCTTATTTTTGTTTTAATGGGTGAAGAATATTATGACTGCGTCATGGAATGAATATTGTAATATCTTCTGAGTATCTCTTCGTTTGTCCAAATGGCAGATCATGTTAACTGTATGAGACTTGAACGTCTTGTCATCTTAAGATTGTCACAAGCTGTTGATGTGTATGTGATATGTCAAGGTCCCAAGTGCAGGTCTTTTTCTACACTTCAGAATGGTGCGTGATTGCTGAAGGTCATCCAGGGTTTGTTGATCGCAGGGAACTCAGCGAAGCATAGTCATCTTCCTGCTGTGTTTGTTACGTCGCAAGAATGCGATGCAGAAAACCCCCTAACTGAACTTACCGAACATTCGATTAACATTTTTTTTCAAAGTTTGTAAGAAAAGCGCATTATTTTCTTGTGGGACATGTGAAGATATAGAATCGCTTCCCTTACACAGTACAGCAGTCGAAATGTACATTGTACTAGTTTTATTAATTGTTTTATTTTATTTCCATAAAATATTTTATGTATAACTAAATTTTACAGGAAGTGAGTTGCTTTCATGAGTTTGTCATCTCTTCCACTCATTGCTTAGCTTGCCACTGGCAGCGGTAAACTCCCAACACTAAATTGAGTTCTACAGCAGACCCAAGTCCACTTCAGCATATTACAGTGTAAAATTATGTCTAGTGTTCAAAACAAGATGCTATTATTTTAAATATGGTATATTTACGGTGCATGATTTTTAGGATATCAACCAATCGTCCCGGTAGAATGAATTTTAATTCTTTTCTCATACTATAACTTCTTGTTTTTAATTTTTAACCTAATGATTTTGAAATTATTTTAAACATATTTTACTTTTAAATTTTTGTGCATTGCTAGTTTTGATTAGTTTTGGTGGTGGTAATCACTGGCTCAGCATAAATAGTGCATTATCATGGTGTTTCGTGCTATGGTGTTTCATGCTAACGTAGCTGTGCATATAATAAATAGTGCATTATCATGGTGTTTCGTGCTATGGTGTTTCATGCTAACATAGCTGTGCATATATTCCATTTCACCTTGTGCTGCTTTAGACTGAACCCTGGTCATTGTGCATGGTAGGCAAGCATTCTGCCTACTGAGTTGTATTTCCATTCCCGGGGTTAATGTTTTCTTGAAAGATGTATTCAGAAGACATAATAAGATATCAGCCTAGTGTGGGATTTTAAAGCAGAAAGTCTGACCTTTGGGAATCCAGTTAGCATTTCTGGATCTCATTATTATTTATAATTAGAAAAGATAATGAGACTTAATCCAGTTTCCTCATGCTGTTCTGAGAATTGAATTTGTTTATTCAACAAATATTTATTGGCTCTACTATATGATCATAAACAATATAACTAAGAGTACCTGGACATGATATACTTGTACATATGTGATTCTACTAAGTAGAGATTTTGGAATGGTATTTACTCAGTGGGATAGACTGTTCCCACAGAATATATTTCTGTTTCCTACACTTGTCTGTTTTTAGGTGATGAGTGTTTTTGATACAAGAACTATAACATAGGTGGCTCAGTGGATAAATCATTTATGTGCCTTGCAAGTGTGAGGACAGAAGTTCAGATCTCTAAAACCCTTATAAAATGCCAGGTTCATAATGACAGCCATCTATAAATGCAGCATTCCCAAGGCAGAGGCAAGGCATTCCTGGAAGCTACACAGCTGGCTAAATGAGCAGGAATCAAGTGGAGAGGCATCAGGAAGACATGTGACATCAGTTTTCACACTGTGTATGTATGCACACACATATGAACATGAATACACACATACATATATAATACACACATATGTACATGCATACAGTGCATACACACCCACATTGTGAATGAGATGAGTTAGCAAGTGTTTATCAGTATGTGGAAATTGGGCAGAACTTTACTCCACAAGTTTACTTTTAGTAATAGATGTAACATCATTTATCTGCAGACAGTGTTGTGTGTGGTAAACTAGGCTCAGCTCTGCTGCTGCTTTTTGGTTTGCTTTTCTGCTGTGACAGAAGAGCTTTTATTAGACGTGAATGTCTGACAGCCCTGCCATGGCTTTTCTTGTCCTGAAACCATCATCTTGCTTAAGTGACTTGCTGGGTCAGGGCCTGGGCTAGGGTGATGTTCCATTAGATGAGAATTTTTGTGATTGTCAGCTTCACTAGAATCTGTTGACTCCCTAAGGAAATGGAGACGCTAGATAGTCACAGTCAATAGATGTCCTTGGTAGGAAATGAAATAATGTTTTAACTTTCTAGGTGTTTTAAGTTTCTAGGGCATATTCATCAGTTCAATCAACAATTTTATCTATAATACATGAAGGGGACTTTTTATTCTATTAAGGGTCACTGAATTAAAATTACATTGACATTCACATACCTGAAAGTGTTATAATTAAGGATGAAGCATACAAAGGAATTCTATTTATCTACATTTAATTCACCATAAGCCTAAAAATAAAACCATACCTGTTGTTTATATAAAGCTTCTTCTAATTTTTATACTTGAAAGGACTTTGCAGACTCCATAACATGTCCAACTAAGACTGTCACTTAAATTCAAAGAATCAAAAAGGCAGAAGAATGAATACATGAAGGGATTGTGAAGCTTCCTGTGTGCCAGCTCCCAGGGGCAGGGCTGTGCAAGTTTCTGGGTGCAGCCATCACATGTGGCTCCTGGAGCTCAAAGAGAAACTCTCGGGGATTCTCTTGGAGTGATCATCCGCTGGTACCTGCCAGTGCTTGGGGCACACCCAAGGGAATTTGGATTTTCAACAATGCATCATAAATCATACTCTTCTTGTCTTGCTAAGAGACAAGACCCAGCTACCACAACACCCTAGCCTCCAGCTTTAAGGGAGCTTCATTTCTATACTACGTTGGCATGGTAAATTCTCCCAGCCTATTATTTCAAAATAACATTATCAGCTTTGGCACTGTGTTTTTCTGGTTGTCAGTTTTTTAGAAAGCCACCTTCTAATTGGAGTATAATTTAAGCCATCTAGGTAACTTAAAGTTTACAAATAGCAATATTAAGATCAGCAAAATAATTCAGACAAAACTAATATTATTTTATCTAACCCTAAATATGCAAAAATGTTATTTCATCATATGACTAAATATACAACATTGAGATATTTTTTGTAGTATTTTTACATTCCCAACACAACTGAACTTGGGCTAACTACATTTCAGGTGCCTAGTAGCCATATGCAGTTAGGGGAACATATGGACATTGTTCTAGAAAGAGGGTGTATGTGTAGTACAACTGTTTCAGTTCATTCTGTCTAGTAAAATGAAAAATTATTGATTAATTTCTTTTTAACTAAACCTTTACTCAACAGATGTTTATTGAGGACCTCCAGTCTCCTGTGGGTGAATTACTAGAAATTTATGAGCCTCCATAACTCACAGTCAAGTGCTTAAAGTGACTTATAAACTGTTAACTGTAAACACTTTAATAGTTGTTAACAAAAGCATATGGGATGCTACATTACTATGTTTTTGGACTGAGGATAAATAGGAATAGTTCACAAATTCAGGATATTTAAGCTGGATCTTGAAGAAGAGAGGTGTTATGAAGGAGAAAAGAGTAAGGCAAACTAGTAGCAAAATGTAAAGAAACAGGAGCATAAAAAGCAGGCCATTAGGATGGGAGGGTGGTCGGGGGCATGGGAGAGAGGGAGAGAGAGAAGGAGGGAAGGAGGGAAGGAGGGAGGGAGGGAAGGAGGAAAGAAGGGAAGGAGAGAGGGAGGGAGGGAAGGAGGAAAGGAGGGAGGGAGGGAAGGAGAGAAGGAGGGAGGGAGAGAAGGAGGGAGGGAAGGAGAGAAGGAGGGAGGAAGAGAGAGAAGGGGAAGGAGGGAGAGAAGGAGGGAGGGAGAGAGAGAAGGGGAGGGAGGGAGAGAGAGAAGGGGAGGGAGGGAGAGAAGGAGGGAGGGAGTGAGAGAAGGAGGGAGGGAGAGAGAGAAGGAGGGAGGGAGAGAGAGAAGGGGAGGGAGGGAGAGAAGGGGAGGGAGGGAGAGAGAGAAGGGGAGGGAGGGAGAGAAGGAGGGAGGGAGTGAGAGAAGGAGGGAGGGAGAGAGAGAAGGGGAGGGAGGGAGAGAAGGAGGGAGGGAGGGAGAGAGATAGGGAGGAAGAGGGAACTGGAATAAGAGCAAAAGTATTTTTAATAAAAAACAATAAAAAATAAAGCAGGCCATATAGGAAATCTATTCTAGTCTGTTCATGGGTAGAGGTTTGACCGTTAGCAGGAATGAAAATAGAGCCATGTATGATGAAGATTATGTATCTGAGTATAATAAAAAGTTTGAACTTCATGTTCAAGGGTCAGTAAGCGATTTTTCAATGGTACACATAAATTCGACATCTTAAAAACATGACTTTAATGTTAATACATCAGGATAAGCTGACGGGGCTTCTAGTTAGTTAGTAGTTGTATTAAGAGTAAATGAAGATAATTTGAGTATTGGCGGGAGAAATGGATGCATGATGGAATTCTGGAATAAAATGTCACTGAGTCTTAACCAGCTCTTTGTAGCTGAATGACCAAAGAAGTTAAAGAAACATGACATTCTAAAAGACAAGAAAGAGAGAAAATGTGGAGTGGGGTAATTGTGATATATTAAGTTGGGTTTTATAACTAATCAGATACTTTCAGTGGTTTGTCAAGGCAAACATTTTACAGAGAGTTTAAAGAACTAGTCTCTGTGTCTGCTTCAGTAAAATGATACCTAGTTGGGAAATCTGGTGAGCACTAGTGTTCCTTAATGTTATGTACTTAATAAAATCAGAGTAAGGGCCTATTTAATTTGATTTGGGAATTGGTTGCTTTAAGATTAGAGCTAAGTTAACTTGAACCAGTGCCATCATTTAAAACGCTCAAGTTGGGAAAACATGAGAATGCGTGAAGAAAAACTTAGACGTGAATAATAATCAAAGATGTAAGACTGAATGCCAAAATCCAATCTTAGCAATTTCAAAAGACAATTGGGCAAGAGAAGGAGATGAAAGAGTCTTCCTGTTCCTACCCAGTTTTTCTGGAAGATATGCAAACTTAGTCTCAGAAAAGCTCAGTAAATACCCTGATGGCCTGAGTGGCTGGGCCACACACTCAGTGAACACTACCGGCATCAGGCAGCTCACAATCGCGGAGACCCCAGTACCAGGCGATCTGACACCTGCCACCACGATGGATGCTGCAGTTCTGTCTTGTACGTATTCCCTAGGAACCAGTTCTGTTATGTCTGCCCACTAAATGCTTAGAAATGCAGTTTCAATACCTAAACCGCTAAACAGTTTTATTTCTCTAATAAATATTCTCAAGCTGTTTTCCAATCTTCTTCAGTGAACAGGGAAGCCATCTGAGCCCAGGCTGTCGATTGTGGGAGATTTTATTTGCGGTTTTATTTCTAGGGGTTCTGGTGTTTGAATCCAAGTGCTCTGCCTCTGAGCTAAACACCAAGCCCTGGTTTCTGCTGTTTAATTCTCTATTTGCTTATATCTCTATCGTCCTAGAGTTCAGATTGGTTCTTCTTGAGTCATTTCAGAATTTAGCTCCCTAGGACTTCTATGTTCTTTTCTTAGGAATCTCATTTGTTGGCATATACTTCCATAGACTGTTCTAGAAAATTTTATTTTTAATTATGTGTATATGTCTGTGTATGTGTGTAGACTTGTGCATGAGTGCACTGCAGGCAGAGGTCAGATGGGGTGTCCTTGGGCTAGAGTTAAAGCCTGACATGAGTGCTGGGACCTGAACTCAGGTCCTCTGCAAAAAGCAGTGTCCTAAGCACTGAGCCATTTCTCCAGGCCTTTGGTTTGCAATTCTGTCTCTGACTCTGTGATTTGATCTTTCCTCTTCTCAGTGGCTAAAGGTCACCTCAAAGCATTGCCTGGATTTCTTTAATTCTGGTTATTTAGTAATGTGTTATTTAATTTTCACATATTTAGTATCTTCATTAGTTTTTGCTGCTAATTTCTAACTCGTTCTCTTTTGGTTGGAGACTTTCATCTTGTATGAATTTATCCTTTAAATACTATTAACTTTTTTATAGTTTAATGAGGTCTGCTTTGAACGTATTTTTCCTTTTTAAATGTTTGAAAATACTTGAGAAGAATATATATTCGGTTTGTTACATGGTATGCTTTGTAGGTGGCTGTTAATCTAAGTAAAGATGGAAGCTTCTGTTGTCTTGTAGATCTTCCATTCACTTACCCCGTATCTCCTAGAAATTAAGGTATTAAAGTCCTTTACTTATTATTGTCAAACTGTCTGTTTTCTACCTTCTTTGATTCAATTTTTGTTTCATATATTTTGGTGCCATTATAGTAAGTTTATATTATTTGTGAGCCTCCCTGAATTAGAGTTGACCTTTGACATGATGCCCTGGAAGGCTGCTGCTGGAAGTACATAAGTCCATAGACTTTCTGGAAAACCATTTTATGTATATGCCCTTTACCTAGGAAGCTGTCCCTAAGGAGTTGTCAGAACTCACCTATTGTGGAAAAATAAGGATCGGGGAAAACTGATAGGCTGAATAGATGTTTACTCAGGGAGAAATAACTTACAACAGAGACAGATGAACATAGCAGGTTTCAGTTCCAAGGATGCCTCGGGATGCTCTCTGTCTCCTTCCAGGAAGCAAAGAGAGAGCTCCAGGTTCCCCACCCCAGACTTAGTACTCCTAGGTCACAGCTGCCCCTGTCCCCACCCCAGTGAGGTGGTCAGTGCAACAGGTGCGGGCAGTAGAGATACCCTTAAACATCTATTGGATATCTAATATATGTCAGACAGTGTTTGATACCAGAAATATATTTATGTTTTTATAAAACCCATAACACACTTACTGAACATCCACCAAAGGGAGGACAAACATGAATTAGGGGATCTGGCACTAATCTCAAATTGTAAAAGAAGACATAGAGTGTTGGGGTGAGTTTCTAAGGGTTCTCAAGACCATTTCCAGTTTCCATGGTTTGTCAGAAGAAATGTAATGATACTGACAATACTGAGAACACTAATCTTTTTTTTTTAAAGGAGGAGAGATGTTTTCTTTTTCTGTCATGTACCTTTAAAATTATATAATGAATGGCAATATTTTGAAATAAAAAGTATAGTAGTAGGTTTGTTTATAATCATTTTATCATGGTAGATATATGGGGTTTTATTTAGAAGAAATATCAGTGTATTTATTAACAATTTTAATTTTGCAGCTCTTGGTACTTGGGTGGAAATGTGATAGAGATTTATGTTTTTCAGATTGTGCTATTTTAAGAGGTTTATTTACTAGGCAAGTTGAAATTCTATATTGCTTATCTAGTACTCACAGGTAACATTTGGGAAGACTACCATTTTCTTTTGCTGGGATTTAATCACATAACGTTGGGTTATTTGATTCATTTGCTGTGTTGATAGTACACAATAATTTGACTGTATCATTATAAAACATATTTTATACTAAATATTTCTTTCAAAACTATTTTAAAACATTTACTGGTGGGTTTCATTATATTTCTTTTTATCTTATTAACTATGCATGTATGAAATTAAGAGTTATTTTGTCTAAAGGGGGATTTCACTGTATTTCATTTTCACTCTATAAGTTATCAATGTAAGAGCTTACAGTAATGTAGAATTTAATACAAGAAAATATATTTTAGGAAAACAGTTAAAGGACGGGAAGAAACCAGAACCATGCAAGCCTATCCTCAAGGTGGAGTTCAAAACGACTAGATCTGGGTAAGATTCCTTCGTTGCCGCGTTCAGGGTTACAGGTGATGCAGATAGCATTGGAAGCTGTATCGTGAATTTTGAAGCCCTACTTCAGACTAGTCTACCCTGTCTTAAGTTTTTTGCTTTCATAATTTAATAAAATGCACAGTTGAGATAAATGGCACTTCTGGTTTTAGCAGTTGATTTCTACATCTTGGAAAGTAAATTATTTTTCATCCCAGACTTAATGTATTCTGTTGGTCCTTGGAAACAGTGATGTTTATTTGCTAGTGGGAAAAGTGTGGAAAAGGTGATGAATGGAAATAATGAAAATATAATCTACCCTACATGTGTGAACTAAAAGTCATACATTCAGAAGTTAAATTTCATAACGTTTGACAGTTACAGAAGTGCATGTGACTTGCTACTTTAAAAAGTTTCTCAGTTTTATTGCAACACCGATACTCATGTGAAAGAGATAAGAATAAGATGATTCTCACAATCTAATTGCCTTAATTTTATAAATCAAAAGCTGTCCTCGATCTATATATCCAATATATGTCTATAAAAAATCTTTCAAAGTGTTTCTTTGAAAATTCTGCATCTCTTTAATTTCCAAAGGAAGAGCTTTTTTTTTTTAAGACTCTCTGTTCTAGTTATTAATAGTTGTCTTTATTAAAGGATCTAAAGAGCGAGAATCTCAAATTGAATCAGAAAACTGTGTATTGAGGTCCAGAAATCAGTTTTGATTCAGTTTGCAGCAATTTCTGCTGCTGCTGGTCCATTTACGTGTTCCAGTTTGTAAACATGGTGTGAGAATTGTCGTCTTCCCCTTTTAACCTATTCTCCTGGTTCAGCTTTGCCCTGTCCTCCTGTGAGAAAAGGCTCGATTGCTCTTATTTATCATGTATTTATTTATTTATTTACCATCCCTAGGCTTCCTGTGAGATCTAGGAGGAATACACTCTTAGAGTTGATTCAGAAACAGATAATAAGTTGGATGTCGTCCAGGAGGCAGAGCAGATGTTCAGTTGACCCTGGAAGCCCTCACTATATAACCTTTGGGGAGGAGTTATTTGGATGTTCTCATTTCTACATACATGTACTGTAGGTGACTGTGATGAATTCAGTGAGATGTTCACATATGCACATAATCCTTTGCACTAGGAAACCCTCAGCCACCAGTTAATTATTATTTGTCACATTTGTCCTATTACAAAAGAATTAAAGTAGGAAAAACAGAATTGCAAAAGTACCGGAAAGGGGGGGGGCAAGAAAACAAACCCGAATAAAAGGTCTGTGTTTACATGGATGATAAAGTGAGTTCCTCAGATATTACAAACCAAAGAGCCAGCCCAGGCCACACTGTCCTCTATGCTCCGCATCTCATGACAGTGCTGTTGGTACAGCGACACCTTACTCAAGATGGGAGCACTGCTTTCTTGCCACAGGTTTGAACTGAAATCTTTAAAAAGATGTATTGCAAACCTGTATTTATTGCTGTAGCTCATGATTGTTAAATTATGGAACCTGCCTAGAGGTTCATCAACAGACGAGTGAAAACGTGGTGTTCATACATAACAGAATTGTGTTTGTCTGTAAAGAATGGTATTATGGCAATGTCAGGAGAATGGATGGAGCTGGAGATTCTCATGGTAATCAAAATACAAGTATTGGAGAAAAGAAAGGGCTATTGAAACTATAAAATCTATAAATGGAGATTTTGGAAGAGTCATAGAGTGAATCCAAAGTACAGACACAGATTAAAAACATGCCTTCTTACATACCATGCAGTTTTGTGTGTGATATGCATCTCCAACAAAGCAAAACAAACACTTCCTGCATTGTATTGGCTGCTTGTCTCTTTGGCAGAATAGCATATAAAAACAACTTCAGAGAAGAGGGGCTTATTTTGGTTCATATTTAAGAGGACATACAGTCCATCATGGCAGGGGGCCTGGCTGTGAGCGGCCCCGACTGAGACAGTAGCAATATAAAATGTGAGTCCATATCTTGTGCACCACCAGGAAGCAGAGTAAAGAATGGTTGTACTTTGTTCATTTCACATTTTCCACTCTAAGACCAGCACCCATAGAACGGTGCCAGCCACAGTCAGGCTGAGTTTCCTGTCACAGCTAAGCCTCACTGCAAGCACCCTTCCAGCCACACCCAGAGGTTTCCCTCTGAGATGATTTTAATTCCTGTCCAGTCGGCAACCAAGATTAACAGGCATAAGTGTGCCCTTGTTGGCATGAAATCCAAAGATGCCACTTTGAAACCATAACCTTTCATGCCAATGCACAGATACGATACACGGGTCAAGGTTATAATGTGGGTTATGTATTTTATTCAGGGAGAAGATTTATGACACGTAGGTTCCCTCTCTAAAGATCCATGCTCAGGCATGCTCTCCCTTACTTAACGAGAACCAAGAGAGAGCGATCTGGGGTCTGGGTCCCCAGACCTATCATTCCCTGTCATGGCCACACCTGTGACCACACCAGGCATGGTCAGTGCAACAGATGCGGGTGGGGTAGATATCTATCTACACGTCCACCTCTGTTCATCTCTGTGTAACACACATTTGGTCCATGAGAAAATCCACAGAGTGTTAATAGTTCCACCATTGTTCAAAAATCTATATTCAGAGTCTGCTGGGTCTCAAAAAATTCTCTAGAGTACCTGTCTGAAACAAAACTTCAGTATTTATAGTATACAGTAGTACAGAGTAAATATCATTTCAAATGGAAGAAAGGCGTGTGACTGTGATCACTTATGAAACCACACCTCATGTTTATTCACAAATCTATTGACTAGTATCATATAATCAGAAAAATAAATATCAACACTACTCTTTAATGCAAAGTATGGGGGCATACATTTCCATCAGACCATCCAGGTTAGATATTAATAATTTACACTAGAGACTGTCGTGTTCTCTCTGAAATAGAGTTGTGCTTTTCACTTGCAAGCAGGTGTTGATGATTTAAAAGACTAATAATTTTTATAATCACACAAAAATTTGCAATGTAGAGTTTTGTGTCTGATTGATGAACAATATAGTTAGGAGTGCTAATTATGGGCCCATCCTCTGGCATTTCCTCTGAAGTCTAGTAGGACAGCAAGTATCTGTGCTGCAGTAGGACAGGAAGTAGCTTTCTGGTATCCTGTCTGCTTATGTGCTTCTTTAGTATTGTTTAAGGCAAAGACTCATTTCCTACTTGACTCTAATTACTTGAGTTTCTTTAGCTTCAATGTGAGTCCTGACTTTCAAGGAGTAAAACTTTCTAGAGGCTCATGGGAGTCTTCTCTGCTGTAGTATATGAGTCCAGGGAATCATTGTCCCAGGCAGGTAAGGAAAACATCGGAGTTATTGGCAAAGTATTGTTATCCTTTAGTAGTATTTAAAATGCTCTTCACAAAACTGCTTTACACACACACACACACACACACACATACACACACACACACACACGGATGTGTAATTTGTGACCTAGGTAGGATCCAGAATACCAGAGATTAGAGAAAGGAAAGAGATGAACTCTGGCAATTAATGCTAGTAAATGCAGATACCAATGTGGGGAAGATTCTTAGGAACACTCAGGAGAAGACTGCCTGTTGAGAGTGAATGAGTCAAGAAAGGCTTTTGGGGCATTAGAAATATTGATTGGGTTGTTTTTAAAACAGCAACTAACCAAAGAGTAACTTTCTAAACATTATATGAAGAAATTGTGGCTAATTCCATAGACACTAATGGAGTGCACATCGTGTTTGCAGGATTCAGAGTCCTGCATCCCATTACCATGAACACCTTGACTGTTGCTATGACACTTTGTTTCCTCAAACTAAGCTGTCTGCTGATATTTGCGTTTCCTATTTGCTTTCATTTTTATTTCTGTGTGAGTGTTTTGCCTACATGTATGTAAGTGCACCGTGTGCATGCAGTATCCACAGAGGCCAGAAGGTGTTAGATCTCCTGCAAGTGGAGTTCCAGATGGTTTTAAGTTGCTGTGTGGATGTTTGGAACGGAACCCAAGTCCTCTGATGGACAGTATGTACCTCCTTTTCCCCACCAAACTAACGACTCTGAACAGCTGGCTTCTGTCCACTCTACCTCACCTCATCTGTCATCACTTTAGTGTCTTGGCCTGATTGTTACTGCCAGCCCATCTCCACCTTATTCATTTCTTCAGTATGTGAACTGTGTGGGTAGACTGCACATGCCAGCACTGGTTTATCCCCCAAAGCACAAAAGTCAAACGTGTTTGAGTCAGTGGAGAGGTGGTATCATGAACTGTGGTAGGTGAATCACTTACCCGAATAGTTTTCTGGGTGGATAAGGTGGTTCATTTAGTGAGGTCAGCTTCTGATGGGAGCACAGCTTACCCCAAAGCTACCTCCAGGCTGGGTTGGAGAGGTTCATAAAATAAAGAAAGCATGTGTGACAAATGATGAGTAGGAGTAGTCATCTTCGAAGACTTCCAAAGGGGCTTAGGGAGCTTGCACATGAGGGTCTGGTTGATCTCAGATGCTACTAACAGAGACTTAACTAACATTCTCCTTAAAGTCATCAGATAAAATTATGTTACCATTAATTGATACTGTACTAGCATTCTCCTTGAAGTCTTAGGTTTAAATTATGTCACTGCTAGTAGACACTACTATTATTCTCCTTAAAGTCTTAGAATAAATGTATGTCACCTCTAAGGCTCCTCTTAACATCAGAGAGCCTAGCCTTTTCATTTAAGAACACATCTTTTTCACCTCAGTAATTCATATACTACATGTAAATAACCTAGCTCATTAGAACTTTTTGAAGTCCAAATTCTAGGCACAACTTTGAAATTTTGCAGATTTTGGTAGGTAGAGTTAAATCCTTAAAACTTGTGCATGACTAACTTTTCTGGTAAAGTGTTAATATCTTCTCCTTAACCTTTGGGTATAATGAACTTACTGAAGTTTCATAAATTAGGTGCTAGTTTTCTGGTAGCCACACTTCAAGTAGAGAAACAGAATGTGGCATAGCAAGTTTACAGTGAAATAGAAAATGCCTTAATTGGTGAGTCAGTCAGCATTTCCCCTCAACTTTTTTCTTTTATTCACATCTTTCTTTTCCTTCTGCTTTTAGGAAAGAAATAGATCTAGCAAAGCCACAGTGTGTGTGTGGGGGGATCATTTGTCTCATAGGGACAATCCCAACTAATTGCCATAGTGTTATTTAAGACTGAGCTGATGGCTTAGCTCAGTTGGTCCTCGTGGTTGGCGTTGGACATTATAGTGTAGCTCAGCTGTCCTCTGTTCATAGCTTAGTGCTGATGTCATTGTTTTTTGAACAAACAATGGTTTGCATGTAAATTAATATTTTCCAATTGTCCTTGAAATATCACCTATAAAACTACCCAGGAATCCCACAGTGTAGACCTTTAAGAAATATTCACTAACCAGTGAACTCAAAACTATTTTCAATTTAGTTGTAAGTTATAGTAGAGGCAAAATAGCAATGAGATAAATTGGTCTATATTCATTTTAAGTGATATTAAGTACAAGAAAATTAAATAGTTTCTGCTCACCAAGGTCATAACTATATAATGATTAGGAGCACTCTATTGCTTGCTGGATGGAGACAGAGAGCATCCAGAGGCATCCTTGGGACTCCTGCTGGCGTTCATCTGTCTCTGTTGTAAATTATTTCTCCCTGAATAAACATCTATATTCAGCCTGTCTTTCCCAATCCTTATTATTCCACCATATCTGGTGGTTGAAGTGAGATACGAACCCATGTCTCCAGGGAGAAAGAGAGAGCTCCGGACCCCTTCCCCATACCTAGTTCCTCCATGTCATGTCCACACCTGTCCCTACCCCCAATGGGCATGGCCAGTGCAACAGGTGTGGACAGAGTGAATCTCTTATTATAGTCATGAAACATATACTTTGCTTATTAATTCATTTGAAGGACAGTGTAACACTTTGTTGACCACTGTTCAAGATGCTATTGTAGATAGAGCAATGAACAACATAGATAAAAATGGCTTCGTTGAAGGTATATTTTGTTGGAACAGACAATAAGCAAAATAAAATAATTTTAAATGGTAATGCTATAGAAAAGTAAAGCAAACAGGAAGATAGGATGCATGAGGCATATTTTCACACTATTATTACACATAGAAACATATATACACACATATATCCTTTTCATTTCCCCACATTTTCTACAGTTTAAATAAAGTACCTAAGTAAGAAAACAATTATTTTCCCCAATAATTAGATATGCCCAAGATAACTAAATAACCGTGAATCTAACTAAATCTCGGTAAAATTTATTCTTTTTTATATAAAAATAATTTGAAATTTTAATTTTAGCTTTTGCATTATTTATGTATGTTGGTACATGCTCCAAAAGGGAAATATCACAGTGGACAATTGTAATGATTTGCTAACATCAACACTTGGAATAGGTAACTCTTACTTATGGTTCTGTGGACCGGGCACTGCTTGGTTACGGAACTGTCTGAGGGTTGGTTGCCTATCTGTATATGTCTCTGTGTCATTGATGTGGAATCCAGCGTGCAGAGACATAAATGCTGGTGCTTGAGCTCCAGACCTGGCCAGTCACCATTGCCTGTCATCACATGCCACTTAGATATAAAGGCTTAAAAATCCCACAAATGTGGAAAGAGTAGAATGCCATCATGAACAGTAAATATACAGGCCTTAATGTGAACATTTTTTCTTAAAATGAAAACATTGGAAATGAGGGGCTGGAGATACAGATGAACAGTTTGGAGGGCACACTATTCTTGCAGATGACACAAGTTTGGTTCCCATAACCAATATCAGGAGCTTACAGCTACCTGCCTACTCTGGCCTCCTCAGGGACCTCCACTCACACGCACTTTCCCACTAATGTACCTTTAATTGGAAATAAAATACTTCAAAAACAAAGTAATGAAAAGATTTTTAAAAATCATGTAGGCAATTTTTAATGGTTTGCATGCCACACATTAAATAACTTTATACAAATAGATATCGAATTAAGGAAAAGATGAAGGCATATACCCATGTTGTGATATATGAAAAGATCTTTAGGTGCAGGTTTTAAAACATAGGTCTAGCTTCTAGACTCTAGATAAATCATATAATTTTCAACATGACCAGTATGAAGAGTGAGGGTGTGTGTCCTTGTTGAGGTACTGGAAACATGGGTGTTAATGAGGCAACCCTCACTGTGATGGCAGCGAGGACTTCAAAGTTTATGTAGGAGGTTTCTTAGGAAAAATTAAGGCTGATAGGAAATTTGTTTTAGTAACTTTTCCCGTTTGTTGAGTGGTTCCTGGCTAGTCCAATTCTTGCTGTATCCTTGAAAAGGTGGTATGTTCTGTACTGTAGCTATCTGAAGCCGTGAGGTTTTTGGGGGAACGTGTGTTGAGCATCCTTGATAAGACAAAGGTAGAAGCCACACAAAAATTTAAGGAAGACTCTTTGGCACCTGTCCATAGGAAATAAAATAAAGACTAGGAGGAGGTCAAAGAGTCAGATGTGGATCACACTCATCTTTACTACAATTTAATCTTCAGCAAATAGGTTTGGGCTTAATCACATTAAAAATTCCACATACAATTCTCCCATTATGGGATATATAAATATTTTAGAAGATACTGTCACTGAATAACCCTACGATACAGCAGAGCAAATAGTGTCCACCGCAATATTGTAATGCATACTGCTTTTCTTTATTTCCAGGGAACCTTTTATTATTTTGTCAGGAGGGTTGTCTTATGATACTGTGGGGAGAAGGCCCTGCTTAACAGTGATGCACGGGAAAAGCACGGCTGTGCTGGAAATGGACTATTCAATTGTCGACTTTCTCACACTCTGTGAAACGCCATACCCAAACGGTAAGCCTCGCTCTCCATAACAGTAAGATTCAGATAAGATGGATGCTGTCTTCCGTAGTTTCCATGTTATCCTGATGCTGTGAGGGAGGAGACCCTGCTGCCATTGTTTTTTTCTTTGTTACCTCTTCTGTATTGTACATTAATATTAAATACCTTCCAAAGACAGACACCGCCCATGTTAAGTATTTAAATTCTATGAAGCAGAATTAACAGAGTGGCCATATTTCTCTAGAAGTAGAGATGATACATAGGTAGGTGTGTGTGTGTGTGTGTGTGTGTGTGTGTGTGTGTGTGTGTGTGTGTGTGTGTGTGTGTGTGTGTGTGTGTAGGATTTGGGGGACTAAGAGGCTTCAAAACTCCAGAGTGAGTTCCAAGTCATGTTTGGGAATGTCGGGGAGGAGTTGCGAGTTGAAACCTCACACAAGTATGTCTCTGAGGGAAAGCTGCCTTTGCCCTGAGGCCTTCATCTGATAGGTTTAGGCCCTGCACACCCGTTTTCCAAACTGAATGCTAGTCACCTCTAGAAGGTTCCTAGTATGGCAGCATCTAGACTAATAGGGATCAGGCAGATAGGGGCACCAAAGCAGAAATAAGTTAGCACGGAGCTGAGTTTTATTTCATTTGGAGCTCTTTGAAGTTTAAAGATGTCGTTATTGACAGACACATATTAACATTTGAAAACAATAACAGCATTCTGCCAGTTCATTCTGAGATTCCATAATAACTGGTTGGGATTCAGATTGGGAGCCCATTCCCTGTGGAGGGTTACGCTCTCAGCCTAGATACATGGCAGAGGGCCTAGGTCCTGCGCCAAATGATGTGACAAACTTTGATGATTCCCCATGGGAAGCCTCACCCTCCCTGAGGAGTGGATGAGGGGTGGGATAGGGAGTTCGTGGGAATGGGAGGATTGGAGGGAGACAGAACCTGAATTGGTTTGTAAAATAAGATTCTTTCAATTTAAATAAAAAATAGTTTATTAAATAAATAAATAAGCAGACGACGTGGTTTTGATGTCTTTGCCATACCCCTGGAATATGTAATGTCGCAGAAGTTTCTTTGGTGTTCTTGTCTTACTCTTCTTTTCAAATACGTAAGAACTTTGAATGGATTGTTTTATACATTTACCTCATCCAAGACATACAAATCATAGGAACTATACTGGGCTCATCAGAATGCTCAGCACTCAGAAACTGGAACAAGGGAAGGAAGTCAGAGATGTCCATTGTCTCGTGGCTGCCCTCTTGTGTCTGTAAAACATCTGGTCATGCATTGTTCTCATATTCCAGATTTTCAAGAACCATATGCTGTGGTTGTTCTGCTGGAAAAGGATTTAGTGCTGATAGACCTTGCACAAAATGGGTAAGAACATTGGAGGAGCAATTTCATTGCTTTGTGGGGGAAAACTCACACAAGATCTCTTTTAGCTATTACATTCCTTTGAAAACTTTTCGTTTATATAAATGATTATTGCTCCAAATCCACATTGTCATAATCTGGGACTTATTGACTATAATGGATGTCATAGATGTTTGTTTCTTTTTTCCTTTGATTGAAAATATATTTTTCCTTATTTACTGTGTCCTGATTACAGTTCCCCCTCCCTCTACTCCTCACTCTCTCCCCATCTCCCCTGCATCCAGATCCACCCCTTTTCTATCTCTCACTAAGAAAATACATCCTTCTGGGTGAAATAAAAAATATAGTGAGATAAAACAAAATCTAACACATCAGAACGGGACAAAACAAACAGAAGGGTGAAAATCCAAGAGAAGACAGAAGAAACAGATCCACTCACTCACTCACTCACACACTCAGGAATCTCATAAAAAACACTAAACTGAAAGCCATAATTTCTTCACAAAGGACCTGTAGGGTAAAAAAGAAAAGAAAAAAGTTATATAGAGATAAAATGAAAGTCAAAAACAAGGTAAAGTTAATAAACACAAAGGAAAAGCCAGACACATTATTATGGGACAAGGAACCTTCAGAACAGAGTTACTGATGGATTGTTTTCTGCTGGCCGTCAGCTCATTTGCCAGAAGTTGTGAGTTGGAGAAGGTGCCTGTGTTAGTGCTGGGGGAACGTGCGCATTTCTCCTTTCTGCTCTGGGACCACATCTGGCTGCTGCAGACCTGTGCAGGCTGTGCACCTACCTACATCTTCCCATGTCCGTCAGTCATGTTGAGGGCCTCGTTTGCTTGCTGTCCTCCATCCCCTCTGCCTCTTCACTCTCCCTGCCTCTTCCTCCATGGGGTTCTCTGAGACCTGAGGGGTGGGCTTCCGTGGAGACAGCCAATTTAGGGCTAAGTGTTCCAAGGTCTCTGACTTTCTACATAATGTATTTGTTCTGATTTGCTGCAGGAGAAAGCTTCTCTGGTGATGGCTAAGCATGGCACTCATCTATGAATATAGAAGAATGCCACTAATAATAATATAACTGCTGCTTTTTTTTTTTTTTTACCAGTATTATTTGGTTTTACCTTAGGTCCTTGGTCCTTGGGCTGTCTAGTCTCTAGTTCTTGGTCACCCAAGCGACATTGTGGATGGATTGTTCCATCTTGTGTAATGGGCCCTCCACCGCCTTAGCGTATTTCACAGGCAGGACATATTGTAGATCAGAAGTTCTGTGGCTGAGTTGGTGTTTGTGTTTCTCTTTTGGTAGCCTTCCTGTACCAAAGGCGCTAGCATGTAGAGGTGAAGGCTCGTGTAGACATCAATTCAACTTCTCCATGTTCAAAGATTCGTGATTTTCTTGGTACTTCGCTCAAAGTTTGTAGAATTTCTTACATTTCAGCTTCATGCTTGTACACACTAAAACCATACCTGGCAAAATGGACCCACCTCAGTTTACCTCTGACGAACTTTTTGGCTTTGCTTCCTCTGTGCAGTCTTATGTAGTATCTTCTAGATCTGTGTCAGATTAGTTGTAACTTACATCACGTTCCTTACTACTCCAATTTAAACCACTGATTGCCATTGTTATCTTAGCTGCTCTCCCTGAAGTTAAAAGGACTGGTGCCATTTCTCGCCTGCTCTCTTCCTATCTTCCCATAGTGGCCTTAATTCATGGGATAGCAGACATGTCTGTCTGACCTGTAAATCCCCAGACCCCATCTCAGCTCTTTGTAACAACTGCTGGCATTCTCTGTACTTACACCTGTTATCAGTGATACTCCCTGTGCGCTGTGAGTGGGACCACCGTATTACTTACTTTCTCCTGGAAAAAAAAAATCACTGAGCATAGCTTCCTTTGAGCTTCCATTCATCATTCCCAGCCACCCCTGGGCTAATGTGGTTTTACCCCCCAGGGACTATTTGACAATGTCTGTATAGACATTTTATTAGGTGGACTGCTACTGGCATCTAGTGGATAAATGGCAAATAGACTTCAAGCATCCAAAGTTCAGGGGACAGTTTTCCCAGCAAAGGCTTCTCTAGATGTGAACAGTGTTGGAAACCTAATGTACACATGTGGTGCCATTTGCCTGGTTATTTTTAAGACAATCCTGACTCTATTTCAGCTTAGTCATCTGTTGCTTATAGCAATTATTTGTAAGTTTTTGTTTTGTTTGTTTGTTTTTTGTTTTGTTGTTGTTGTTGTTTTGTTTTTGAGACAGGGTTTCTCTGTATTGCTTTGGAGCCTGTCCTGGAACTAGCTCTGTAGACCAGGCTGGCCTCGAACTCACAGAGGTCTGCCTGCCTCTACCTCCCAAGTGCTAGGATGAAAGGTGTGTGCCACCAATGCCAGGGTGTAAATTTTTTATTATTATTATTATTTTGCTTTTAAAATAACAGACCACTTGAAAAATAATTCTGTATGACAGTCCTAGAAAATATGTTATTAATGTATTTGTCTTCTGTTAGGTAAATTGTTTGAATAGTGGAATTGATGCATGTGGCCTATATTGGGATTGGATTAAGTCAATAAATACTATTCTTAGTCACATGGAATAGCTTTGCAGAACTGTCAGTTAAATATGTGAAATGCTAGATCCGTGGCGCTTAGGAAAAAACTATTCTGAAGAGAAGAAAGCTAATTTTTATTACTACTCTTTTTGTGTGTGGTTTTTCTTTTGTTTGGGGGTAAAGGTGAGGATGATTGGCCTCATTTTATAGTCTACAGTTCTTTCCTGAAATACCACCTATTTTTTAGTATTATTAGCAGTAGGCAAATTATTAAATCTCATATATACTGGATGGCCATTTGGTCCTTGCTAGTGTCTAGGTTGTTCAGATATTTTTAAGTAACTATCTTATTCTAAGTGACATTATTATGGTTTTAGTTTTAGATAGAATTTTGCTTTAATTTCATAGTTTAAAGCATCTTTTGCTTATCTTGATAAATTAATTACATAGCTAGAAAACAAGGGAACCTTGTGGCTCTCAACTAGAGTGTGTCTGATTTCATATCTTAAAAGCCATGGAAAGTAAATTTGTAGTTTAGATTCTTACTGAACTGAAATGTCTTAGCTTTTCGCCATTGTGACAAACTGCCAGAGAGAACACTTTTCAGAGAGGAAGTAGGCACTAATATTTGCTCATTGTTTGCAGGCTTTGGTCCATGGCTAGGGGCTTCCATTGGTGAGGGCCCCTCCTTACCTTTGCAGGAAGAAAGCCCTACGGCAGAGTTCCCAGTAGCCAGAGAGCAGGGAAGTGTGTCGGAGCCACTGGGTCCCCCTTGTCCTTCCACCTGGTGGGCATGAGCCTCGTGAGGTGGCACTAACCCTTCAGAGTGAGCCTTCCACCTTTAATTAGAGCTCTCCGGAAATGCCCTCAGATAGACACAGAGATGTGCTCTACCGGCCACTATTCTCTCCACTTATGTGTATGATTAACCATCCCACAAAACAGCTTTCTCCATTTAATACTGGGCAAAGTATCACACCGATGGAGAAAAAAAGAATCGGGTTTTATGTTAGCTGTAGCAGCCAAAGGGTGCGGGATTTGATGACGTAATGCAGGTATCATCGATGTCTCCGCAGTGTAAGTTCTGCTTCAGCCGGTTCCTAGCAGACAAATGAAGCCTTGGTTTTTGAGGAGAATGTGTCAGAAGTTAGGTGTGAGAAGCACACGAGACAAATACATATGTAGTCTGGGTATGGCAGGGATAGTAAGGGCTACCATCGCCTTTTCGCTTAGTGGTAGTAAAAGCATCTTCTGTAATAAAACTCTTCAATACTTTACATATTTACATAAAGTGAATCAGTGTACTCTTCTAATATATAAGGCGGTCTTCATGGTTGTGTTAATGTGTTTTCTTTTCCCTGTTGTTAAAGATACCCTATTTTTGAGAATCCCTACCCTTTGAGTATACACGAGTCCCCTGTTACGTGCTGTGAATATTTTGCTGATTGTCCTGTGGACCTCATTCCTGCACTTTATTCTGTTGGAGCCAGACAGAAACGTCAAGGCTACAGCAAAAAGGTACCAAACCTGAGTTAACTGTAAATGTAACATACTATTAATTTAAATTTATCACTGTGAGATGATAGTAGTACCTTTAATTTTGGGGGAAATCATTTTTTAGAAGTAAATTATGTGTACTGTGTTCATGCCTACATAATATACCCATACTGCACAAATACTACCTATCCACTATGTAGAATATATATTCTCAAGTCGATTTCCATTTTTTTTTTTTCTAAATAGGAATGGCCCATCAATGGAGGTAATTGGGGCTTGGGTGCTCAAAGTTACCCAGAAATAATTATTACAGGGTAAGTAAAAGTGTATTTTTTTGCCAATTAAACGAGTAATAGCTAATATACTTGCTTACAGCAGAATTTTAACTCATTTGGTAAGTAAAGCTTTTCTCTGTGTTACAACATAATGAGGTTATCAACAAGAACTCGTCTCACGGTGATCTGTACCTTTTACTCATCGTTGTGAATGAGTTTGCTGACAAGTGAAATTATAACTTCTGTTTTTCCTTTTTCATCATGTTTTTCTCTCTTTCGTTTGTCCTAGGCATGCTGATGGGTCAGTTAAGTTCTGGGATGCTTCTGCAAGTAAGCATTTTGAATATTTGAATATTTAGTCATGTTTCATTGCCATTGCCCTTATGCATGATGCTTTAAATAATTGTATGAACCACATTAGATTGTAAAGTACTAGATTATCAGCACAATATTGGTTTATCAAATGTGCAAGTTGAGAATTTTGAAGAATCCAGGTATTTTAATGTTATCTGGAAGCCAAATAATAATTCTCAAGTGTTCCAATCTTTTCAAATATCATCTTCAGAACTTCTCTTTAGAGGCCAAAAGTAGATGTGAAAATAAATAATAAATTTCAAATGGAAAATGCTTATGTCCAATTCTAAAGTACTATTAAAAAGATTATGCTGTCCTTGTGAACAGACCTTGTGATTATACAGTAGCAAATGAAGGAAGAAAGGCCCTTAGTGATTGGAGACCATTTATAGCAAGCATTTATGGAAATCCACTTTACTCAGGATAGCTGGTGTTTTATAGGAATGTTTGATAATACTGGTTGCCTTTTCGGGAGAAAGTTTATATATAGGATGTCATTTTAGGGAATAAAATATGTTCTCCATATGTTCACAGCAAAGATTTTTCTCCAATTTCCTTTTGTAGTTTTTCTTCAGGCAATCTAAATCCTTTGTGATGGTGGAAATGTCTGAATATATAATATACTGGAAAATAGATAGAGAAATGAAAGTATGCTTTAGGTAAATATAGGCTATTTTCCTTCCATAACATGGTGATTAACCATTATATTTGGGTTTTCAAGGTTTGATGATTTTTTTTTATTGACAGATTTTTCATGTAATATTTTGATCATATTTGTTCCCCTTCCTCGAGTCTGCCCAGATAATCCCCACCTCCCCACCCATCCAAGTTAATCCCTACTGAACAAAAAAATTAAAAAAGGAATAAAATCAAAACAAAAACCAATAGGACAAAAAACAAATACCAAAACAAAACAAAAATTCACCCCCCCACACACACACACAATGGAGTCTGTTTTGTACTGGTTGAATACCTCTGGGTCTGGATCCTGCCCTGGAGTGTGGTTGATAAACCCACTGCCATTCCACTGAGAGTACTGGTTTTCTCTTTCCCAGCATGTGGCAGTTGGAATAACTTCTTGATGAAGGTTTGGTTTTGTATCTACTTCCCCTTCTCCATGCTGGGACTTTGTCTGATTTGAACCTGTGCAGTCTTGTACATGCTGTCACAGTCTCTGTGAGTCCATCTGTCCATCAGTGCTTTCAGCCTTGAGAGGAGGGATTTCTTCACACGCAGCCATCTACTTTGACCAGCACGATTTGTTGAACATGCTGTCTTTTCTCCGTGTGCGTCTTTGGCTTTCTGTAAAAGCTCAGGTATCCATTGATATATGGACTTATATCTTGATCTTTAATTCTGTTTCTCATTTTTCTCAAATTAGGATGATACTGGCTGTGGGCTTGCTGTAAATTGACTTTATTGTGTTGAGGTTTGTTCTTTGTACCCTGAGTCTCTCCAGGACCTCTATCATGAAAGGTTGTGTCAAAGACCTTATCGACATCTAGTGAGATGATTGTGTTGTTTGTCTTTTACTCTGTATGTAGTAGATTACTTGTTGATCGATGCTGAACCATCCTTGCATCTCTGGAATGAAGCTAGTTTGTCCATGGTGGACACTCTTTTTTATTATGTGTTCTTGTATTCAGTTTCCAAGTATTTTATTGAATTTTTAAGTGTATTTTTATAAGGGCTATTCTATTGCTCTTTAGTTTTCTTCTGTTGTTGGATCTTTGTATGGTTTTGGTCTGAGAGTAATCATGGCTTTGTAAAACAAACTGGGAGGTATTCCTTCAGTTTCTGTTTGGTGGAATAATCTGAGGAGCAGTGGCATTAGTTCGTCTTTGAAGGTCAGTAGAATACTGCACTGAATCCATCTTCTCCTACGTTTTTTTTTTTTTTTTTTTTTTGGTTGAAAAATCTTTTTATGGGTTATGGGCCTGTCTAAATCATTTGTTTCATTTCAATTTTAGTAGATCATATGTGTCTACAAATTCATCCATTTCTTTTAGGTTTTATAGCTTGGAGGAGTACAGATTTTTAAATTATGTCCCTATGATTCTCTAAATTTCCTCAGTAATATCTCCATTTTGATATCTAACTTTCTTAATTCGGATCTCCTCTGTGTCTTGATTAATTTGAATGGCAGTTTATTGATTCTTCTCAAAGAACCAAATCTTTGTTTCCTTGATTCTTTGTTCTTTGTATTGGTTTTGTTTGTATCCCTTAGTCATTTTTTTTTTTTTTTTGCCATATGAGTACTATTTCTTCTTTTTTTTTAAAGAGCTGTTGAGTGTGTCATAAGTAAGTTATTAATATGTAATTCCTTTAGGTTGTTGGTGTAGCACTTAATGTTGTCCCAGTGTTATGAACATGCTTCTTAGAACCTGTGACATCATACCCATAAGCTTGGGTGTTTTACGTTTTCACATTCATTTAATTATAAAGTGTTCCTAATTTCCTACTTGGTTTCTTCCCTGGCCCAGTTTCCATTCCATAATAACTTGTTCAATTTTCCTGGGTTTGTATACTTCTGCCATTCCTTTTGTAGTTAATGTGCAGCTGTATTTCATGGTGTTCAAGAGGATGGAGATGCTATTCCAGTTTTCCTGCATCTATTAAGACTTGCTTTGTGTCCTAATATGTGCTCAACTTTGGAGATATGTCCATGGGTTGCTGAGAAGTATATTCTTTAGTGCTTGAACGCAATGTTCTGAAGGTGTCTGGTAGGTCCACTTGACTTCTGACAACACTTATCTCCGGTGTTTCTCAGCTTAATTTTTGTCTGGATGATCTGGGTATTGGCAAGAGTGAGATTTTGAAGTCACCTGCTATCTCAGAGGGTCGGGGTGTGATTGTATCTAGTGATGTCTTTGAACTTGTGTTTGCTCTATAAGTATTTAGAATTGCAGTATCTCTTAGTGGATTTCTCCTTTAACACATATATAATGTGCCTCCCTACCTCTTCTGGTTTTTGTTTGTTTGTTTAAAATAGTATTTTGTCAGATGTTAAAATAGCCATACCATCTTGCTTTTAAGCCCATTTTCTTGGAATACCTCTATCCTTTTATTCTAAGTTGATATTTGTCCCTAATAGTGAAATATATTTCTTGAATGCATGAGAAAGATGGAACATGTTTTCTAATCCAGTCGTCCAGTCCGTGTCTTTTTATTGGGGAATTGAGACCATTAATATTGAGAATTATCAATGCTGTGTCTATAAGTTCCTATTATTTTGTTGTGATCGAATCGGTGTTTTTTGACCCTCTTTTGATGAACTATTCTAGGACTGTTTATTCCTTCTGTCCTCTTAGATAGTTAACCTCTTCAGGCTGAAATTTTTCTTGTAATGCTTTCTGTAGACCTGGATTGGTGAGTAGCAGTTGCTTAAATTTGTTTTTATTGTGAAATATTCTTTTCTTTCTCCATCAATTGTGATTGATAGTTTTGGTAGGTATGGTAGTCTAGTCTGGCATCTGTAGTCTTTCAGAGTTTATACAAAGTCTTTCCAGGCCTTTCTGGTTTTCAGAGTCTCCATTGAGAGGCCAGGTGTTATTCCCACATGTCTACCTTAATGTTACTTTATCTTTTTCCCTTAGAGTTTTTAATATTATTTCTTTGTTCTATTTGTTTTGATTATTATGTGTTGTGAGGAATTTCTTTTCTGGCATTGTCTATCTTGTATTCACTATGCTCCTTTAACTTGATAGTCATCTCTTTCTTCAGACTGGGTAACTTTTCTTCTATGAATTTGTTAAAAATATTTTCTGTGCCTTTGACTTGCATTTTTCCTTCTTCCATCACTATTCCAAGTATTTGTATATTGGGTCTTTGCACAGTGTTCCAGGTTACCTGGATACTCTGTTCCTGACTTTTATTTACTTAACATTTTCTTTAACTGAACCATCCGGTTCTTTGACCCTATCTTCGAGACCTGAAATTCTCTATTCCATGTCTTCTAAGCTGTAGGTGAGGTTTTTTTTTTTTGTTTGCCTGTTTGTTTTTCTTCCTGAGTTTGATTTCAGTTTGAGGTTTTTTTTTTAGTTTTCCTATTCCTTTGTTAAATTCTATTTTCGTGTCTTGAATTGTTTTCATTGTCTCATTCAACTGTTTATATTGTCAGTCTTCCTTGGGGGCATTGATTCAGTTCCTCTTTAATGTTATTGAACATCTTCATGATTGATATCTCAGTTAAATTGCTTTGCTGGGTTCCTGTTACACTAGTTTTACTGGCTTCTGAAGAAGGCATATTACCATGGTTGTTCATCTTTGTGATTTTTACACTGGATCTAGGTGTCTAGAGTCATGACTATTAAAGTATTTCTTGGTGTAGATGTCTGCTCTTATCTTTGTTGGGTGCTTGTTCCAGTCCTTGCTTACTGTTGCCCACTCTGGGTTCTAGCCAGGTGTGTCATCTGTGAGGTCCCTCTATCCCAGTGCAGTATGGAGGCTGTTGGTTGCTGGTAGAGAGAGATTCATGGGTTGGCAAGGAGTCACAGAAAAAATGGAGGTGGTCAAGGAATCGCTGAAAGGGGGGGGGGGGGAAGAGAAGAATTAGAGTTTTTGATTCTCAGCTAAAATTTGTAATTTACTTTCTTCTAGTAACTCTACAAGTACTGTATAAATTAAAAACGTCTAAAGTGTTTGAAAAGTCAAGAAATAAAGATGACAGACCAAACACCGACATTGTAGATGAAGATCCATACGCCATTCAGATCATCTCCTGGTGCCCAGAGAGCAGGATGCTGTGCATAGCTGGAGTGTCGGCGCATGTCATCATTTACAGATTCAGCAAGCAGGAAGTGGTTACAGAAGTCATCCCGGTAATCTCTTTCAACCGTTTTCCTCATCGGTTATCCAATATTTTTAAGCTTTTAATAATTAGTACACAGTTTGCAGTTGCTTTTGAATAAAAATTTGAAAGCACTTTAGTATTTCTATCATGTTTTGTGAAAAATTGCACTTTTACATATATTTTAATGGACTCTCAGAACCTCTAAGTACATTATGTCTTTTATTTAAGAAGTGACAACTCCTTACATTCTAAAATCGTAATGCGTATGTGTGTACATGTGTGAACTCCTACCCATATACATACGTTTTTAAAAGTTGAGTCAAAACTTTTTTTTTCTTTTTTTTTTTTTAGAAATATAGTCTTTTTTATTACTTTTAAAAATATTCTTTCTGATACATTATAATACAGGAGTTTTAACTATTAGGAACAGGTAAACAGCCATTCTCTTGTAACAGATGCTTGAAGTTCGACTGTTATATGAAATAAATGACGTGGAAACACCAGAGAGTGAGCAGCCACCGCCACCTCAGTCCACCCCTGTGGGCAGCTCCAACCCTCAGCCCGCCCCTCCTCAGTCTCACCCATCCACCAGTAGCAGCTCATCTGATGGGCTTCGAGATAACGTACCTTGTTTAAAGTAAGTTGCATGTTATCTTTCAATTTACAAAAATAATAATTAGTATGCCTACCTTACATTTGGCTGTGTTTGCCTGGCTTGTGCTTTTACGGTGTAAGAAGAATGGTAATTTTATTGGGTTGCTCCCAATGTTACCAAGGTTTAAAATGATGAGGTATGTCGGCTACGGGTCACCCCGTATGTATCACTCCACCTTCACATCCAGCCATGGTTTCTCCTGGGACTAGATTTACTTTGGTTTAGGTTCATCATTTTCCCTGAACAATGGAGACTCTTCTTCTTTTCATTTTCACTTTGGATCAGTACGCTTGTATTTTATTTTATCTCTTCATGAATCTTCGCATCACCTTATAGGACTTGATTTAGTATCATTTTAAGATCATACTAGTTCATGCAGGGATACATTGGATACATTTCTCTTTCCATTTTTTTCTGTTCAGTTTTTATCTATGAGTGATTAAATTCTTCAGCAGACAGAGAAATAGGTAAGGAATTAAAATTTCTGAATTACATGAAGACTGCACAACTCAAAGTTTTACGTAGAAAGCAACTAAACTCATGATGGGGACAAACGCTCTTGTAGTGGATTCAAGGAGGAAAGGATGACAAGGCAGCATTCGGACTAAGTAAAGAATTAGGCTGTGTGTTGATTTTAATATGCATATATTAATATATATTTATATTTTTGTATATTTATATATTTTATGTATGCATATATACATTAATATCTGCAAGAATCTCTTCTTCTAGTGAGTATGTGATGGTTACAATGTTGATATAATAAAAAAGTTACTACCCACATAAAAAACGTAATTGTGATATTTTTCTTTTTTTTTTAGTGTATGTTTATCTTAAGATTCATTTATTATTTATTTTTTTATGTGCATTGGTGTTTTGCCATTGGTGTGTGTCTGTGTGAGGGTGCCGGATTCCCTGGAACTGGAGTTATAGATAGTAGTGAGCTTCCATATGGTTGCTGGGAATTGAACCTAGGTCCACTAAGAACAGCTCTGCTCTTAATGGCTGAGCCGTCTCTCGAGCCCCCACAATTTGGTTTAAAGTAGATGTTTCACATTCATTAAATGTTCTCAAAATCTCGAGAGCATGGATTGTAAAGGAATGATTGTTGAGTAGGGATGACCTTACCTGTTTCAGGGTATGTGCCAGTGTCTGGAGATGCTCTTAGTTTCCCACAGGGGCTGGGGCTCCTGTTGATGAGCTGGTAGCGGGGAGCCTGAGATGAGACTGGAATGGCTAGCAGTGGACATGGCAAAGAATTGCATCCTTCAAATTGCAGCGCTCTCAAAGGCCGCAAGTCGGCTTCTTCCCTTCCTTCCTTCCTTCCTTCCTTCCTTCCTTCCTTCCTTCCTTCCTTCCTTCCTTCCTTCCCATGTTTACCTCTCCTTTCCTGTGCCTCCTCCTCTTCCTCTTGCTTCCTCTCACCTTTATCTCTCACACTTAAAAACACACATCTCCTTTATCTACAGCTCCAGTATACATTATCTACAGTGAAACTTACAATATTGTATTTTATATTTTTTGTTTGTTTATTACTCAGTACTACTTTAACACAAAATTTTAAAATGTCACTGCAATGTTTTTATATTGGTTTCAATTTTTTTTAGGTTTTGTTAATTTTACAGGTGGATAAAATATAATTATCTTTTATGGGTATTGGAAAAATAGTGTTGTGTTTCCTCAGTTTTATCAGTTGCGTGAAGTAATGTTTTAGAATATTTAACACAATGGTATCATATAAAAATGTGAGATAATTTTGTCATCGTCAACAAAATTAGAACACTTTAATTTGGGCTTTAGAATTACTTGTGCCTCTGAATGTTCATAAGCTTCATATCCAACAGTTTGAAGCGTAAGATCAATTTCCTACCTGAGGAATAGGCATTGGCAATACATGGCTTTTCCATGCTAGGAGAGGCTAGGAAATAGTTATGACAAGAGACATGGGGCTCTCAATCCAGAGTTACAGGGCCTTTCACCTTAGCTGCCCAGATAATAATGAAAGACAGGTCCAATAAGTGAGTCTCTTGGTAGGTGTTTTTCCAGTGTTTGTACTGACAGAAAGGACAAGGAGAATAAGTAAGTTAATAACCAAAAACAATTAAAATCTCCAGCCACTAAACTGAAACACAGGGCCTGGAAATCTAAATCCTTTTCAGATACACTGTTTCTGGAACTGCATTGTCAGTACTGTCCATAAGCTTGAGGTTATAGATAGCATCATTATTGTCTGACATTTGTATCTGTGTTGAGATATGTTGGCTTTTAGTAGAATGTCATTTAATTTAGCAACATCTTTTCAGTTGGGTCTTCAAAATACTCCTAATCTCTAGAAACCCTCACCAGCCAACTCATTACTGTTTAATATTCCCCTATCCTGGACTTATTCAATAACTTACATACATTTTTCTTAATCCTAGAAGAATTAATAGAACTATGATTTGATAATTATGTCCTTCTTCACTTTTGAATGCCATTTTAGACTTCTAGGACATACTGAGTTTGACAACTCACTGTGGTTGCGTGTCCATTCTTGGAAGAGCTTGCTTTGAAGGGGTTTCTCCCACTGTCCCTTCAGCCTCATGTGACCAACCGTGATTTCTGTCAAGATAATGTCGTTCATGCCCTCTTCTTATCTTTACATGAAATTCAGGGAACCTAGCTTCTTTTCTTGAAGAACATAACAAAAAAACAAAATGTGATTTCTGTATTTGTTCAGCAGTTACTAATAATTGCTATTTAATAGTTGCCAATCAGTGATAATTGCTATAAAAAGTATTTTTAAGAAAAACAAAATAGCGACCAAAACCCCTATGCTTTTCCAGTAAATGTTACATTAGATTACTCCATGATTAATTTTTAAATGTGAATTTTTATTCTTTGAAAATTTCATCCATGCATTCAAAGTGTGCTGATTGTATTCATATCTTACTCTTCCTCTTACATTTTCATGAATCTGACGTGCTTTCCTGCGTACAGTTATTCTTGCATGACTATGTATGATTTCATATGTGAAGGGCAGTTTTTTGGAACTGTGTTAAAAAGCTAGCATGTCTTCCTTTTTTTTTTTTTCCAGAGTCCGAAGCTCACCACTGAAGCAGTCTCCAGGCTATCAGACAGAGCTAGTTATTCAGTTGGTGTGGGTGTCTGGAGAGCCTCCCCAGCAGATCACCAGCCTGGAGCTCAACTCTTCCTACGGACTGTAAGTATGAGGCTTGTGGCCATTGTTTTGTTTATTTTTTCCCTCAGTCTCTTCATAGTAGTCCCTGTGTTATTTTGCATTTAAGTATAAAAGTATAAAAAGATTTGGGCTTTATTTTATCATCATCTAAAATGTTGCTGTGTGACTATAATTTCAATATTTTTGCTTTATTTGAGACATGGTTTTGTTTTGAATAGTTTGAATAGGTATGTACTGTGATTACTGATATAAAGTGCTGGCCAGTGCTCATTGGAAATAGTTAGTATACCCTATACTGTCAGTGTGTTCCTCCAGAAACAATGTTCTCATATTTCTCGTAAACTCTAACATAAGATTTTATAAACAGATTCTATAGTTCTGAACTGCAACTGTGTCATTTTTTTTTTTTCTGTTTCCAAAGTCAACTTGTACAAATTTCTAAGGGTGTAGCAGTAGTCTTAGAAAAATATTCATCTATACTCAGCTGTAATTGTTCTCATGCCTTCGGTGTATAAAGCAGTTGCTATATTTTGTTTATTTTTAGAACCTCAGCATCACAGTAAGAAACAGCAAGAAACTGCTATGTACTGTCTATTACAGAAGTGTCTGTGCACAGCCCTGTCTTGTCCTCAGTAGTAGCTGTAGGAAGTCGCCTGTCCCTTTGTTCCTGCTAACTCACTATCAGTCCTCTGTCTCTGAGATTTGTACATCCAACTTAACCTGGCTGTAAGCTTATAGGCCTTTCTGATGTCTTTTATTGTCTGCTTTATAATGGAAGAGAACAAGCCTCCACCTTCTAAATAAAATAAAATCAGAGTTTCAAAAGGAATTAAAGATTAATTGATTAATTGTAGGCTTTATTGGGTGCATAGGATTGTTTGTTGGGGCAAATTTTTGCACTTTCTCTATTTTTTAAATTTGAATTAGGTGCCAATACTATATAATGAATAAATCCATATGTTCAAGTAGTTTACCCCCCCCCCCAAGCCTGGTCCCAGTGCCACACAAGCCCCAAATAACACACAGAGATGCTGTATTAGATATAATGCTGTTGGTCTGTTACTAGCGTTTCTTATTGGCTAGCTCTGTCTGAAGTATTAACCCACTTCTATATCAATCTAAGTATTTCCACATGGTCTTATCAGAGAGAGGATCTGGAGTTCTGCTCTGTTCATTCTACATGTTGAATCTTCTCCTACCTCTCCCCGAATCATCCTTCTCTCCTAGCCTTGCCTATCTTGCTTTCTTATTGGCCAACAGGGCTTTATTCATTAACCAATACAAGAAACATATTTACAGAATGACAACTCCCATCGTCCATGTTTAAAGCTTTAACTGAAAGATCTAACTTTCTGGCCCCTTTATACATTCATACACAGTGTCAGTCATCGTCTGGACCCGAGAGGATGCTTTTCTCTTTGGGTTCATTATCTCCTTTTCTAATGATACCCATCGTCTTTGACTATGAATGTAACTTCTCTATACAGGCCAGCTGCCAATATGCCTTCAGAGCCCTTAGAGTAAGAATCATTTGTAAACAAGAGATGAGACTGTGGCTCCTAAACTGCAATGAAGAAAGCGTTTTGAACACCTCAAAGGGGGTCTCTCAAGACTTACACTTCCCTTTGATTCTTGACAGAGGCATTCCCAGAACTCACTCCAACTATCACTCCACTGTCCCAGGAACAGAAAAATAGACGTTACATTGCTTAGTGTGTGTGTGTGTGTGTGTGTGTGTGTGGCAGGGGCATGTATTGCTGGTCAAGCTTCAGCTTCTGTGTTGAATATTCTTATGAGTGAGGCTAGTGCTTGATTTAATGATGCAGCTAATATCTACAGGGATGTGAATAGTCCTTGAGAAGGGCTGTGTGCTCTGTACTCCCATGCCTGCACTTGTCTTTAGTTTCAGGTGACTGAGGTGAATCCCCAGATCCTATAATTCCCCTCAGGAGCTCACACACAAAGATAGGAAAAGAATCTTCTGAAAGGTCCACCATCCTGTTTCCTGCAGCTTTATGGTTGACATTTCTCTTAATAACCGTACTGAGATGCGTATACTTCCCGCTGCCAGGGTGGTGTTTGGCAACTGCAATGGCATCGCAATGGTTGACTACCTCCAGAAGGCAGTACTGCTCAACCTCGGCACCATCGAACTGTACGGCTCGAACGATCCTTACCGGAGAGAACCCCGCTCGCCTCGGAAGTCGCGACAACCGTCAGGAGGTAAAAAGAAAAGAAAAAAGCCTCCTGAGCTTTAAATGCTGCAGACGCTCACATACACGTGTCCCTTGGCTCACATACACGTGTCCCTTGGCTCACATACATGTGTCCCTTGCGCATGCATTGTCCTTGTGTCTGTACGTGCCTCGCTGAAGCTGACAGCGTGTCTGGAGTGTAAACAACCCAAGACTAGCTGGAGATTGGAGTCTTGCTTTGGCTGTGTGCTGCCTTTACACGTTCTTTTGTTCTTAACCATCTAGGGTTGTATGTGATGTCCCAAGAGAACCAGTGTCATACTTCGCTAATGCAAAGCGCTAGGAACATGTATCCACTTTTACTGCATTTCATCGCTTTGTTGTTTGGTCCCTCTTAGCCAGAAACTGGGTTTGAACCATTTAATTCAAAGTGAGTGTTCCTGTGCGGAAGTGGGCACAGAGGTGATTGACATCCCTGATAATGAACGTGCCCACATAGCCTTGATTCAGCACAAGCTCAGGCTCACAAAAACATAAAAAAAAAAAAAATCTTTGTAGCGTTCTTTGATGTTTGCCAAGTATCTAATGTTAGTACTAAGTGTTTTAATGTGGGTATCTCTTAGAACATAGAACAGACATATCTCTAACTAGGTATCCTGTACCTCTTGCCTGTATTTTGCTGCATGATAACAGCAAATAACTTTGTATGTATGACATAAAGGGTATATTAATGAGACCTCTAGCAATGATTGACAGTGGGCTTAGCTTTCCTGTGGGCCCTCCCAGCTAAACCAAGGATTGAGGGGATCCTCTTGGGGCTTGTTTCGCTCACCTACGGAGTCCTGGCAAGCATTGGAACATCGTTTAGGGAACTGGTAAACATTGTCTCTACTCCCACGGAATTAAGGTTCTCTTTGATTCAGGGTCAATGGAGCCATGATGTCTAGCACCACAAATATATAGTACATACAATCACACATACTTGCATGCATACACATCCCCCATACCCACACACACACACAAAATATTTTAAAATTCAGGTTTAAGTTGAGCGCAGTACATTATTGACTAATGATAGCTACTAAATTTGTAACACGTGAGTAAATTAAACAAAAAAAGAAAATAAAGGTAGTATTAGGCCTTCCTATCATTTTGCTTAGTGGTTAGAATTTTCTTTTTGGAGTTTTGAGTTGTCTGTCTGTGCGTCTGATCATTTTGTCGTGTATTATCTCAGCAGAAGTTCTGTTTCAGCCATGCCATTCTAGTGCCTGTCTCCTTTCTTTTCCTGTCCGTCCTCACGGCCTCACTAAGGTATGCTGGTTGTGACCTCTTGCATGTGCGGCCTCTCTAGCTTGTACTCTGAATCAGTGAAAAAACTCCGCTCTTCCTTCCTAAGTAAGTTATTTATGTCTTGACATTTATGTTCTGTGTAAGGTGATTGTTTTGTTTTTCATTTTACTTAGCCACTAGAATACTTTATATCAAAAAGACTTTCGTTTACTCAGTATTTAGGCTTATAACAGCCATTTAAACAATGTGCCCTAACCTAATTTCTTTATAAAGCAAAGAAAGTATGAACGAATATTAAAATATTTTCATGATCTTACATACTTGTAAAAATCTTAAAATGAATTTCTTTTCCCCTTTATACTCTAGAAGATTTACATTAAATTGCTACTTAATTAAAAGTCCAAACTTATGTAAAGATAAAACAAGGTTTATATTATAATTATTTTTTTCTTAAAATTTACTACATCATGTTTTGCTATACAGTAAATCTCATAGTATAATTTATAATATCATTTTATATTTATATTATATTATATTATATTATATATTTTATATTTATAATATCATTTTATATTGAAGAATTAGATGTCAGTCATAGGACAACTATTTCAAGGTTTTGTTAGGTTAAAATGTTTACATTGTAATTTGGCTTCACTTTATCATTATTTGAGGTTTCTTAAATAAAAATTTAAAAAGTGTAGGCCGGTGGGGGGGGGATTACATCTGTGGTAGAAGAGAGTGCTTCATAGAAGGAGGGAAGGAAAGAAAGGTTAATTGTCTTTAAATGTTTCCAGTCATATCATGAAAAAATTTGTGCCTCTGATTCCAAAAATGACTTACTTATTTTTCATATAATATTAACTGGATAGTAATTGGCATTAAAATCCTTTAATTGTATTGATATAAAAAGAACGGTATTCTTTGCCAGTGTTGGGGTGCATGCATACCCTAGAATGTGGGAAGCTGGGACTCCTTAAGCTCAAGGCTGGCACGCAGAGCCCTGTCTTAGAATTAAAAGCAGGCTGGGCGGCTCCTCCCCCAGCACTGTGGTTACAGATGTGTGTTGTGGCACTTAGCTTTCTTGTTTGCTTCCTTCTTCTTGTCCTCACCCACTTCCTCCTCCTCCTTTTTCTTTTTTCTCTCTCTCCTTCTTCTTCCTCCTCCTCCTTTTTCTTTCTTTCTCTCTCTCCTCCTTCCTCCTCCTCCTTTTTCTTTCATTCTCTCTCTCCTTCTTCCTCCTCCTCCTTTTGTAGCTTGATCTGTAGCACAAGAACCATCACACTGTTCTTCAACTCTTTTAATAGGTCCACTTGAACGGGGAATTGTATTTACTACCAACAGATACCGCCTATTTTGATTAGGACTCTAGGGTCACTTTGATAAGATAAAACGTTATTAGTTAAAGCTTGAAAATGTAAGTTCTGTTGTTACATTGCAACTGAATTATGACTTGAAATATGGGTTGAGGCTTCCTAAGGAAAACTGTACGGCTATCTGAATGATACTGGTACCTAGGGGATACCCGAACCCATTGCAGACCCTCTGTTTATTGTGTTTTCTGGTTTTTGTTTTGTTTCGGTTTTTCTCTTTGTGCACATATATTCCTGTGACAATGTGTAATTAGAACGAGGCACTGTAAGATTATCAACAGTAACTAATTCTAAAGTGAACAATTAGTATTTATATATTAAAGCTCCATGAGCGTGGTCTCTCTCCTTCAAAATGTCTTAGTGCTGTGCATTTCCCTCCACCCCCACACCTCCCCGTGGGGATGTGGCATGGTTCTCAAAGCAGCTTCTGGTTCTAGTAGGCTCAGCAGCATCTGCACTCTTGGGAGGACTTGGCCATCAGTGCCCCAACACGGAAGTGTGTAGTCATAAGCAAGACTGGTCCTCCGTGACTACTAGGCAAGTGGGAATATGTTAAGATAGAGTAACGATGCCTCTGTGCACTGCCCAGACAGGTCCCTAACTTAAAATATAAGAATTATGTCTAGAGTTTACCATTTACTATTTCAGACCAGGTTAACAGTGAGTATTGAAACCATAGAATGTGAAGCTGTAAGAAGAGGTGTGTGCTCCACAGTCAGGGCTGCCAGGGGACTTAGTGGGTGAAACACTTAGCGTGTTGCCAAGCCCGATGGCCTGGGTTCAGTTCCCTGAACCTGAACCTGAACGTGGAACAAGTGGACCGTTCCCACAAGTCATCCTCTAATCTTTCTATGTGCACTGTGGCATGCACTCCCTCACACACACATACACGCATGCACACTGCATAGAGAGATGGGTCTAAAGGTATTTTAAAGAATGTGTAAAAATGCACTTCCACCAGTAAGCGTGATACGTAGCAATTGTAAGTTTGCTGTTTGATGAATTAATAGGGGGCAGATCCTGACTGGTCTCGGGGCATACATGCTGTGACACCTGGCTGCTTCTGAGGCTTTAATGTGCAGGCCAGTTTCTCAGCCAATGCACACTGCCCCTTTGTGTGTGTGTGTGTGTGTGTGTGTGTGTGTGTGTGTGTGTGTGTGTGTGTGTGTGTTTGTGCACGCACACAGTTTCTGTCCTGCTACACTCAGTGCGGGTTCCTTGCATGAAAATGGGTAGGAAAAGTTATTTACATAACAAGGTCAGTTTACCAGTTGCTAAACCAACGAGGAATATGCTCCCCCCTCTCAGCAACCATTAACTGTCTGTAACTCTGAGAAGAGTATTAGAGGCTCCTGAGTCCCCTTCCACGCCTGTGATGGGATAGTGATTGGCCCAGTCATGTGAGGTCTTGTATAAGAAGCAACCACTGCCGTGGGTTCATGGCACAACAGCCATGTCATGTTCCGAGGACAGTAGCTCACAGCCTCACTTCCAACCTTCAGCTCTGTATCCTTTCTGCCCACTGTTCTGCAGGGCTCCCTAAACCTAGGAGGAGTTGATGTAGACGTCCTCTTTAGCACTGGGCATCCAAGTCACATAATTAGGAGTCTCTCCTTCTTACCACTGCTAAAAGAAGTTTCTCGATCAAGGAAGAGAGCATTGATCTATGAGTGCAAGCATAATTGTTTAGAAGGCAGCTTAACATCATGTCAGTTTAGCAAAACAACGGTAGATTACACACACATACACACACACACACACACACACACTCACACACACACTCACACACTCACAGACACACACATACACACAGACCAACACACACACACACTCACAGACACACTCACAGACACACACATACACACAGACCAACACACACTCACACACACACACAGACACACACACACACAGACACACAGACTCACAGACACACGACATGTCCCATCACTTCACCTGGCATGGAGTTTTGATTACGTTTACAGTGTCAAGCATGAATTTTCTCCCATGTGGTAGGTCTCAAATCCAATCACAAAGTGGATGGTATGAACAATAACAGTCTTGCCAATGCATGATATCGTGCCTGGCATGTAAGTACTGTAGCTCATAGGGTTTGCAACTATGGGAGAGTCTTATCCTTATCATTATTACCATTAGTTTATGATATAATAGGTTTCCGTGCAGCTTTTTCAGGCATCCTTTTTCTTACCCCCCTCATAAAATACTTTGCATTGCTTTTTAGCTTTTTATTATAATTTCAGCCAACTTACAGTATAGTTCGTATAAAATTTATATAGTGCATATCCACCTTGAGATAAGTCTTTATTAAGAGTTTTTTAATGTGATATTGTAGTGGGATATTCACTGTGTCTGCTTCTGTGGCACTGATCACACCCATTGAGGGGTGGAGTCAGGGGCGGAAGTGACCTGTGGGGCTTGGTCTCGGAAGGAGGCAGAGAACGCTCTCTTTCTGGAGGGACAGGGAGGAGCATCCAGTTTTAACTGCTGTGTTCATCTGTCTGTGTTGTGAGTTGTTTCTCCCTTAATAAACATCTATTCAGCCTATTTGTTTATCCTGACCCTTATTAAATCACAATATGATATTATAGTTTTTAAGAGGCAGACTGTATAGGATAGGTAATGTGCAATATATAAAATACTACAAATTTAAGAGTTAAAAATATTTTCAAAAGTATTTAAGTGACGTGTTCAAGACATATTTAAGGAAAACCACTTGGAAATTTGAGTTGAGGACTCTTGTGATTTAAAAATTACCTAATTTAAGTGTTTCTTTATTCACTCTTGGGAAAATCAAAGGGGCACGTCACATCTGGTGTTGCACAGGTCTTGGGCCATGTCTGATATCCTTCAAGAATAACAGATCACTTCATTTAGAAGTCCTGTTTCTAGATTTTCTCGTTCCATGGACTACAGCCACATTACATGGGCATATTTTACCAGAATGTTCCATCTCAAGCCTCATCATTGCCATGTCCATTAATTTATCTTTTAGTGGTTAATAGAGAAATAGACCCTGTGGGCATGAGGTAAGTTTTCATAAATGGGTGTGGTCTCATGTGTTCTTATTTGCCTTCCAGCGGGCCTGTGTGATATTACTGAAGGGACTGTCGTCACAGAAGATCGCTGCAAATCTCCAACTTCTGGTAATCCGGTTTTTATTTCATTAACAATTATGATAAAAAAAAAAACTAAGATGGATTATCAGTATATCATTTTATCAGCAGTTATGACTACATATAAGAAACATATCACTTGTCTTTCTTGAAGTCTTTTTAGTAAGAGAAAAGAAAGGTAGCACATGCTGATAAAAATCCATAGCTTGTGTCTGTTCAGGCTTGTATATTGCACACTTAGCTTTCTTAAAGGTAGCAGTGTTAAATGTATTACCTGTTACCACTGAATCCATCCATGTTCTCGTTATCTCAGATCTATGCTTCTACATATTCCTGGTAATGTTCAGAAGAATGGAGTATGATCAATGAAAAGTTGATATTTTTTTTTACTTGAAAATTCAACTTTTTGGTAATTATAACAGATTTTTTTCCTCTTTTTTGGCTCAGTGATAAGGATCAAACCACCTTGGGCATACTAGGCAAGCCCCTTGCCTCTAAGTGACACCTCCAGACCCAAAAGTTATTGAAGATTTTGACGTAGTCTGAAGATACGGACTCTTAGGAAAATTGTAGCCTGTTTACATTTGTTTTTCATTTCTAGTATGTTTATGGACTTGTCAAAGCAACTCGTTTTTACTTTCAGGGTCTTTATATGGCCCTTGTGTATATTAGTATTTCACAGCAACATTGTTTTTAGTACATTTGAGTATCCTTAGAATGAAATTGTGAGTTTATTGCATGAGATTGTAGCTTTGCTAGTCTTTAGTAAATTTAACTTGATTATTTTAATTACATTTATTGTCTTTTCTACCTAAGAAGCTTCACTAGCTTTTCTTCTAGGAATTTTTTTCTTGGCATAAGTAATGCCGTGTTTAGATTTCTGTCTTTCGCTAGCCACTCTACTGTGTTGGACAGAATTGTATGATGGCACGTGCTGGGAGGAATACTTTTTTAATCACTGCCACCTTTCTGTTTCTACTTTATTAGCCCTAAGTTGATAAAAAAAAAAAAGTTTTTGTGTTCTCTTTTTTATAATTGTTTTCTGATTTTGCACAAATGGATCATTTTATTTTTCAAAATTGAAGATTTCCCCTAGGGAGAGTGGCCGTGGGTAAAGGGCTTGCATTTGAGACGATGGGAGTTTGTTCCTCAGAGTCCACAGAGGAAAGCCAAGCACAGTGACGCGCTGTTCTAATCCCAGCCCTGGGGAAGTGAAGACAGTGGATCCCAGTGGCTTGCTGGCCTGGGTGGCTCTTCCAAGACAAGAGCCTCTGCCTCCAAACACGGTGGATGGCACCAGAAAGTGACACCTGGGGTTGTTCTTTGACCTCCACATGTACGCATGGGCGCATGCGCGCGCACGTGCACACACACACACACACACACACACACACACACACACACACACACACACTCACACACACACGAACAGGCACTCACAAAGAATCTATCCACACAGGTATTTTGTTCTTTAAAACTCCTATTAAACTTCTAGAACATAGAGCCACACTGCTACCCACCCATCAGTAAATGTGTCTATGATAGAAAGGAATTACTTTCCCTCTTGTAGGATTGGTATCTTTCTAACTTTGGAGTTAGAACTATAGTATATCTTCATTATTCTTTCTAAGTACATTCAGTTTATTCCTGCTCTTTCCCACCTCCCCAAAAGACCAATCACTACAGATACCAGTGTACTAAGGGCCTGATCACTATGGGTATTTTGGACATGGAACATATCACACTTAAACTGATAATTTTTGTAGTTGTATTCAGCCCAAATAAATTAACATCTTTTTTCACACTAGGCCAAACTTTAAAATGGCAGGTGCAGGAAGCATTTAATAGTCACACACAACTTTAAATAAATGCAAAAGGATAGTTAATTATAAATATAAATATATAGAAAGTACATAAATTTGTGCTCCAAATCCAACCCCAGAGATCCTCAAAGTAGAAGAAACCCAAACGTGGTTCAACATTTTAAAATATATTTTGCTTTTTGGTTCATATGCGAACTTAGTATGAGTTTGACATTGATGAGATGCTACCTGTTTTTATTGTTTCTAACATTTCTATCAGCTTGAAGCGCAGAATTGAAGTTGTAACCGCACGATCAGTGACAAGACATGAATTTTTGTCCTTAAATATAAAACCTGCAGTGTGTTCAGATTTGCCTTTGCTCATGCTCAGATGGTAGAAGTCTGAGGAGTCAAGTCTGTTCTTACACATCAAGAAAAAGCGTTCTTCAAAGAGACCAAATCTCAGGCAGTGCTAGCATCTAAAAGCCTCTGTGGATGGCAGTGTGCAGAGCTGAGCACACTGAACTGGGCCCTAGAATGTCCCCGTCAGGGTCCCTCTGGTCCCTGAACTTCTGCAGATTGGGTCCAGTTTTCTGTTGGTTGCTAGTGTTCTGTACTGTCACGCCTGATTATCTTAATATTTATAATTGCTTTGCCCTCATCCATTGCTACTTCCTAATTGAGAGTAAAGGAAAGATTTATTATCATTCAGTTTTCTTACTAGCAAATTAAAATCTAACAATAAAAAAATGGATTAAATTAATTTGAGGTGACTCAAAAAGCCAGTTTTCTTTTTCTTAATTTATTTAATTTTGGTGTTTTGAGACAATCTTGGCTAGGCTAGAACTCACTGTGTATGCCAGGTTGGACCCTGCCTCCTATGTGCTGGGATTAAAGGTGACTGCACCTAGCTTTTTTTTTTTTATTTGTTTTCAGTAGCATAAAAATAACAAAAGTACTTGACTGGATACTCACAATGAGATAGGATATAAATAAATAAAATAGTTAAATAGCACATAATAAATTATGAAAACATTAGTTAATATTTTAAAAGTTAATATTTGTAGAAGAGGAAAACATGTGTAAAAGTGAACTGGAACTTAGAATGTGTCCCTCAGACATATGAAGAAGAGATCGATATTTTGAAAGTGTAAGTGCCTGTGTACCTCCTGTCAAATTCCATGCATTGACCAAAACATAAGCTTACAATGAAAAAAACTGATGATCTTTTAAATGCTGTAACCAAAATAGCTGTTCAGGTAATTATTATAAATGTTCTTTTCAGAGAACATATTTCAAAGCATGTTAGAGAGTTTACCTTTCAATTTATTTTTTTTTAAAAAAACCAGTGGTCTGTGACAAGCTGACGTCAGCGCTGTGTCCTGGGTACATGGTGAGCAAATGGAAGTGAGGAGTGCCTAAATTATCTCAGGGAATTCCAACTGTTTCACCTAGACTTTAGAAATGATGCACCCCCTCTGTAATATCTATCTATATTTATGTAGACATATAAAGTGCTACGATGATTTTGGGGACTTGTTAGGCTACTTCTAACTGAAGAGTCACACAGTCTGATATAAATGGTGACTTTCAGTGTTTAAATGGTGACCTGGAGAAAATAAGTTGTAGATGTTTGTGTAATTCCAGTAACCTGGTAAACTTTGTGATTTGCCACGTGTTGTCATAGAAATTACAAGTACTAAGATATATTCCACTATATTGCCTGTTTTTGCTTAGAAAACACCAAACATTTTTCTAATATTTATATAAGGAAATGCTAGCATGCTATTACTCTGATATTTGATTAATAAAAGCCATTTATAGTAAATATACATTTACCATAAATTATGCAGCCATTTGGTACCAGAGATGACAGTATTTTAAAATGTGAAGTTCCTATGGCCATTATACTCTTTCATTGTGTTGTATTTGTATAAAAAGAAGATATTCCTGTTTCTGCTCTGAACTGTTACTGTGGTCAGTGATGGCTTTGGGATGGTCTAGACGAGATTTGGGCAAATCTGGGGATGCTATTAATAAGAACAGCATGGATTATCCAGACAGTAGAGTTTGCAAACTCTGCAGATGTGATTGGATACCGCCCACATTGGCCGGCTTTTCTTGGTGAGAATGTCTCCCTGGCCATAGTAAAGAAAGATGCCTTTCAGAGAAGTCAGGTTCAAGGTTTTGAGTTTCTACCTAACTCACTAAGGTTTATTATTTTTACTGGGGTTCTTTTAAGCATAAAAAGGAAATCTTTTTATTTCCTTTCAGTTCTTTTTATATATTTTCTCCTAGCAGAAGACTTCTTTCATTTAGCTAATATGAACTACTGATATCTACAGGAAATACACATCATTGATCACAAGTGGGGTGTAAAACTCGATTAGAATTTGTATCAGTGAGGGAAGGTCATCTGTGTCTAAATTTGAAAATATTAAAAATACTACAATACTAAGTGGTAAATATTGTATCAGAAGTATATAAAGCAGTATCATGAGAACTTAAGGGGGAAATAATCTCTAGTTAGGAAGGGGGTGAATAGTTTGATCTGTGAGATAAGTTGAGATATACTTAATAGGTGTCTAAATGTTATATTTCCTTTCTGTATTCTTTGAGTTATAAATAGTATAAAACACAATAAGATTTTACCCAGTTAGTATGTATTATGAAATTGTTAGAAATAAATTTCGGTATAGTAGACTCTGCTATACAACACGGGATATTTCTGAACTTAGTACTGGGGTATTCTAGGACTGAGATCACCAAATCCTGGTGGTCAGCAGGGTTTTAATATGTGATTGTTTGCTGTGCCATCTCTGTGTTTGTGACTGACCGTGTGCCCCTGTCCCTTCCATTGTCTTTATTTGTGTAGGCTCTTCATCACCACACAATTCAGACGATGAACAAACAGTGAATAATTTTATAGAAAAGGGTATAGTATCTTTATTTTAAAGTCTCTTATTTTGTTTATGCTTAATTTCTTTAGTTTGCTCTGAATAGATTTTGACATTTCATATTAAAATATTATTTTCAGTGAAGACCAAAAGCAGAAAGTTTTCCAAGATGGTAGCCAGTGATCTAGGTAGGAAATAGAAGTTTTTATTTTGTTTCTGATTGTTGCTCTATGCAATGCTAACCCAACACCAGAAAATGATTGAGTGCATTGCATCCTGTGGATGTTAATTTGTTATTCTTTTGCTCAATAACAATCTTTGGGCTATGTCTATTCTACATGCATAATTCTTAAAATCAGTTAAATTGGGTTTGTGGCTCTTTCTCTGGACTTACAGTGTGAATTATTCTGTTAACTTTTACATTTGCTATGTTTTGAAATAAAGCAGGGTTCAATTTATGCTCTAAATACCAAGCTTATGCTCTCAAATTTAGCTGTGAATCAGTTTTTCCTTTATAGCTTTACTTTTATTTTTTTCTACCTTACTCCCATCTCTCTCATATTTTCAAAGTCCCATATCAAGGAAATAATCTTCTAAAAGATGGCATTTTTCAGTCTGTATTCAATACCCATGTCAGGTTATGCACAAATGAAAATATTTATATTACTCTTTGTTTTGTGCATATTTTGTAATGAACGACTCAGTCTAAGATTCTCAAAGTTTAAAACCTAAAAAGAAATATATAACCAGACTTGGAAACATAATCAAATTAGAATTTTTGGGGGTCACAAAAATCTGAGGGTGCTTGAAAACTTTGAAAGTCTTGGCAATATAATATTCTAGAAAAATGCCTAGTCCACTTTTGACTTAATCATGCAACATTTATTATACAATTAATACTTTTTTAAGTTTCCCTACATTTTTACCACATATTCTTTGTTTTTCTTTTTGTATTTTTGGGGTGGTTGGTTATATGTATGTGTGCATTATCATATTATGGGGAAAGCTCCTGTGTGTACAAGCGCATGTGTGTGCACATACTGGCACATCACACACACACACACACACACACACACACACACACACAGGACAGCCTTGTGTATCTCTTTCCTCAGATGCCATCTACCTTTTTTTTTGTTGTTTCTTGTGTTTGACTTTGCTTTGCCTGAGAGTCTGTCCCTGGCCTGGAGCTCACCAAGTTCCCGATTTGACTGGCTGTCCATAAGCGCCAGGATCTCTTTCTCAGCTCTGGAACTATAAGTGCACACCTTCATTCCCAGCCTTTTTTATGAGGTTCTGGGAATCAAACTCAGGTCCTGACACTTGCAAGGCAAGCACTTCTACCAACTTAGCAGTATCACTGCCCCTATTACATACTCCTTTAAGCCCGCTAAAGTAACTGAGTTTCTCCATAGCTAGAAAAGTTTCACTTTTCCTCATTTCATAACTTTTAATATATCATTGAATTTTTCAAAAACTCCTACAGGAAAACATTTGTTTTCTTAGCATTGTAAATTGAACCCTGCTCAGTCATATTAATAATGGTGGATGACTCTTAGCCCTCTGGTCAATCTAAAATAAGGTGGTTCTTGGGCAAAGGGCTTTTCATCAATTATTTACTCTGTACCGTGGTTTCATAGTAAATCTGTTGGTAATAATAATTAAATCACTTTAATTATATACTAACTTCACAACTAATTTCCTTTATAGCATATTGTATCCTGGTACATTCAGGTTCTGCTACCACTGTAGACAGAAGTTCTGTTCTACAGAAATTTTACTAAGTAGTTTGCTAAGTTAAATTCCCTGACTTGAACAAATTCGCAGATAGCTAAATTTGTTAATGTCTGTCATTTTGTTCTATGGCAATATAGCTTTATTAATGTGTATCTTCCCATTATGTTCCAAGTAGATGTGTACCTTGAAATATTAGTGTTCAATTATTTGAAAGTCTTTATGAACAAATTAGCTAGGCTAGACAACATGTTCATGTTTGAAGGGATATGTCTTAGATAGTGTTTATTTCTTCTGTAGTCTTTCTTTTTGTCATGCCAACTTTTGTAGGTCTCCTTAGGAAATATGTTGACTATACCCACATTTTCAAAGTTATGCTGGTATATGATCTTTCTAAATATTTTTAGCCGGAAAGTTTCCTCCCCTACAGTATCTTTATTATGTCTTGGGAGATTTTTGTTGTGTCTTTCTTGATATAACCATTTTGGTATATTGAAATAAAGCTAACATCTCAAGATATTCCTTTTTTCAAATGGAGTCAGCCCCGCCTTCCATTGTGAAGGTTCTGTGGTTGAACTGTCCTACATTAGATATGTAACCTCTGTATGTACCCTAATAATAATTAGCACAGAGTATGCTGTTGAGAAACTGAAATGTCAGTGAACTGTCCAGATTAGTGTTTTCTGTGGGACACCCCATAAAAAATACCAGAACTTGGGGCTGGAGAGATAGCTCAGTAGCAGTTAAGCGCAAGAACACATATTGCTCTTATAGCGGACACAAGTTCAGTTCCCAGCATCCACATCTGACTCCCCCTTCTCACCTCCAAAGTCACTAGGTACATGCAAGCAAGGTACTCATGTAGAAATTACAAGTATTCGTCTTAAAAATAAAAACCACTAGGGATCCTTCAGTGTTTCTAGCATTCTTCATAACACAACCATGTGTTTAGGTGAAGTGAGAATTAGACGCACAGCTTGACATGGATGCCAGAACTGTTTTGGATCACTGACTGAATTGCATCATTCTTAAGTTTCATGTGTTGGAGAATGATTGTTGATGATGCCAGAGATAGTCTGTGGTTTGATTAAGGGGGTGTAGGGTGCCATTCATACTTTAGCATTATTTTTAAATTTGTTTCTTTGAAATAAATTTTTTTCATAGTATATTTGGTCATGTTTTCCTTTCCCCTAAGAATGGAAAATAAATCTTTTTTCTTGCTTATCATTGCCTTGACAATACAGCAGAGGTGGATGACACAAGAACACATTTTTAATATAATTATCTATATGTTATTCTTAGCATTTCACCTGTGCTTACTAATCTCAGGAGCTGTTATTTCTGTGTTTCACAGATGAAGGGACTGAGTGTGAGTTATCTGTTCCACAGCCAAATGATAAAAGCAGAACATGTAGCCCAGGGATCCAATTCCACTGTTGGCACTACACACACACACACACACACACACACACACACACACACACACACGTATGTATATCAAGCATATAGTATAAACATATTATGCAATTCATAAATAAATAGATAATCTTGCTATGGCCCTATTCTGCTACACAGTAATCTGGGGATAAATGGCTCATAATCAAATTCTATGTGTGATATTTTATAAAGTTTTTTATAATATAAAATCTTTTATATAAAGTTTATTTAAAAAATTAAAATATTTTCATTGAAGAGAAAAAACAAATTCTGTCTGGATACCAAATCTTGTCTACTGCTTTAGTACCTATTGCCTAAGCTTAATATATCATTCCTAGCAGTCTATCTCAAAGACAAGACTCAAGAAAGTGCACGAGAGCAATCTGGAATGTACTGGGCCCCGAAACCAAAGGCCAGCTACCCCAGGAACTGACTGTGACAGTGACTTCTTTACTCCTGTGGAGGAAGAGCAACTGCTAAAGAAATCAAAGCAGAGTATAATGCAGTAACATCATGCACAGAGAAAGTTACATGCGTGTAGTACACGTGTATAGTGTGCTTGCCTCTTCATGCTGTGGGATTAATTTTGTTAGTAAAATCTTTGACTGTTAACAGTTTCCATGAGTCACTTAGACAGTATGGCCACTATTTTTATTTACTTTGCATTTATATTTTATAAAGACTTGAAGTGAGATTCTACAAATAACAAAAAAAATGATAGTTTAGTTTACATAAAAATGGTTATATACACAACTGTATGTAATACTTTCAAGATACCCTTGAGTATAAAATACAAACCACATGCTAGCACTGTTTGGTAGACAATCAAAATTAACTTTCCTCAAGATTCCCATTTGGTGATTATTCTGTTCCATGCCATGCTAGCAGTAGATTTCTAGTTGGATTCCATATTTTGGTCTAGTCCCCAGGTCCATTTTAGTTTCTGTGTGTCAAGAAAGATTTCCTACTTGCTTGAATGCGTGAAGCTTGGAGGGTGGGGGGAATAATGTTAGAGATTAAAGAATAAAAATTCAAAATTAAGGCAACCAGTAAGTACTGTGGTGAAACAAATTGAAATGCAACTCTCCGTGTTACCTAGTGGATAGATTTTTTCTATGACATTTGTTAAAATGGGGAAGATTATACCTCAGGGAGCCCTCATCTCTCCAATCCTAAGAACACGGATATTCAGTCCATGACTCATCTCTCAATAAATCCTGAAGTGAGCGCTGTGCGTTGATCATGTGTGGTTTTCATTAGATCTTTTCACACAAGTCCTGATGGCTCTAACACAGCTTAAAAGTTGCACTCTATGCTTCGATTCTGCAGTATTAACTTATTAAATCCTACATCTTCATTATTTGCTTTCATCCTTGAAATTTCCAAGAAAGAGATATTCAGAGAAGCTAAATGCTGTGTCACAGTCTCACCGTGTAGTTGTGGCCAGTCCTGCTCACCTTAGGACTGGCTGAATTAAAGGACACTGGGCTATAAAGTTCTGCAGTTAAAAAGGGCTTGGGAACAAAACAATTAGTAGCAGTACATAATTAAAGTGTTTTGAAAATATAACAAAACAGTGAAGTAATTTTCCTAGTCACTGTATGCGTGCTCTCCTCAGTATTAAGGAACTATTGGAATTGGATCAGCTGAAGGATTGCTAGAGAAATAATTTAACTATACTCAGTATTGTATATAACAAAGATATCCTATTTGCTACACAGAAATTTATTTTATGGGACGGATTTGTTTAAATTTTCAAAAAATAATTGAAGTTATGCAAATTTGTGTCTAGTGGAAATCCTAAAGAAAAGCAAAAGCATTTAAAGAAACTTAAATTGTGTTGTAAACAGAACTTTTAGCAGGATCACACATCTGATTACTGAAAGTACCAGTAAAAAAAAATGTATAATTAATAAAATACTCATTTCATATAATTTACTTCAAGATGGATAAATTCGTTACTTATAACAATTATTTGGGATATGTTACTTCTCTATATGTATTTACATATTGAAATAAACTAAAATATTGAGCTGAGCATAGACATGCATAACTTTAATCCCAGCACTCAGGAGGCACAGGCAGTCACATCTGAGTTTGAGGCCAGCCTGGTCTACAGAGTAACTGCCAGGACAGCCAGAGAAACCCTGCCTCAAAACAAACAAAAACAAACAAACAAAAAGTTTTGTGATTCATGACATTCTATACATTTGTCTTAAAGATCCCTCACCCTTTTTTCTAGGAATATTATCAGATTTAAGATAAGGAAGTACTAGGCTATCTACAAATGCAGTGACGAGTGATTGACGTGCACACTCACGTTTGAGAAGTGATCTTAGTGGTTCACAATAACTTACCAAGCAGAGCAGTGTGGTCAGAGAGATGACATAAGAGTCTTTTAAAAAATCATTTTGGAGCTATGTAAGCCTGATTCAGCTATTTCAAGCTTTTCGTGTTACTTACCAATCTGTCCATATTGGACCTACGATATCTGGTGGAAACTTCCATGGATTCTTTGAAAGTGTTGACTTGATCTCGCACTTAGAAGACAGTTTGGGAGACATAATAGCGTCTAACTCTAAGGATGTTGTACATCACATATAATAGCACCCAGGTATGTGAGGACAGCAGCTATGGTTGTATTCAGCTGTTTTAATCATGTATTGCCTTTTATCTCTTGTCTCAGATTTAAAAAGCTGGTGAAGATGAGATGGCTGATGGATAAATGTGGCCAGTTGTCTTGTTAGAATATTCTAATTAGCTTAGTCAAACTAAGAAGTAACAAGATGACTTCTCCCCTCCCGCAAACCCTTGCCAGTCTACCTGATTGATGCCTATTCCTAACACTGGGTTTGTCGTTTTTTTAGATGACTGGATTTCTCTTTGTTTACATGGCGCCCTTATGGACTAGCAGGGTCTGTGCTTTAAATATCTCTTAACTGTCCAAACTTTAACCAAGTATATGCGTTTGTGTATTAACCTTTTTCTTTTTTCAAACGTTCACATTGGGAGCACTACTCTGTGCTGCATGCAATACCACTAACACAATAGATGTAGCAAACTGACTTCTAACTTAGAGCCACCTCCCAAACTAAAGCAATAACTGATTTTGAGGATGGAAAGTGAATTCCATGAGGCTTATGGATGAACTTTCAGTTTTTCTATTAAATAAAAGACCTGTACTGACATTGACATTTTATAGAAATACCATGATTTTAGACTAAGCATGACTTCTTGTTTTTCTCACTGAAATAGAAGTGGAAGTATTAATTTACATCAAATAATAGTTCAGTCAAATATGTTTACTGCATAATCACTTTGATTTTAGCGATATAGGCATGCCTTACATTCTAAAATTTAACTTAAAATGAGGATAGCAACCACAGACGTAGGAGCGAGGAAGATGTTCTGTCACACTCCATAGCTTGTCCTTGTGACCGCTGCGTCATCCGCAACGCAGTCCTTCTGAGGAATGACTTTTCTCCTGTAGCCCTGAGCAATAATTGATTTTAAGCTAAGAGTTTAAAATTCTGACTTGAAGTAAGAACTTCAAGCACACAAAGATATTACATCAAGTAAGTACACACTTGCAAAAATTTTGAAGTAAGATTTATTTTCTATTCCTGATGCTATTATAAGTGAATATTAATTGTCGCAGAATATAGACTGAGTAATAAAACTATTCACTTCTATCTTGAAAATCAGTTGCTGTGATAAATATCAGCCAAGTATTTCTTAGAATTTTAAAAATATATTTTATTTTTCAGCAAAGATGTCAAGGAAATTAAGCTTGCCAACTGACCTAAAGCCCGATTTAGGTAAGTAGAGTAAACATCCAAAGCAACTGAACATTATAATAGGAAAGTGGAGGTCAGACAATTAGAAACTCCTTTCTGAAACTCAGTGTTACAATGATAAGATGCTCTAAGATTTAACATCTTTTGAAATAGCGTCTAGGATGCACACTCGGGCAAAACAAAATTTGTATTTCCTTGCCACTCTTGCTTTTTTTCTAAGCAAAATTTTCTCAATTGCAGGTTAAGTTTTACTAAAACTGTTTTTATCCCATCCATTCCAAAAACTTTTCACACATATAAATGGGATTATAATAAAGATCTTGACAAAGCCATATTCCTCTTTCGAATACCCCTCCCTGAATTGTGTGTTTATTTTGATTGAAGAAGTAGAGATGAAGGATGCTTTCACTGCGCACTGTCTTAAGGATGACTGCATTGCTTTCTTGAAGTTGCCCATCAATTTCCTCCCCACTGTTACTAACCAGCGTCCCCGTCAGACTTGGGTGTTGGTCCAGCTCAACATACTAATTTTAGCATCTCTTTCTGCCATTTCTCTTACCTCTGTTATACTTAGAGAAAGCATGTGGTAATTAGTAAAGGCTTATTATGTTCATAGCTATCATCAGTAGAAGTAGGAAATCCAATTTAGTAGAATTCTACAATACCACTCTTAAAGGGCAATGAAATTAACCATAGAAACAAGCTAGCTCCTGTTTCCAGAAGAGCAACATCCTGCCTTTATTATAAAGATGAAAATCTGAGTGCCATGTCAATGAGGAGGGGGGGCAGCACAGGGAGGGTGTTGTAATTTAAGAAAGGCAGCGGGTGAGAGAAAGACACCATGCAACAGGGTTCAAGCAGAGGGATTTTTATTAGGGGAGTTGGAGAACGGCTTCCAGGGACAGGAGCGGCAGGAGAAAGCAAAGAGGGACAAAGAGAGAGGAGAAAGAGGTGGGGGGCAGACAGAGAGAGGGAGAGAAAGAAAGACAGAGAGAGGAGGATGGGAGGTGGGCAAGGCCCTGTAAGAGGAAACATGGTGAATAGGCACAGCTGGTGCTCTTAGTGGCAGCAGCTGAAGGCGTGCCCTGTCAGGACCCCACAGGCAGGCCAGTACAGATGCCTGAATACAAATGGGGAGGGATTATCAAAAAATAAGTTTAATTAAAAACTGTCATAATTTGAACCCAAGCATTTCGTAGACTTACATTGTACATGTTTGCTCTAGAGGAGGATTCAGGATTTTCATCACAAATTTGAAGAGGCTCATGGTTTTAGTAACATAAAAATATTGCAGTTAAGCTGGCTGTGAGTCTTTCAGCATCTTTAAAAGTCTCACATGCTCAAATACTCATTTAAAAGTACTTTTAAAGCTTGTAATATGTGTGAATATGTGCACATATCTGCATTGCAATTAAGTATTTTTGAAAACATATAATATATGTCAAATTATACAAGAAATTAGTCAATGTGTGCCCACCCTGCTTTTATAGGCCTCCTTAATTACTAGTAAAAAAAAAAAAGTGATATTTTCAAGGTGATTGTATAGATTCAATAAAAAAAAGATTATGTATAGTATTATAATCATACCTAGTGTTTGGCAACCATTGCTTCAGTCTAGCAATTTTCATTTATGTTCCTCATGTTAGAATTGTTAAACATTGTCCAATGGGGCACATCCGTTATCCATTGTCCAATGGGGCACATCCGTTATCCTAGCTTTTAAAAGTTGAGGCAAGATAGTCGAGAGTTTAAAGCCAATTTGCTGTACACACCGAGGCAGTGTCTCAAACGATCAAATGAGTTAACTGTCCTATTTCGTTTAGCTAGCTCACTGTTTAAAAAAAAAATCAAGCCACAGAGACCCATACCAACTGACTGGATGGGGAGAGATGGCGCTGTAGTCATCAGGGTAGAGCTTGGTTGTTTTTCTATCTTTTTTTCTGAAGCCGATGTAGCCTGAGGAGTTTCTTTGGTGATGAAATATTTATATTTAATAAGTCATACAACAAAACTGCTATATAGTGTAATAGTTTGAAGTTACACAGTCTATTAAATGAACACACTGTGTACTCAGCTAACATTAACATTCAAGTTATTGTTAATTGCCTATAATTTTAACAAAGGCGACATTTTCCATGTGTTAGTTTACAGAAATGTGTAATACCAACTTTTCTTGTATCCCTACTTTCTATTGTTAGCACTAGGGCACAACTAAATTTTTCTGTCATCTGGGTGTATTGTTTAAGTAACAAAATAGATTGGAAAATACATTAACTTTTAATTTTGAAAAGTAACTTTGGAGTGTTGAAAAAATTAAATTCTGTGGTCAGCAATTTTTATAAACTCATCAAGAAATGTGGCGTTCTTGATTATGGAAAGTTGTTTTGTTTCCAAGAAGGACTTGAGTTATTTTCTGTTGCTGTAACAAAATACCCAATTCTTTAATAAGGAGTGTATTTACTAATAATTCACACTTTAAAAATTTGTCTGGCACCATCAGCTGCTTGTCCCTGGTCAGGGCTTTTTGGCTGTATCACATAATGTGTGACATCACAGTGGGAAAGTATATAGGGGGACAGGTCACACCGTAGCAAGGCTGGCGCTGAGGCAGGGGCCAGGCTTGCTCTTTGCACTCCCCTCCTTCTTATGCTAGCTAGACCAGGGTCCCCAAGAATTGCATACATGTCCTCTGTGATGCCACAGTGGCATGCCAGCCTCCCACTGGACCCTGCTCTTAGAGGTTGTGTGAAGTCAGCATTGCCTTTCTGAGGACGAGGCTTCCAACACAGACATCCCTGGGTGACAATCACATCTTCTCGCCATAGCTGTCATCTTTTCTACAATGTTCTCATCTGTCATCCAAGTATAGACTTTAGAAGAAAAGAAGGATGTGTTTAGGAACTACAGTTAGGTGTGGCCCTGACTGTTGAAATTACTGGAAAGTTTAGAGGCTAGCTGTCACCAAAATGATGAAATAAAAAATTCCTAGAGAAATGTTTTCCATTTGCAAACCTAAATTTGTTTGCAGGAAACTTGTGAGACTATAAGGATTGAGTTATACCTTTTTACATTACTAAAATATACCTCAGGATGCTTTACTGTGTTGTTATTAATGACATTTAAAAGAAAACATTGAAAGCCATGATTTCAGAAGTGAAGTGTAATATACCTAATGGCACCGTTGAACAAAGTGGCTTTAACTGTTGATTATAGATCCAATAATCAACAATAACAATAACACTTTTGTTAGTGTTTATTGGGGAAACTTTACAAGTGAAACCCTATCTGCAGAGCATCAAAACGATACCATCCTTGTACTACAGACACCCTAGAGACAATCAGAGGGTCAGAAATCACTGTGGCCACAGCTCTTCTGGGACAGTTGTGGGAGAGAAGAAAGCTCAGTGGCTTAGATACAAAGGGCAGAGAACCCTCTGTTCCTTAGGGGTCCTGATGAACTGACCGCGACGGCCAGTGTCAATTGGTACAAAGAGATTGGATGCAAAAACCAGAAGATCACAGAAGTTAAATGCAGGTCATGTTTGGAAAAAATAAGGAATCTCCGTTTAGGATCCGTGGCAAACTAAAGAGTTTAGCATGGGAGACACAGCCAGGAAGTTACATTGAGATTTGTTGAGAGGGTCTGGACAATCACAGAGAGACTGCATGATTAAGTAGACAAGTAGAAACTATGGAGGGAGTTTTTCATCGAAGCAATTGAATTATAGTTGTGCTGTATAAAACTGAGTTATATTAACAGTGAGAAATTAAGGTGGATTCAATCTAGGAGATGAAACCCTGAGAGTAGGGTAATGGAACTAGATTGGTGGCAGGAAAAAGAAAAGGAAACAATATTGCCATTGAACTTGACATCCCAGCTTTTGTGCAGGTCAGTTGAAAGCAGGGAAGCAGGGCCGTGGCCTGTTGGTTAAGGTGACCCAAATGTCATCAATGTCAGTAGGGTTTAATGCTTTGTTAATGATAGGATTTCTCTGGAGACAAAGCAGAGTGTGTCGAGGCATTACATTTCCTAGAGTAGCAATGCCAAGGCTTGATTGACCACAAGAAGTCAGTGGAAGAAAAAACAATGAGTATATTTTAAAATGGAAATATCAGGTGCTGGTGTTAGCTTAGCAGACAAGAGCACTGGAGGCTCTTCCAGGAACCAGGGTTCAATCCCAGCACCCACACAGCAGCTAACAACTGTCCATAACTTCAGTCCCAGCTCCCTTGTTATCCTCACACATGCAGGTAAACACCGATGCACAGAAAATTAAATTAAAAAAGTAAAATGCGGTAGCTATGTCGTTACAGAAAGAAGCTGGCATTAAGAGTGAGCCAGATACCAGTTACACATTTTGAAGCGCTGTTTCTTAGATGAATATTGTTTCTATTGGAGGGAAATTTTCCATTGGTTTTTATGGTGTTCATGTGAACAGGCTGAGAGACAGAAGTGGTCTACTCTTCAAGCACTTACAGATGCAGTTTTTACATGTAAAGACTTGAGATGATCTTTACATTTTTGGTTTTATCTAGTCATGGATTATAATGCCAAGGAGGTGACAGCTCTGTGAGAGCAGTGAAGGAGACAACAGAGGTCACACTTCCAGTGTTTTCTTTGGGAAGTACCCTGCTCACTTCCGAAAACCATTTATTTGCATTTTACATTTAAGCCAAAAGGAAATTTTATTAACATAAACGTAACTTGTTTTTCTTTTCACCTAAAGGGACATCAAAAGCTTCATATGCCATAGATGTTGTTTGGGGGCAAATTTAACTTGACCAGATCTGTAAAGACAGCAAAAGCAAAGCGTGGTATGTCATAACTAAAGCAGTCCCCCATTTTTAATCATTTCAGACGTGAAAGATAATTCCTTCAGCAGATCGAGGAGTTCAAGTGTAACCAGCATTGACAAGGAGTCCCGCGAGGCCATCTCTGCGCTTCATTTCTGTGAAACCTTTACTCGGAAGGCAGACACCTCCCCGTCCCCATGTCTGTGGGTGGGAACGACGCTGGGGACAGTGTTCGTCATCACCCTGAGCCTCCCCCCGGGGCCAGAGCAAAGACTCCTCCAGCCCGTGATCGTATCACCAAGTGGTGCGTATGCCTTGGTGCCACCTGAGGATGTCTGCCCGGTGTGGAATGTGCTCGGGCTTAGTTAGCATTTCCCAATCTAAGCATTGGAAAGACAAATGGTCTCAGTGCCAGTTTTGTGTTTTAAGAAATACATTTTCTAGGGCCATGGAGAAGAAGGCTCAGCAAGTTAACACTCATTTGCCACTCAAGCCTACTGCCTTGAGTTCAGTTCCCCAGAGCTCACATGAACAGCTCAGAGCAGGTGGTACACATCTGTAAACCCAGCACTCTCATGTCATGTGAGAGGTAAGACAAATTGGCCCAGAGCGCTCAGGCCAGCCAGCTTGGGTTGCACAGAGGAGGCCTTGCCTCCAAAGCAAAGGGGTAGAAGAGACCCAGTTTCCCAAGTTGCCGGCTCGATTCCACAGGTGCCTGCATCCACAAATTAGTCTTAAAATTTTCAAAGTAAAATTAAATTTTCTATTTAAAGAAAAGAGCATATCATTCATTTATTAATGTGCAGGTCAGATATGTATGTGCAACATTCATTATTTAATTGTAAAGTGTTAACTATTGATGTTTGTGTTTGGAGCATGTAATAAGATGTTTTTGCAGACTCAAATGACATGGCTTGAGTTTTGGATTTTATCAGTTATATATTGAGTGCAGTGTGCATCCAAATATTTGTGTCTATTAAGTGTCAGAGAGCGTCTTTACCCCGAATTTAAAAATGGAAGTGTATACTAAACTTCTACGTTCTAGGTACTATATTGAGGTTAAAAGGTGCAATCTTGAGAATGGCATTTCTGGATGCCGCGGGCTGCTTAATGCCACCTGCGTCCGAACCCTGGAAAGAGCACAACGTTCCCGAAGAAAACGACGAGAAGGAGAAACTGAAAAAGCGGCGCCCTGTCTCAGTCTCCCCCTCCTCTTCTCAGGAAATTAGTGAAACCCAGTATGCAGTGATATGTTCTGAAAAGCAAGCTAAGGTCATCTCACTGCCAACCCAGAACTGTGTGTACAAGCAGAACATTACTGAGACGTCCTTCGTGCTTCGCGGAGATGTCGTAGCACTGAGCAGCAGTGTCTGCCTCGCCTGCTTCTGTGCCAATGGCCATATCATGACCTTCAGGTAAGAACGCGGCCGTCTCACTTGGACCACAGTATGAGATTCAGCTTGAGAAAAATACGGAGTTGTTTATATCATTTACACATTGAAAATTCGTTTTCATTCAGGTGATAGTAAGCAAGGATACAACTGTATTTTCTCTCCCTCGGCTGTATAAACTAAATGATTTAGCAGCCTCAGTCATCTCTCTCTCTCTCTCTCTCTCTCTCTCTCTCTCTCTCTCTCTCTCTCTCTCTCTCTCTCTCTCATTTTTAATGAGTTTTCTAGGCTAACACACTGGGTACTGGTTTTCACCATTGTGTCTTTATACATCGTGTCATTATACATTGTACCCACCCTATAAATAACCCACTGCCCATTACTAACAAATGATTTACTTTCCCTCAAGTTTGCCAAGCTTAAGACCCCTGTTGGACGTCTACTACTTGCCCCTTACCAACATGCGGATAGCCAGGACCTTTTCCTTCACCAACAATGGACAAGCGTTATACCTGGTGTCACCTACGGAGATCCAGAGACTCGCCTACAGTCAAGAGACGTGTGAAAATCTTCAAGTGAGCAACACCAGTATTCGAACTTCTGTAGAGCTTAAAGATTCTCTGAGGGCCCTCATACTGACTGTGTCCACCTTTTCTTCCGGAGTGCACATCTGAGCCAATGTGGGAAAACTCGGAACCTTTTTTGCTTGGTTTACGTTTGATCATTTGATCACATTATTTTATTATACTGGGTGGCACAGGGCAGTTTTCACATAGGCATATAATGTACTTTGGGGCACGCCCCCCACCCTTCTGCCTTTCCTTTCCTCTGCCTGCCCCCTAATTAGTCTTGATTGAACCCTGCACAGTTTACCTACACAATTTTGTAGATCAATATAAAATCGGGAACCTACAAATGAGAAAAAAAGACATGTAATGTTTGTCTAAGACCTACTTGATTTGTTTAGTACAACTATCACAGTAGACCGCCGAGCTACATTTTAGCCCCCAAACTGTAAAGCTTCTAGAAGGAAATGAGAGAGGTTCTTTGTCACCTTGGGTTAGGCAGTGGTTTCCTAGCTGCAGCCCAAATTCATGTTTCTGTTATAAAAACACAAATTGATAACTTCAAAGTATAAATTTCTTATCCCCTACACAGAACCATATAAGAAAGACAAGGCATAACTATATTCAAATGTTAGTAAAGCCTTTTTCCAATCAAACTTTATGTTAGACGTCTATAATGCTTGTCTTTTTTTCCCTCAGCATCCGTTCATCTCCCTGTCGCCATGTTCCCACAAAGACCACAGGGTCTGTGGTGAACGGGTATACAGAGGGCAGACACCACATCTCGTTCCTGGTCTTAGTGGGAATGAGTGGGACATTTTCTCTAGTATCACGTTGACAGTATTTGTCATTGTTGGCTGTGCTCCTAGCCACTCACTGTTAGTAGCCATGCCTCTCGCCAAACTTGCTCTTACCTTGGCTTCTGTCGGAAGAATGCTGACAGTAAGTTCAGGCAGGACTGACGGTGTAAAAGCCCCTCTAACCTCTTCCTGTGGGCTTCTGAAACCCACGTGTCAGAATGGCACTTGTGCAAATTACATGTTTATGAGAAAGGAAACGGACCTGTCTAAAAGACCATTTGTCTGTTTCCAATCAAGATGATAATTCTGAAACTGACCATGGCTATTGTTAAAACCAAATGCCTTCCTTGGCTTGCTGGTAGAGAATGTTCATTTATTAGAAGATAACCTGGTTATCAATCTAAGTATCAGTTCAGTTCAGATTAGATTTAAATGGTATCTTGAAAATCACATACCGGCTGGGCATGAGCTCAGAAAAAGATCTTGTGTTCCAGGCCAGCCTGGGATATATACCAAGACAGTCTCTTCACCCTCCAGGCAGGCATGCTGTCAAGGCTGTAATGCAAGGTAGATCAGGCTTAATAACTCCAGTCTTAGAAACATACTATGGGAGTGAGTCAGTGTGCTTCTGGCCACTTGGGATTTTCTTATGAGTTTTTGGTGAATTTCAAGGCAATAGTTACCATATCATGCCATTTTACAGAGGTGACCTTGTTAATGCAGTTCCTCTTTTCTTGGGGCTTTAACAGTATCACCCATTTTGATTTTGAAGGAGATGCTGGGTGAGCTCTTCACTCCTGTAGAAACTCCAGAAGCGCCCAACAGGGGGTTCTTCAAAGGCCTGTTTGGCGGCGGTGCCCAGTCTCTGGATAGAGAGGAACTCTGTAAGTTGTCTCATTTAATCTGTTTTATTTTCCTCTCAGACAAAAACACTCAATCCATGTAAATATGTTGTTACATGTATAAATTAGGCTTACTTTTTCACGCTTATCACAATACTGTACCCATGGTTTAACAACAGGCATGAGATGCTTTGTTCTGTTCTCAACTGGGAAAATATTTTTCTCAGAGAACAAAAATCAGCATGACTTCAAATGGCTAAGGAAAATAAAAGGTGTTTACAACTTTAAACTGGTAATTTAGAAAACATGTCCTTTTTTAATGTGAAATGTGATCTTTATTGTCTTATTTTACGGCTGCCATCAATTGATGCCTGTTGTTACAATTCTGTCACTTTTATAAAATACCAGAGAGAGAACAACATAAAGGGGAAAAGTTGGTTTTATTTGTTGGGGTGTTTTTCTGGGTGCTGGGAGTTGAACCTTGGGCTTTTTAAATGCTGGACAAGCCCTCTCCACTCAAAGCTGTGGCCCAGCAGTTTCTACCTGATGTATAGTTCCAACCCCCAGATGGGTGAGAGAGAAAGTCTGCTGGAAGAGAATTTGTTACTTCATAGCATCTGGGAAGTAGAGAGCAAGGAATGACTAAGGTCCTGCTCTCCTTGTCAAGAGCAACATAACCTGTAGCTGAAGCTTTTCAGTAACAGTTTTAGCAGACCTGCTGCATAAATCAGTATACAAAAACTGAAAATGAAATCTTTATCAAATGATTACGTGTATTAGCTTTCTGTCGCTGCTGTTACTCCACACATCTATTGTGGCTTCAGTCGTGTCTGTTAGAAATAAGCACAGTTTATCTTGGTGCCACCAGCGCTCTGTTCTTCATGGGGAGCTATGGGTAAGAAAGCATTTTCTGGCCTTGTTTGACTTCTGAAGGTTATATCTATTCTGTGTCTCCCTGATCTTTCTGTCAGGCAAGGAAGGCAATGTCACATCTCTCTATTTTTCTGACTCTACATCGTGCCATGCCTGCTAAAAACACTTTGCTCTTAAAGAGTCTTGTGACTTGATTGCACTCACCTAGATGATGCAAGATAACCAGCCAAGGTAGAGGTCCTTAGCTTAATTGCTTGTGAAGCCCCCTTTCTAATGTAGGATACTATATCCCTGCCTTCCAGATTGAAGAGTAGCCATCTTGAGGATGGGGGCATTTTTCTGTCTCTCAATGGTTATTTAGTTGAGTGTTAATTTCGGGAGAAAGGGGCTTGCCTACCACATACAAGGTTAATGGATGAATGGATGCAAGGATATGAGGGACTTTCCCTGGAAAGATAGACATGCACGTATCTGTTCATCCCAGAAAGGGAATCACCACAGACCAAAGTAATTATTGTACTAATGCCCAATTTGGTGAATCAGTGAGTGTTTGTTGGGGGTTACTAGTAAATAGGCCAATGAGGGGTTTCTTACAGGAGTAAGGATGACTCCAAAGCAGCTTCAATACAGAGCATTCCAACACAGGTGATAGCTAAAAGACTAGCAACCATAGAGCTCTTTGCACAGTTTGCAGACAGCTGGACAGTCCAGGAGTCTGTCAGCAGCGTGACTGACCATGCCTCTACAGCAAATGTTCGTTCCCGTAAAGCTAGAGTCCAGGCTTGGGTACTCCAAGTCTCTGCTTCCCTAGACATGAAGTTTGTTCACCTCCCAGTCTATGTGTGTCCCTCTCCTGCCAGCAGCATGCTTCAGTTCAAGGAAACCGCCTGAACATATGTATGCACGTACATAACGACATTCTAATCTAAGTCCTTCCCCCATGATGTGGAGGACAGTAAATTTCAGGGATGGCTTTTGCCATGTCCCAGAGGCACACACCAGGCTAAGAGAAAACCAAAGGTGGAGTAAGAGTGGGAAGCGCCAAACTGGCCGTGTTTTCAGATAACATGGTTTTGGTTATAGAAGATCCTAAGGCAACCAACCAAAAGTAAATAAAGCTGATAGGCAAGTTGACAAGGTCAAAGGACCTGTGATCAGTGTCTAAAGGTTATCTGTTTTCTATATGGTGGCAGTGAATAACCCCAAAGGGAAATTTAGGGAACATTTTAGCATAAAAGAGAGAGGGAGAGGGAGAGGGAGGGGGGAAGAAAGAAAGGAAGAAAGAAAGAAAGAAAGAAAGAAAGAAAGAAAGAAAGAAAGAAAGGAAGGAAGGAAGGAAGAAAGGAAGAAAGAAAGATCATAGATATCGACGTGGTCTTGGTGTTGGGGTAACATAGGGTCCCTGAGAGAAGTTTACATTATGTGGAGTGTGTAGGAGAGTACATTATATGGTGTTAGCTCTTCTGTGGAGGTCTGGTGGAGTTCTACATTATAAATAAACCGCTTACAAATAACTTCACCAAAGAAGTGAAAGACATTCTCACTAAAACTTGAGAATATTATTTTTAAAAATTAATAAGTAAAAAGAACAGCATCTCATGTTCTTGGATCTAAAGACTTTATTTATCCTGCTGAGGTATCAGTGTTTCTCCTCAAACAGATCTAAATAATCCCCATCAAAATCCAAACTGGAGTTTTGCACAAATAATAAATGGCTTTTAAAATTTCTGTGAAACTAACCAATGGGCCAAGCTCCCCGAGTACAATCGAAGTGAGGGAGGAGCAAAAATATGAACAAAGGAGTCAAGACCATGATGGGGAAACCACAGAATCAGCTGACCCGAGCTAGTGAGAGATCTAGGTCTAACTGACTCAGGTCTAAGAAGGGGGAACCTGCATAAGACCAAACTAGACTCACTTAATATAGGTGACAATGGTGTGACTGGAACAGTATATGAGGCCATGGCAGTGGGCCTAAGATCTAACACTAATGCACAGACAGACTTAGACAGACTTACTGGAGCCCATTCTGTATGGAGAGATACCTTGCCCAGCCTAGACATAGGGGTATGAGGGTGGAGAGGAGCCTTGGTCCTGCCTCGACTAGATGATGGGACAGACTTAGTAGACTTCTCAGGGTTGCCTTCCTAGTAGAGAGAGTGGGAGGAGAGGAGGGAGGGGGAACTGGGGTTGGGCTATAAAATAAAATTATTAATTAATTTAAAAAAGTAAAATAAAAATTATTTCTATGGAATGAAGGAAGTGAAGATAATCCTTTCATAAGCAATGCATTTGAAAGCAGAGGGCCTAGGACATACATTTCCTGGCAAACGTTATTACAAAGCTGTAGTCTGTAAGATCTGGGTAATTGGTGTGAACATAAGCAATAGAATACAGCTGAGAGTTCTAAAGCAAACCTGTAGCATTTGTAGTCATTTATAGTCAATTGATTTTCTGCAAGGATGCAAGAAAATCCAGTGATGAAACCTTTCCACAAGTGATGTTGACACAACTTGATATTGACGTGGATAAAAACCAGCAACATGAAAATTAAGTGGAAAGAATCAAGGACTTCTATATGAGGGTTAAAGTACAAAACTCTCAGAAGTGAAGTAAATTGTTGTCACCTCAGTTAGTCAGTGGGTTCCCAGACATGATGGGAGATGTTATTCTGTAAATATGTTTCTCATACTGGTTAGTTAATAAAGCCCTGTTGGCCAATAGGAAACTAGATAGGTGGGGCTAGGAGACTAGGAGGAGGAAAGAGGAAGTAGTTAGGAAGAGTCAGGATGGAGAGCATGGAGAAAGAAGATGCTAGCAGCGGCTCCCAATAAGATGACCACGTGGAAATACTTAGATAAATAAAAATGGGTTAATAATTAAGACAGAGCTAGGCCATAAACAATAATGGTAACTGGCCAACAGGATTGTATCAAATACAATCTCTGAATGTTATTTGGGGCCCAAGCGCCAGACCAGCAGCGGGCGGGCTGGCAGAAAACAACATGCTACACAGACACTTCACCTAAGTTTTTTTAAAAAAACAAGGGAAGAATAAATGACAGAAGTTGAGGATAATCTATGTGAAAACTGTGTGTTTCAGAAAATGACGAGAAGAGAAGATTGCAATCCCAATAATAGCACAAACTGCATACATATAATATCTGATAGATAAAGTCTGATTTATAAACTTGATAAAGCCTACTACCTGCAGTATACAAAGAACTCATGATTCAGAAATAGAAGAATAAATGGCCCAATTTTTAATAAGCAGACAGTTTGGATTTCTTTTGAAATATTCTTGATCAGTAAGCATCAAAAGGTGTCTGACATGATTTGTCATTCAGGAAACAGTGTGTATCAGAAGCCACGGTGAAGTACCATGTCGTGTTCACTGGGACAGCTGCAGTCAGTCCTATGCACATGGCAGTAGAGAAGCTGCAGCTCATATCGCTGGTGGAGGTGAAAATTCTGCATGCCCTTGAGAAAGCACCCTAGATCTCAGGAAGTTCAACGTGGAGTTACCAAGTGTCCCAGCCGTCCCTTTCCTGGCCATGTGTGCCAAGGGAACTGAAACGTGTATGTGTACACCAACAGTTCCACAAATGTTCAAGCGAGCATTACTTATAATAATGACCGCATAAAGCAAAATGTGGTGTGCCCATAAAATGGTACACTATTGAGCCATAAGAAGAAAGGGCACCGATGTGTGTTGCTACACCGACAAATGAGACCTTACCTTCCATCAAAGCATTGGGCCATGAAAGTCTACTGGCTGTGTGGATCCTTTAGCCATGAGCAGCCACAGGCTGTGTGGATATGTTTATATGGAGTATTGACCGTGGGCAGATACTTAGAGATAGCGGAGTAGTGACCACAAGTAAGACAGGAAGAGTAGAAAGCCATGCTCACAGACCATGGGGTTCTTTGTGAGTAAAGAAGACATGCTCTGGGATTGGGCAGTGTGTGTGTGTGAGTGGAGACTCAAGGGTGAATGACTGGGGTCTAATCTCAAGGACCTAAGACCTGCTGGGACCTGGGTGTTAGAGGCAAACACGCCATTTAAAGAAAAAGTGTGATTTTATGTATCTGAAAAACATTCATGGAGACAAAGAAAGCATGTCTACAAATCTGGACTACCAAAATGGAAACAGTGTTTTTATCAGTAAGGGTGGAATAAGAACAGTAAATCAAATGTGAAAATTAAAACAAACCTTTATGCTTAAAGTTAAAAACTTAACATTCACAAGCTATGATGTTAACAATTCCAAAAGCAATAGTTACAAAATCGGCATCACTGCACCTACTTCTTCCTACACTGGCCAGCAAGCCCCAATTTCCCCTAATTTGAGCTTTATAAACTAGGCGAGAGTAGGCTGTTTATAGTGGTACGTTGCAGTTTTGCATATTTGGGAAAGCATCTAGAAATAATTTAAAGCAACACAATAAAGGTATGCTATAAAGTTAAAATTAATATTGTAATTGTCTTGCCACATGATCCGGAAATTGCATTTTAAAGCTGCCATGTGGTGGGGATTTTTCACTGATCTTTTTCTCCACTATGAACCCTTACAGTTGGGGAGTCATCCTCAGGGAGAGCCTCAAGGAGCCTTGCACAGCACATCCCAGGTCCTGGTGGGATTGAAGGTGTGAAGGGAGCGGCGTCTGGAGTCGTGGGAGAACTAGCCCGAGCCAGGTTGGCCCTTGACGAAAGAGGGCAGAAGCTTGGGGACTTGGAAGAGAGAACTGCAGCCATGTTATCCAGCGCAGATTCATTTTCGAAACACGCTCACGAGGTACGCCTGACATGTGGGCACACACAGAGCTAGCTGAACCCAATATGAAAATGACTGAGTGTCGTACGTTTCATTATTTCTACAAGCATGTGTTTTGTAAAATCGCAAGTTCTGATTTTTACCACAAGAGGGAACCATTTGTTTATGACCGCCCCTGAAATGTCTACATTTTGAAGGGACATGCCTACCTTTAGAAACTTTAGAAGGTTTGCAGCTGTTTGGCATTAAAAAATGCCAACTTCCTTAACTTACAACCTCCCTGACCTAAGGGGGGGAAAAAAATCACTTATCTCCTGGATTCTTCCAGATGGATCTAAATAACTAGAACCAGTCAGCTTGTTGAGTCTGTGTGTATTGGAGGCTAATGCTTAGGGAGAGATAGTGGTACAGCTTTCCTAGTGGATTCATTGACCTCGGAAACAGATACCGTTAAGGGCAGGGACCTCTAAATGATGCTCACACAACTGTTTTTTATTGACTGATACAGGGCTTAATTTGTGGGCTGCAGAGATAGCTCAGCCCGTAAGAATGCTGAGTGCTCTTACAGGGGCCCTGTGTTTGGTTCCCAGAACCCACATGGTGGCTCACAGTCATCTGTACCTGGCACTTTGAAAGCATATTTTTCTTGACTTTTTTGTTTTTTCTTTCCTCTTTTAGATGATGCTGAAATACAAAGATAAAAAGTGGTACCAGTTCTGACAACCAGACTCCAATAAGAGCTGCTTCAGCCAGGAGGAGAAGGAAATGTCCTTGTTGTTGTCATTGGGGAAGAGAACACACTGCTGAAACTGCCGTCCCCAATGCAATCGGGCACTGCTTTACCTCAGTCACACGGCTTTCCCCGAGAACGCACACACGTGCGAACTGGAGCATACGGTGTGTGCTGGCTGTGCGCTCTCAATTGGAGCACTTAGCGGGGTCGTGATGACAGGAGAAAACCACGCAGGGAGGTCGAGAAGTCCCCGTGGGCTATTCCTTGGATCATTCCCGTATTAAACTTTCATATGCCAAAAGATTCTGTGCCGTTGTATCTGCCATCAGTGTTTGATCCGATGTGGGGAGAGGCAATAAATCAGAAGTTGTAAGTCCAAAATGTTCATATTTGTGTCGGGACTGAATTATGAACAGCTGTCTGGACTTGCCCTCTCCCAGGCAGACTGGTCATCAGTATCCTTAGTGAAAAAGCAACAAACTGTCCCTTTTTCTTTAGACCGAGCTGAATGGTGGGCTGTAAGTAATCAGAGCATACACGCGGCTGTGTGTGGCGTCCTCTTGGATCCTCGTCACTATATTTGTGTTCAGTTTCTATTTTTTTCAGAAGCAAAGTAAGGTGATACATCACTTTCCGTGGAAAAGTGTAGCGCATGACTGAATGCTCATCTTCCGAGAGTCTCCTTGTAGTGGCCATGCGGTGTGGAAAGTAAGAAACCCTCCATTGTGGTGAGGAGAATTCTTCAATGTCTTGTCCTTGTTCACATTAATTCGGCTGAAGGTAGATTTGACCTAAAGAGTTACTGGTTAAATTTGTAGAAAAGTTGAAATTGGCTAAGTTTTTAATTTTGCTTGAATTTTTATAAAATGTTTCACCAAATGTACCCTGGCATTATTTAATTAAAATTGCTAAAACAACCGTGGTTCATCATTTCAGTAAAACGCTCAGCTCCCCTTTAACATGCCCTTTAGTTGCTAACAATTTCAGTACCCTCAGATGCCAACGAGCTGGTTAAATCTTAGCGCACATGTGGCAGCATGGGAAACCACAAGCATCTTTGTCAGTAATCATCCGAGAGTCTAGTCTAATGACTTGCAAAATGTGTCCTGTAGAAATATATCACAAATCTGTACATACCCTTCTGAGATACTAATAGCAACGAGGAAAGGAGAGTAAGTTCTCTTCCCTAACTGAACGTTTTCCGAGATAGAGGGATGCATTAAATGGCAGATGCTGATGATTGGATCCTACAGTAGCAATGCAGCCCAGGAAGGGGGCAGTCTCCACTACAATTGGAGGCGGTAATCATGAAAGCCACAAAGAAGTGGGGCGGGAGCATGAAATTTATATCCTGTCTCCTATGAAAGTCTCTACTGAGTCATTTGTCCTTAAATTCTGGGCACACATTGCTAGGAAGCCTGCTTGTTTTCTACCCCGCGTGACGTGCCAAGTTCCCTGTAGGACATCTTCGGTTTCCCACTCTGTCACTCACCTGTTTCTCTTCCATTAATAAATCTTTTGTTTACATTTTATAATGTGCACTACTGGATATAAAAGTTTACATCAAAGTTTATTTTAAATAGCATCGAGTAAGGGTTAAGTATATGTGGTGAACTGATCGAGACGAAAATGTTTTATAACTACAATCATTTTTAAAAGTTTCTCAATCCATAGAAAGTAAGTAACATTTCTGTTTCGTGTCTGTGCTCTGAGCGTTCAGCAGTTTGCAAATTGCTTAATTTGTATTATATATTGTCCACTAAACCCAGTCCCGTGATACCTCATAGGAAGAATTGTTTCCTTTATAAAAGGTATAGTTTTATGAATATCAGTGGTTGAGAATTTTAAAAGGTTGAAATACTGAAGCATCCTGACACTCTGCTTGAGTCTGTGTGGAGCTGTTAATTTGCTGTATTATTTGTGTATCACATTCCTTTCTGTAGTCATTTTAATTGATGTAAATACGGTGAATTAAAGTTGTAACTATTTACTAACAGAAGTAGATGTGTTTACCAGAGATGGCTTTTATAAGAACATCCTAATGCATTATTTTAAATTGTTTGTTTCTTTTTTATTTAAGTTAATCTACATATTGTGCACAACAAACTAAGAGACTAGGATTAGAAAGTACAAAGTATTTTTGAATAGAGAAAATGATCTTCCCAAGCTTTGCTTGATTCTGTAAATAAAAGAGTCTTCAGTACTGAAGCTGCAGCCTGAGATGGCCTGCCTCCCCCAACCCACTCCTGTCTTTTTTTGATGCAAAAAGAGTAGTCACCAGCAAGCCAAAGTTTCAGGGACTCGAACAGCAACAACAAAAGGTCAAAATAAGAAAAATATCAGAAAATGAAAAGGGGTGAGTGTGTGTGCATGTGTGTGTGTGTGTGTGTGTGTGTGTGTGTTTGATTTCTGTGCCCTTAACACTGGTCACATTTTGATCCCAAAATTCATGTAGTCTGCTATTAACATTAGTAACAGCAAGAGATTTCTCTGTGTGTACCACATACCCAACTCATTTCATTTTACAAATTAAAGTCAGTCCATATTTGCTTAGAATACTTTTATTTAAAGTATTGCATTTTGTAAAGTCTTCATATCTGTCTGAAAATTGGCATCACCTCACATGCTCTCGCACTGGAGCCCTACTGTGTTTCCTAGACTCGATTATGCATTTCAAAAACCTGTTCCTCTTGATGTGAGATTGCCATGGAAAATACTGCTGTGTATATGTGTCATTCTACGAGTATCCAGCAGATTCGTTCATAAGAACGAAGTATTCACTTGTAACTTCTTGTTGGTTCTTCTGAGGTTAGCTCAGTAGACATGGGAGTGTGTGAAACATTTAGGATGAAGGGAATGCTGGATGACCGCTGAGGAGCGGGAATTTGTTCCAAGTTCACCCTGAGTCCTGTATTTGACTCCTCTGCTTTGCTCAAGGCATTTTGCATGTGACATTAGTAAAGCTATCTCCAAAGGTAATTTTTTTTTTTCTTGTGGCAAAGATTGATTTTAACTTGGGGGATTTTGTTTATTTGTTTCTGCAAAATAAAGAGCACTGAACTTTAAACTTGAATTTTTCTGCACATTTTTAGGTAATGATTTTTTTTATTATTGTTATTTAGTCTGCATTTTCAGTTTAAATCAAGTGATGTGTGTGTATGGAACATACCAAAATCAAGAATATGCTGCTATCTGCACCTGAAACAAGTTTTAAGATGTTTAGTAGTGTTTTATATAGCTCTTAAAGATTAAAAACAAGTGAAATTATTTGCTGTACATGTCAGTGTTCTTGGCCTTTGTTGTGACACTTGCTGGGTTGTTTGCAATCAATCATGCAGTAACACATTATATTTATACACTGCTAGAGAATATACTTTTAGTTTTAGATGACTTTTTATAAATTATATTCTTTAATTTTAAAATGGTGAACTTGTTAAGTCAAAGTACTTAAAAAGTATGTATATTATCCATACAAAAAGTTACGTTTTACACTTATAATAAGAAATACTGATATCTCATATCGAGATACAATTATGTTTTAAGAAGCCATGCATCACTGAAAAGTCTCCGCACATGTCAAGATACAACTATATAGTTTTTTTTTTAAAGCCCTCTACTGAATATTTTCAAATATCGATTTTATTTTGACAGGAAATGTCCACAACAATAATTTCTAAAACTTTCTCTGTAGCTTCAGCTTGCTGTTGGATGCCTACCTTAGCTATTATTTTAAATATATATATATATATATATAAAATGGTTTCCAGATATTTTCTTCTATCTTTTTTAAAAATAAATTTCCAAAAACAGGAACAGAGTTTACGTATTTTTTGTCAATGAAGGTTTTTTATTTTGTAGTTTATAAAATTTGTTCCTTATCAGTTTGATACTTAATATCCCTAGGCCTTTAAATCTCTACTTACTTTGAAAAGAATACTCCTGTGTAATCGGTGTCCCTTCTGGTTTCTGGTTTTGTGTTTCCTTTCCTCGTTTATTCTGGGTTGAGACTGATGCCTTAGTGTGCTTCTGATTTGGAAAGGAATAGGGATGCTGGGCTTTGTCAGCTGCCTGCTCCTGTCTCAGACCTCCTTGCAGAGTGCTGCGGGCATCATCGCTGTCTGCCTCAGCTGCGAAGGCTCGCAAAAGGCGGAAATTGGAGCTGAGCTCTTCTGAGGACGTAAATGATCTTAGTAACTTCCCTTCCATTACAGCCTGACGTTACTGGCCGCGTCCATTCATTAATGAGGTGCCAGCTACAGAGTTGCTTTGGGATGTCCTGTGTTTGTTCCTCAGAGGAAGCGTGGGTGTACTTCTGCCAATATTTTTCAGCAAGACACAAAGTTTAAAGTAATTTTCTTGTCTATAACATGTAAATAAATAGTGTCAATTCATTTGTTGTAGGTCATTTGACTCAGGCATTTAAAGCAGGTGAGGTTAATTGCTATGGAATTCTTTTTATGTAATTTTGGATTTTGATGTTTTAAGGGCATTTTATATCATCATTTGTATTTTATGTAAACTGCTTCAGTTAAAGACAATGCAATGAGTTTCAAACAAACTTAACACATCAATGGGAAGTAACGAAAAGATGAGAAATAGTGACTTTATTATTATTTTATGTTGTAAATAGTAATGTGATTCTTTAGGTAAGCCCTCTGCTCAACATGGTAGCTAGAATTGGGGGTGGGGATGCTTTCTAGTTACACCATCGGTTCATTGTAAATGTGTTTTCAAAAACTTATAAAAAAAAAAAAAGACAGATTTAGTTTCCTGGTATTGTCCACACTGAGGATGAGCATGTTTGGTCCAGATCGCTCTCTGTGTAAGCTCCATCTGTGCTATTCAGCTGATGCATTCTCTCTCTATGTTCCTCAGTCTCTTAGAAAATTATGGAATATGCTTTCCAAACAGTTTTTTTTTAATATCTGTATACTATTGCCTTTTTTAAATAGCACTATTGCAAACTCTAAAAATGTCTTGAAACTTTGTAGTTATTTTGCATTCCTGTAACTTAACAGAAAAACAAAACAAAACAAATGCCTGTCATCACAGGAAAAAAGTTCAAAATTAAGTAATGGATTATTTTTTTGTAAATAAATACCATTAAGCTGATATTCTAAGAATGTATTACAAATTAATGTTTCTGGAAAATGTTCATATATATGTATATGAATGTCTGCTGAAGGGCTCTGATTGGGCAAAATAAAATACTCAAGTCTCTCCTGAAACAAAAGAAAACCCCCTTTCTCTGGGTATTTGTTTTAATATTTTTCTGAATTGTGGAATTAATAGATTAGTTGAAGAAAATAGATTGTCCATTTCCAAAGATGTGCTTTTAGGTAACTGAGACCACAGACGTTCAAAGGGGGTAGGTAGGGTTCCTGGTGAAAGGCACAGGGCCAGCCACGTGGTAGGTGGGTGGGGTGGAATGTAGGCAAGAGCTAGATGTAGATGCACTCCCACATCCCAGGAGTCTTATTCAAACACTGGTTCTGGATCAGCGAATCCCAGCAGGGGCTGGGCTGATGTAGCCGACAAACTCCAACTTTATTAGTCTGTGGAACATCTTTCAAGTAGTGAGGATAGAGAATGTTGCCATAGTTACCATTTTCTAATTGAGTTATCAGTGTGTAACTACTTGTACCAAAAAAAAAATACAAAATAAACAACAACAAAAGAACATCCAATTAATAGATCCAGAATACAGTCTTTCGGGGAATGCTGAGGAAATTCTTGTGTCTGGTGAAGACGTCTGCTTCACTGTTATGCACACCTGTTCCACATGGGGGCAATCACAGCCTAAGCAAGAAGCCCTTCAGTCTACAATGGAGAACCCACAAGCCTTGCGGTGGTCGGCTTTTACGGTAATCTTTTTATCTGAAAGCTTATGTAACACATCATTTTATGTTATTAAGCAGCTGTGCACATCATTTCATTTCGCTCTGATTGATGATCAAATGTTTTAGTTCTTTCGTATGCAAGTAAAAGTTTGAAAAAAAAAAAAAAAAAGATTTCCTTGTTAGGGTTTCTATTTGAGTGTGTCCTGTGTAATTGTCTGTGTCATTCAGTGCTTTGGTAGAAATATATATTCATTATTCTGACTGTTCCTAAAAGTATATAGGAAGAGTCTTTTTTCCCCATTAATTTAAAGATAATGCTGTCTGCATTTTCTGTTTGCAGTTTCTGTGCCAAAAGTAGTTGTCATGGGTGCCCTACTAAAAGCTATTAACATGCGTGATATTTAGGTAAAGGCATCTTTTAAAACCAAAAGACCTCTCTGAGTTATTTTTAAACTTCATTTTCTCTATTTGTGCTAATACTCTTAAAAGGCAAGATTAAAGCAGAGAAGTACATTTTATAAATACAAACAAAGCTTCAGACAGAATAAAATATTTGTTATCTAAGAAGTGTGAGAACACCACATAACATGTACCTGGAGTTGTGAATTAATATTGTGTACATCCTCCTCCAATGGTGGATTCTCTAGCTGTCTGTGTTGACATCCCAATTCCGTCTTCCATGTCAGCCCATCCCAGACTGCCATGCCTCTCACCCTAACTCACAAATGCTCTACCGTTCATTGAATTTATCCTAAGAAAATTCTGCTTTGCCCATTAAGTAGAAAAGGCTATAAAATCCCTTTCTTGGGGACTTACTCTTAAATATTAGGTAAGTTTGTAAATAATGTTTATGAACATAGTGTGCTCCCTACTGCTTGTAACATTCAGACACTCAAGTGTCCACGCCAATAAACCAATTAAACATGGAGGAACTATGATGAGACAACATGACAAGAAGTATAGACAGGCAGGGAGGGGAGAAAGCCCTGTGCCAGATCCTCACTAGGATCCAGCCAGGCCGTGCCTGAGTGTTCAAAATCCAAGATTCCAAGAAATCCTGACATCGAATACTAAATTACAAGAGTACACTCCTAAAGCTGCAACCCCCATGATTCTCTAATCAGAAAATGACTGTAAGGGTCATTTAGTTAATCCATCTGAGCATGAGAATTTCATGGGAAAGCAACTTATAAACGCAAACTGCTGGACCACAAACCATCTCTCCTGCCCCTCATCAGAGTTTCAGTACAGTATGCATGGGTGAAAGGAGGCAAGCTTGATGACTTGGATTCTCCATGAGTTCTGACGTGACTTGGTATACTAGTCCAGATCACACTGAGGACCCTGACCTAGCCATGCTATGGAAGCAACTTCTTCTGTCACAGTTGTGTGATACTTTGATTTCATTCTGACAAGTTTCTTTTGAATCTGAGGGCAGAGTTAGCCACTAACTGACCAAAATTAACCATAGAGGTCTATGGAGGTCTGAGGACAGATAGGAAGACGGAAGGTAGTAAGGCGGGTCTTAGAGAAGATCTCGGGCCTTTTGGATGGAGGAACAAAAGAGACAGGAGGTCACTATCCTCTGATCATTTAGGTTCTTCCCCCATATCTGACTCCTGACTTTATTGATAAAGAATAATTAGAGGGGGCTGGAGAGATGGCTCAGAGGTTAGGAGCACTGTCTGCACTTTCAGAGGACCCAGCACTCACATGGCAGCTCACAACTGTCTTTAACTCCAGTTCCAAGAGATCTGACACCTTCACACCAATGCACCTAAAATAAAGTTAAATAAATTTAAAAAAAAGAATTAGATAAATATATCAACAGCTAATCAGTATAACATCTGAACCAATGCAACAGGTATATGAATGAAATGGTTGGTGCATGTGGTGATTTGATATCTTGCTTGTTCTAATAAAGCCTGTCTGAAGGTCAGAATGGAGTTTGCCACCAACTAACCATAGAGGTCTGGAGGTCTGTACAGACAGACAGGAAGTGAGGTAGCTGGGCAGAAACAGGATGTAAGCAGGGAGAAACAGGAACTCACTCTCTTGTCTGCTGAGACGATATGGAGGTGAGGTGTGGCAGAGGCGTGCTCCTTCTTTTCTCTGATCTCTCACCGGCTTTATTTGTACAAGCAGATATCACCGCAGTACACGTCAACATATGTGCAAATACTTAAAGTCCTAACAAATTGCCAGAGTACTCCCAACGTTAAACAAACAAAAACCCTGAGACTGTCCTTCCCTGCAAGAACTCATCCCTTAGCCCCCAACCAAGACTTTATTATCTGAACCCTTTGCCAAAGAGTAAGACCCAGCTCATGTGTGTTTCCATTCAGTAGAACTGATAATAAGTCCCTAATGCTACACATGACCTACACTTGAAAGTGTACAGGTCTAATTTTGGTTTTTAGTGTATGTTTAGCTGCATTCATTCTTATAAATGCATTCTATATAAATTAAATTCTTAAATTTTATAGAATTTAAATAATATATTTATTAACTTACTAGAAATCTGTTGGAAACGTGCATATTTTTCTGATAACTAAAACTCAAAATACGATTTCTAGCTAATGGGCAAATGAAGTTGCCTAAACTTTCAGTGTGTTAATGGCAGGAGCCTGTGTGTGTGTGTGTGTGTGTGTGTGTGTGTGTGTGTGTGTGTGTGTGTGTGTGACAAATACCAAGTATACCAGCCTGCTTGTGAAGACCAGGGTTCTAAGATTCTCACTAACACTAATGACCCTATAAGTCCCAATACCCCCTGTCTGAGTTCAGCGTTTCACTAATTGTAAAACTGTTATCTAAGTGCTGATCTTACTTTACAGGGACCCATAACTTCTAAATATTAGAAAGCCAGAATTCAAACAATGGGCCTTATATTTTCAAAATAGGTGAGTGCGTGCATGCACTGTATGTGTGTGTGTGTGTGTGTGTGTGTGTGTGTGTGTATGTGTGTGTGTGTGTGTGTGAGAGAGAGAGAGAGAGAGGGAGAGGGAGAGGGAGAGAGAGAGAGAGAGAGAGAGAGAGGGGAGGGAGGGAGGGAGGGAGGGAGGTTTGCAGGAGGTACCCACATTGGCCAGAAGAGTCTGTATTTAATAGTTATTGTGAGCCACCTCACATGGATGCTGGGATCCAAACTCTTAACCACTGAGCCTCCTCTCCAGAACCCAGGCTTTATCATCTTAGAAACAATAGTTTCTTAGAAGCTCTGTGAAAGAAATATGTTTCAAATTTGGAGGAATGAGTGGTAGTGTATTGATATCAGCAAATCAGTATTATTACAGCCATGCTCAGTATCAAAATCATTGATTATGGTCAAGGGATCAGAATAAAGATGTTACCAACATATGCCACAATTCATACTAACAAAAAAAGTGCTCATGACTGATAGCCTGATTTTAAATTATGACAGTGGACATCTAGAATAAAGAACCAGGCAGTCTGTAAATGCTGTGTCACGAGAACTAAGACGTGAGATGCCCACGTCTGTCTACACATTCTCAGCTGCAGCCCTATATTCTTCTCCCTAAAGGGGACAGAATGGAACTCGTAGGCTGTGTGTCTCTACTGGATGCTTCTGAACCAGTTTCCAGGCTTTGTCCCGGGCAACGGCCTGTAGGAGGTGGGGAAATAGATTCTTTAGCTCTATTCTGATTGCTTATTTGTGACAGGGTTTTGCTGTCTATCCCAGGCTGGCCTGCAACACCTCAGCCTTGTATTTCCACATCAGGATTGCTGGAATCAAAGGCATACTCCACTCGCTCCCAGCTTAAAGATCCTATGCCGTACATTAGGACTGGCCATGCTTCCTTCTGCAGCTCAGGTAAGAGGTTCTGCTGGAGAACTCTGGGCTGCTAGACACATGGGGTACTTTCTCTGTCACTCAGCTGTCATCATGGTGTGTGGTTGCCTCTGCCTTCAAAAGGGACTAGAACCATGGTCTTTCTATGCGTCCAGTTGATTTCATCATTCATCCTCCTCAGATCTAACCCATGTGGGCCAGGAGTAGGCTCAGACAAAATCTCGCTCTGTTTCTCTACCCTGGGAGAAAAGTCATCTGTATAGCTCTTACAGAAGAGGAAAAATTTTCCCTTCAATGGCCATTTATAATGTATCTCTATAAGCATACAATTGGCTTGAAGTTAGATCCTTGCTTTCCTCTGCTTTTATGGAGTGTCCGGATATTGGTGACTGAATGTTCTCCCTCTCCTCCCCATCCTCCTTCCCATCCCAACTTCACCCCCTTCTCCTTCTGCTCACCCCTTCATCATTTACTTTTTAGCTCCTTTGTTGACATTTACTCAAAATAGCATTTTTTTCCCTCAAAATTGTCACTGAATTTCACTTCACTTTGAAATTCAATGAGCAGCTTTTTTGTCATTGTTTGCTTGCTTTTTGTTACCGTTTTCCTCCTCGAGAAACTATTGTGCCAGTGCCATGTAAACCAGACTGGCCTAGAACTTGTGGCTCTCCCCTGTGCTGGGGATACAGATGTGTGCCAGCATGCCAGACTCCAGCTATTTTTATTCCACAGGTATTTATTGGGCACTAAGCTGTGGCAATCTGTTTTGTAACTTGGGGATAGAGACATGACCTAGATCAAGACTCTTCCTGAAATCTACACACGGCAGCTGTATTTTTCTTTCCTCTTCATCAGTAATGACGCTAAGTCCAGGGCAGCAGGGGGATCTCCCGCTGCCAGACAAGAGGAATGAGGAATTTTTCTGAGGAGAGGGGTAATATACAACATGAAATCTTCTCCGTAGCATATGCCTGCCAAGCACCTGTTTCCCTTTCTCCACACACGTCATTGGTCATCCCCACACCCTCTGCCCCTCATTGGCTGTTCTCAATCACGTTTGCTTTTCTGTTTAAAGCTTCGTTCTACCTCTGTATCTTCTATTTGCAACTCCTCACTGCTGAGTGTATTTGGTCTTTTCTCTTTCTAGAATATTCTGCTGTCTCAGTTCCAGTCTAGCTGCCTCTCTCCTAACCCCTCAGACGCCTCCTGGACTCTAACGAACAGTCACCCTTGTCCATATGCTGTCCTGCTTTCCTTTGTTAGCATGGGCGCCTGCCCTCGTAGCCTGCATCTTATTCTTTGCTCTTCTTGCTCACCAGCCTCCGTTTCTGTGATCTTCTATGCTCAGCATGCAATGCCATTTTCTCTTGAAACCCTTCTAGAGCTGGAGCGATTAATTGCTTCCTCCTGTCTGCTACAAACAAGCACTTCTTGCTACCTGTACTGGCGTCCTTATTGTAGAGTGGCCTATCTTTTCCACGTGCAACTGCCCTCTAGATTCTGAGCTTCTCGGCAAAAGGGACTCTTGTCTATCTTTGTCACACCAGCCTCTACCATGACGCTTGTTCCTTAGTATCTGTTGGTAAATTGTCAAAATTCAAGAGTTCTTCTTCATGTTTGTTCATGTTAAGAGGTTGTCACAATGTCTGTGTGCGTAGAAAGTTTTTTTATATTTCGTGTGTTATTGTCTGGATTCAGCCACATGTTCAGTAGTGGCTGATATTTTGCCTGGAATTTCTCTCTATATATAAAATGATGTTTTATTTTTAAACGTGCTAGTACCCTGTTTGAATCTGAATCTCTGTTTTCAATCTGGTGATTCTAAAACTGGGATTTTTATTTTCTTTAATTTTAATAATAATTCTCACTGGCTAAATATGTGTGTTATTTTAATGCTAAGTATGTGTGTTATTTTAATGAGTGCATCTTTGAGGCCTTAGTAGCTGCTATCACATAGAACCATATGGCCATGTGTGGCTATTGTAGACTCTGTCTCAGCCATGAAGACCCTTGACATCCATGTAGCTAGTTGTTTTCCGCCAGCCCGCCTGGTCCCACCACCGCACCAGCCCCAAATAACATGCAGAGACTCTGTTTCTTACTGGCTTGCTCTGTCTTAATGATTAACCCATTTCTACTTATCTAAGTATTTCCAAGTGATCACCTTATTGGAGAGTGGCAGGCCCACATGCTGCTCTCTCCAGGCTCTCCATGCTGACTCCTCCTCCCTACTTCCTCTCTCCTCCTTGTCTCCTAGCCCCGTCTGTCTTGCTTTCCTATTGACCAACAGTGCTTTATTCATTAACCAGTATGAGAAACATATTTACAGAATAACATCTCCCATCACATCCATCCAGAGCAGATGAAAGCCAGGACCCAGCTTATGAAGTCAGCGGATGTGAGTAGTTACGGTAGCAACCTTCCTCTGAGATGGTTTGGAGACATTTGAGGAATCCTAGCACAGTGCTGCCTTCAGGTTGAGTTCAGGGCAACAGATGCAGTGAGATGTGTAAACAGGTGGCAGTGGTGCTTAAAACAGCCTGTGTCAAAGATTGTCAGGAAACAAGGACAGAGGATGAATGCTCTAGAAGGCCACTGAACCATGTGACTGACCTATTCAAAAGATCATAAAGAACAATACTCAGACAAGTGCTTTAAGGTCAAATACAGTAAATTATAAAGGCATAAATTAAACGCCAGGGAAGAGATTAAATTCCTTGGAGAATTTCTCCTGATCAGAGTCTCGCTGGAATCCGGAATGCGATTGTGAACCCTAAGTAAAGCCTTCAAGCTGCTTTTCCTGGTCCTTGTCGTCTGTCTTCAGAATCAATGAGGTGCTTAGGAGAATGAATGACACAAAGCTTTGCCATGAACCTGACAAGACACATCACAAAGAAAGCAAAATTGCTAACTTGATGTGTGCTTGACCTGCCCTTTTCATGGAAGCTAATGAAATATCACGGTATTTACCAATCAAGGAAGCAGTTTGTGAGAAGCTAGTATCCCCTGCAAGAATTGATCCAAACCCTGCAGACACGCTCTAAAGCACACCCATGGACTCAGTGCAGAATCTAGGTGGACACAGTGTTTGTAGAAGACACACACGTGGTGTTAAGTGTGTCTGCACTCAGGTACCACGTGGCTTTAGTGGCCGGGTATGTTTTTATCATGCAGCTTTAGTTTGGGGATGCAGCTCTGCTACTAATGTAACATGCATATAACATGTCTCAGGACCTGTTTTCAATTCTGAGGTGGGGGAGAGAAGGTCTCCTTTATAAGAAAGATTGGTAAGTGTGTGATGAGTTGCACCGCTATGTCACCTGAGAAATAACCTTCCTGATGTCCTCTGAGAGCTGATTTCCATCTGCATGAACCTTATTTGTTCCTCACAGGGGGATAAATGAACCGATTTTTCAAGTAGTAATTGTGCCCAGATCCCAAAATCCTCCCCAAGCCCTATATATTCAGAAACAAGCTATGCTATTTTATATTATGTATTGTGTATCTATATCCAATGCACCATTAGATAAAACTCCCTAAAAACTGTTTAGGGAGATCCAAACCAAATACATGAGTCATACCATGAAACTTGGCACTGCCAAGTCAGGAAACATGACGGTTAGGAATCTACTGTCAGACTAGCGTTCTGTGGTGCTCTGAAAGAGGAAGTCCCTCATAAGGCTACCAGACTCCCATCCTACTTCAGGAACATCTTTCAGTGTCTTTGACAGGAACAATTAAGTACAGCTCTACAGATGAGGATCTAAGAATGAAATCCACGGAAAAATCACATTGATATCTGTGTTCTGTTTGCCTTTTTCCTGTCTCCAGCTCTTAAGCTAGTATCATCTGGAAACATCTGAGGTTTTCATCTAAGATTCCAGTGAAAGCAAAAAGAGAAGAGTTCATTTGGGCTTTTGGTTCCAGAGGGAGAAGAATCCAACGTGATGGGGAGCCGTGACAGCCAGCAGCAAAAACAGGAGGTGGAGGTCACATTGTAAACTAGAAACACGAAGCGGACAGGAAACCGGAAATAGGGCAAATCTCAAAGCCCACCCCTACCCACGCAGTTCTTCCATCAAGGTCTCGCCTCCTACAGTGCCACCAACAGGGGAGCGGGTGTTCAAATCCATGAAACTGTGGGGGTGCATTTGTCACTCAAACCGCCACACTGAACAACTGGAGTCATTTAATTGTATTGTTTGCCCAGCCATGGTGGACTGTCCTAATTACAAGGTCATTTCGGTTGGGTAGAAGATTTTTTTCATAATCAATATCATTTGTTATAGTTTACTAAATCATGATTTATCTCCACACATAGTGGATTTTAGTTGTGACTATAATTGATACTAAATGAAAGCTGTAGAAAGATTTATCTTTATTTTTAATTACATGTGCTCATTTGTACATGGGAAGTAGTGCCAGCAGAGGCCACAAGGTGGCGCCTGATTCCCCTGGAGTTAGATGAGGATGTGCATTGCCCAGCCTTGATTCTGGGGACCAAACTCTAGTCTTGTGCAAGAGCGGTCAGAATGCACTTTTGACCACTGAGCCATCTCACTTCTCCAGCCCCTGTGTGAAATTGTTTAAAGATGCCATTACAATTGCTGCAAGAACAAAATCACTGAGCAACCAGACAGGGGGATGGGGCTCCAAGCCTTCGAATGGAACACCAGTGGCGACAAAGAGCAAAGCCCCACGCTCAGATTCATGGAGGTAGATACCCACGTCGCTAAGGTTAGAGATGCTTAGAGGAAAATCCAAAACAGCAACCCCCCCCCAGGCTCTCCACACTGGAAGCCCTGGCTTTCTTCTCCTTACCCACAAAGTGCTTCCTTAACAATGCTGTGCCCCCTCCTAGCCAACAGCGCCATGTTTCTCGTGTTCTTGAAGTTTGCCTCTTTCTTATTTTTAAAGACTCGTTTTAAATGTCCCCTTGTCTAAGAAGCCTTTCCTGGAACTTGGGAGATAGCTCACTTGGTAGGGGTTTGATGCCTAGAACCCACATAACACATAAAATTAAAAACAAACAAACAAACAAATGCCCTTGGTTCCCTCCTGTATTCTTAAAGCCAGAACGGGGCCAGACACCCATTAGTTATTGAGTGGACCTGAGTCTCCTGAGATGTGATCCAGTTTAACTGAGATGGAGAGAAGAACGTTAAAATTCAAAGGAGCTTTGCGTTTTAGCAAGTCAAAAATGACACCATGCTTAATGCCCTCACTTTGGGAGAAGGAAAGGTAATTCCTCCTATGAGGCTGCTGGGAGGAAAAGTAAATAATACATACAAAAAGTAAATGATTTATCAACAGAAGCATGCCTCTCTACAAACAAGCCACCCTAGGAAAACTGGTCTCTGTGTTCCCAGTGTTCTTGTCAATAAAATTAAAGAGAATAATCCATAGTTACACTCTAGTATATTATTATACTATAAACAATATACTAGTATACTGTATATAATACTCTAGTTAGACTCTGTCTGTTTTTCAAGAAGTTTCTGTGTAATAGCTCTGTTCTGCAATGTGCGTTTTGAACAGCCTGACCTCAAACTCACAGTGATCCTCCTGCCTCTGCCTCCCTAGAGCTGGGATTAAAGGCGTGGGCCACCACCACCCAGCTTGTCAGAGAGTTTTTTTTTTTCTTTTTAACTATCTGGGTTTTGATAAGGAATCTGAATGCTTCCCCCTTTGTGTGTGTGTGTGTGTGTGTGTGTGTGTGTATGTGTGTTCACCACAAGTAATATCTCCTTGCCCTATCTTCTTAGCTAATTGATACCCCTGGTTAATTAGCAAAGCTCCCATAGCCTCTATCATAGAAACATGTGGGTCTGTAGTGGGACATTTCACACCCAAACCACAACAATCAATATTTTGGAAATACATAGTGTGATGAACATGCACAACATTGATTTATTACATATTTGATTCTGCTAACAAATAGTTTGCAAGTGTTTTCATACCCCCCACACAAAATAGACACGTTAATTAGCTTGATTATGCTAATTGTTTGACAGTATTTCATATAGTGATTCATTACCTTCTAAACCTTAAATATATGCAATTTTATTTGCCAATGAGATTCCCATAAAGTTGAGAAGGAAATAATGGAGAACAGAGGAACACAGATGCCTACTGCCTTCCAGGGGCTCATCAGGAGATTCCATGCAGCTCAAGGGAATAATGACCCTGAGGATAGGTGGACAGAAATTCCCCACACTACAAACCAAAGAAAAAGACATAAAAAATGCCTCCCAAAGTACAGGAAAGCTAATTCTGTAGCATTTACAGTATAGACTAAGAAAAACTGACAAAAGTCATTTGCTGTAACATGGGAAGTCTCTTATCTAACATAAAACTATGTCTGCGCAAAAATTAAGGAGCATTGGAAATCATAAAAATGAAAATAAAAGTAAACCTTTTGCTAGTTATTTTTCCTTTAACAGCTTTCTGGCTGGGAACCTAAACAGAGCTGCCCCAGAGACTTCAGCAGACAGGAGTTAGAGGTTCAGGGAAACAGCGCTGGGGATGTGCTTCCAAACTCCAAGCCTGCTCCAGACTTTCAAATGCAGTTTTCTCAGCACCTAAGAGATAATTTTGTGTTGCAGTGCTGAGAAAATGGAGTCTGTGTACTACTTTTTCTGTCTAACTAAATACAGATGTCAAAGAGTATGGAATGCATAGAGTAGCAGAGAGAACTCTGAAAATTTAATAAGAGCAATCCGATTATGGGAGAAGAATGGAATTTAAAGAGCTATCTTCCTGGCCACCTCCACAGGCACCTCCTGAGACCTAGATGCTAGCATTCGATCAAGGCAGAAGGGACTTTTGCAGCAGCCCGAGCTGGAAAAGGCATTTGAAATGCCTAGAGAATGCACATCTAGCCCGTACTGTTTGTTCTCTTTTCCAGGCTGAAAGAAATACCTGCCTGGGTGGCAATAACAGCAGAAGAAGCAACAAAAGATGCCTTGAAGCCTGTCTATGAGCAGGGAACCTTCAGGGAAAGAACCCAGCATCCTCCCTCCCCTCCTACACTTGACCCCAGATGTGGATGCAATTATGGAAGTTTGTGGAAAAGTAGGTTAAATAAAGTTCCAGTTTTCTGTCTATGGGAGCCAAATGGAGCTGCCCCAGAAAATCAGAGAGTGCCAGAAAAGAAAAATCCAGAAAAACAACCCTGGAAAGTTGTTTACATGCTCTCAGCTCATCTGTGAAGTGCACATGTGTGAATCTGATCATAATTAGCCAACAGAAAACTTCGAGAATATGATGACCAGATGAACCACTGGTCAGGTTCCAGAAAGAACACCAGTACATGTGGAATCCTCTAGAAATCTAGTCAGTATTTGAACCAAAGACCAGGAAGGGTGAAACAGAACTATACTCACATCTAACCCATTCAATTGGCTGTAACAACAAAAAATATCCAAATGTCCACAGGCTTTATAAAAAGACCCAAAATCTCACTCAAAATTCCTAAAGCAAGGGTTGGAGAGATGGCTCAGTGGTTAAGAGCGCTTGCCACCTTCACAGAGGACCAGAGTTCAGTTCCCAGTTGCCAGCAGCCACACTGGGTGGCTCACAACTGCCTGTAACTCCAGCTCCAGAGGATATGGCGCCCTCTTCTGGCCTCCATTGGCACCTGCACACATGTGCACAGATACAGAAACACACACACACACACACACACACACACACACACACACACACACCTTAAGTAAGTAAAATAAAAACCAAAATTACATGTCATAGAAAGATCTCGGGAAACCTTGAAAAGAAAATCAGTGTGTAAAAAACTTTAAGATGACACCAATTTTCATTATTGTTGAAGATGTGAAAGGTAATTTTTATACAGGTGCTAACGCATAAAGAATGAAAATGACAGTTGAAGAGCTAAAATACATAATAGCAAAAGTTCATTGGAGGAAAAATAGCAGAATTCTGATCGACAGAAACAACCTGAGACTCAATAAGAACAATGAATTCATTTAAATGTCCACAATAAGGTTAGCGGGTTTGGTCACATGACCATTCCCTCTTCAGAAAAGACACCGTGGCCGACGCTAATGCTGCCCATCTCCCACTTGATTCTGCCTGGAATAACTGCATCCGGTCCTTTCCGTATCATCTTTGTTGGAGCTGAAACTGTTGGCACAGAGCTGCACTGACACACAGACACCACACTCCCCTCCTTCAGACACTGAAAGCTATCCTCCGGTCCCAGGTTATAACTTTGTTTCCATGGCTCTTCACTACAACAGTAGGCTTTTCTGATCATTGGCTGAAGTGGCCTTTCCCTAAGAACTCTGGCCAGGAAAAAGGTATCTCCAGGCATGGCGATGCTGCTCATTGGTAGAGTGATTGCCTAGAATGCACGAGACAAGGACCCCAAAACAAGGCATGGTGGTGCATTCCTGAAATCCCAAACCTTCACAAATGGGGATGATCCTCTGATACATTTTGAGTCCCGGGACAGCCTGGGTTACTGGAGGCACTGCCCTCCCCGCCTCCCCCCCCCCATTTAATTAATTAATTTTAAAAGGTTAAGAAAGGAAAGAAAAAGGTGTCTTCGGCATATTTATGTCATTAATTAGGGCCACATAACCTGATTTTTGTTCTTTGGTGTTTTGTTTTATTTGGTTTTTTTGTTTGTTTGCTTGCTTGCTTAAGTAAATATAGCTTAAAGCAAAACAGAAAATGCACACTCACCGAATTATGTACTTACCTCTGACAACATAGTAGCACATCTAGGCTACTGGGAGATTCATTTTTCCTTTGCTTTATTTTTGGAGGAGCCAATAATAACCCCAAATCAGTCATGTGACCTCCTGGGAGCACCAATAAATTTTCAGTGCTCCATTTCATTTGACCTACTGTTCAAACAAAACGCAGTAAGCTGCCTCCTGACGCCATGCCCCAGGCTTGGATCTGAGTATGGCATTGGGGAAGAGTCAGCCACCAAAGTTGCCATGTTCCTGTGTTCCAGGACAAGGAATTGCACTGGGAACTCATGGTAAGAAATGGAAACAGTTTACCAAGAAAGAGAAAGTAGCCGGGGTGCGCACCTATGAATCCCAGCACATGGGAGGCAGAGGCAGGTGAATCTCTGTGAGTTCAAGGTCAGCACGGTCTGCAGAGCAAGTTCCAACACAGCCAGGACTGTTATATAGAGAAAACTTGTCTATGTAAGTTTTCTATATGAGAGGGGGGGGGAGGAGGATGAGGACGAAGAGGAGGAGGATGGAGGAGGAGGAGGAGGAGGAGGAGGAGGAGGAGGAGGAGAAGGAGGAGGAGGAGGAAACAGACCCTTTGCAGGGTCGTACTCTTCGCTCCAGGAGCTACTTTCTCATTGGCAGTGGGCACCGTCCATCTTCCAAGGCTACTCCCACTATACCTCATTAAACACTCTCTGGGGTGTGAAGCCAGTGAACGAGAAGTTCTGTGTGCTCACTCCATTTCATGATTTCCTTTTTGAGACAGGAAGGGAGGCTCAACAAGACTGGTGTTCCTTCTTTAGATCCAAAGACTTTGACAGCAGTGACGCTCATGGGTTCCGGCTGATGCTCATAGGGTTCAGATGGGGTCAAATCCAAGAACCACGGCCATCAGGATAACTTGTCATCTTAAATGGTGAACTGGAAGCCACGCGCTACCTTGCAATGGTCAGATCGGTTATTGGTGAGCTTCCCCAAGCTCCCTCGCTGTGGTGATTTGGTACGTTCTAGCCGTAGCATTGAACACAGCAGACACACCCTTGGCCTTCCTTCTCTCCGCTGACAGCGGATCTTCCTATCAGCCGTGCTCCCAGCTTCCGCCTGACTGTCCCCTCTTGCATGGGTCGCTCTGACTTTGAACCCCAGGCTAGGGTTACATCCATATCAAATCTCCCTTCTCACGAGGGTACATGTACATCAGCTTTAATGTCTCAGATAGACCCAGCTTCACTTTCTCAAATGCATTGCCGTGATTTGAAATATATGTGTGTGTTTAGTGTCCTCTGCATGATCGCCTCTGCAATGCCTCTCCCTTCATGCTTCCCTGGGTCTATTACTCATCCTCCTGCCTCTGTCCTGGCAGCAGTCCTGAGAGTACCACTCTCCTCCTTTAAACCTCACTTCAGAATAGACCAAAATCTCTCAAAGACATTCCCTTGTATGCCCTGCTATTTTCATCCTGTCTCTTTAGACTTCTCTTCTATAGGCAAACCCATCCGCTATTGAATGTCAGGTGCAGACCAATGTTACCCGTCCATAACTTCCTGTCTTGTGAGAAGGAAATTAATGAATGGATGGGAAAGGATGATATTTAGGGGGAAATGCATAATGACTTTCCCAATGACACATGGTTAATAAGGAACACATTTAGGTTTGTACATATGTCTAGATGACCTCCCCCCCCCATACTCACCGCCATTCCACTACACTGGTTCCTCAGCAGCATCAGTTACATAAGCAGAATTAAATTTCAAAGAACAAGAGCCAAAAACAGATGCATTCACATTCTTCTGGCAGCGTTTAGAAGACTCTGTACAGCATTCTGGCTGCACAGGGATGGTCCCTTCTTGGGCTACTAATTGGCTATAGTAATAATTCTAGAAATAGGAAAACCATGATAGGTCATACTCCTCATTATACCTGGGGAGCCCAGTGTCCAGGAAGGCATCACAGCTTGAACTGTGAGTTCCAGAAGACCTGCCCGATTCCCACATTTCTAGCAAGGAATGATTCTATTCAGCAGACCTCATGTTGAGCTTCAAGCTCCCAAGTGGAGATTAACTGATCGCCAGCCTTGGGGGAACTCTCTTAGGACAAACCTATGCCACCTGTTTCCATTCATGTCCTATTGATTCCATCCCCTGTAGTGTCAAAGCCCGGGCTCTATGGTGGGCGTGGTGATCCAGGCCACTTGGGTGACAGAGGCAGGCAGATCTCTGTGAGTTTGAGGTCAGCCTGGTCTACAGGGGGAGCTCTAGGCCAGCTATACATAAGGAGACCCTGTCTGCCACCCCCACACACTCTCTCATACACATACACAAAATAAAGTAATAATAATAATACTACGTCTTCATCATCACCAGGATCCCTTTCTCATTCTCTGTCCCTCTGTCCTTCCACAGACCCCTTCCTCTACCCCCAGCTTCTTTGTCCTTAAAATTCACTGTCATTAGCACATAACCCCTCTTCTCCGTGCTTAGCTTCCTCTGCTTTATCATCCTAACTGTGACATTTCTTGTTTCATTTATGTGGCACTTGCTTCTTCCTGTGCTCCATGTGTCTAAGGGCCGAGCAAACCTTGGATGAGAATTTCATCCCAACACCATGAAGTGAATCTGACTACCCGCACCTGACATCTAGCTGTCCTTGTCCTAATAGGTGCACAAAGGTGCTGGCAGGGTCACCCACCCACCAGCTCCCAGCCCTTTCTCTTACACATTCACAAGGGCACTCCAAGGAATGTTTTCTTCCCTCTACTACACCAGTGTCTCTCTCTTCTGGATCCTTGCCGCTGCCTGTGCACAGCAGACTCTAGGACGTCCTACGTTTGAAAAAGATGCTCCCTTGAGCCCAGGCTATCCCCTCCAGGTACACCCCCCATTTCACAACTTAGTAATTGAGTTATCCGGAGTCATGGCATCAGTACATTATTTTCGTTTTCTTTCAAGATTTATTTATTTATTTATTATGAATCCAGTGCCCTGTCTGCATGTACCCCTGCAAGCCAGAAGAGGGCACCAGATCTCATTCCGGATGGTTGGGAGCCTCCATGTGGTTGCTGGGAATTGAACACAGGACCTCTGGAAGAACAACCAGTGCTCCTAACCTCTGAGCCATCTCTCCAGCCCCCAATACATTATTTTCTTAACAACAACAACAACATAAACCCACTTCTAAAACTACTCTAGTCCATGGTCATGAACCTCCACAGTGTTGCCAAATCCAATGGAGTCCCACCTGCTCTTAGCAGGAACTTCCTTGAATTAGGCACACCTGTATGCCCAGCACTTTTGAGAATGAGGCCAGAAAGCACGCCCACAGAGTTTTAAAGAGAAACCCAAGCTGAGAAAGACCAAGGAAACAAGCAAGGAGTCTGTTCACTGCCAATGGTCTTTGTAGTTGCATGGTTGAGCTGTTCTTCCTCCCCTGGATTCAGGGCTGGACCTGCTGGAGAGAATACAGAGCAACTGAAAGGCAGTGAATCCAGAAATTGAGAAGTTCTAGCAGCTTCTTCCTGAAGCACCGAGGCATCATGATGGAGATACCTATGTTTTGGGAATGAGACAGAAGCCCTGTGCATGTAAGGGGATGAAGAGCTGTAGGGTCAGCTCACAGCAGTTCATGGCATCTGAGCTGCGGGCCTTGATGCCCCGTGCAGCAGAAGTCTAATTATTTCCCACTGCCCTGTGCCCAAAGTGCAGCCATTAGGAGGGTGGTTTACTGTTGACTTTAATTATTGCATTTTGAGGTAGTTCATAAGAAACAAAACAAGGTGAAAATCACTGTGACCAATGTAAAGTAACTTGGTAATACTACATAGAACAAACAAACAAAAAATTAATATAACACCCTTTTAAAACTAAAATACCACTCCTTGGAATCTATCCCAGCGAACTCAAAGCATCAGTCTATAGAATATGAGATTATGTATAAAATATGCAGCGTTGATTTGCAGGAAAAAAAAAAAAGGCCAGAGGCCCATCACTAGAGACGATTGAACACAGCGTGGTAAAGCACGTAAGGCCCACGTGATGTCAGCTGTGTGGGAGGGATTCCACAGTGAGTCAGAGAGTCAGATGCAGAGAAATATGTAAAACATGATCCCTTTTTGTAAAGCAAAGAATGAAGGAAAGGTCACCACACACATCTGCATTCCGTATTTCATTAAAATCAGGCTGTAAGACAGATGGCAGTTTCAGCGATGTTAAAATGGGGAAATAATTACATCTCAGATCTGATGTAATGCACCGTGTACGCATATCTTACGGGCTGAAAAAAAGAGAGATAAAGTCACACTGCAGAGGCAACTTGGAGAGCATTGTGTTTAGAGGATGAAAAGTAAAGAGAGGGAAAGATCAAACACAATAACGTTACGTTTCCATAAGATGTACGTATTTTAAAAGAAATTAGACTGAATGAGATATGTGTGTCTCTGATTAACTTAAAGGACTGCTTGTGTGTGGGGGGGGTTGTTAAATAGAGTCTGGGAGATGGCTCTATGGATATGAATGCTTACTGACCAAATACAAAGATCTAAATTCAGATGTTCAACACCCACATTAAAAGTTGGCCGTTTATTCATTGGCCTGTAACCCCCAGGGCCTTGATGGTGAGCTAGTGCTGCCAATTAAAGTGATACCCAAGTTCAATGAGGGACATTTTCTCAAGGGAACGAGGCAGAGAGCAATAAAGGAAGACACTTGAGGTTTGCCTTGGCTTCCCGGCATGTGTTTGCACATGAGTGTGTAAATGCATGCTTGTGTACACACACACACACACACACACACACACACAAACACACACGTACAGGTGTGCATGCAAAAAGTGGTCATATAAAAATCAAATTATACTATGAATCTACTTGGGCAAAACCCCAAATATACAAAACATGTGTGCTCATATCTTTATGATCATGGGGGAAAAAAAAAGATTGTAAGAAAATACACGAGACTGAGCATGGTTACTCTTTATATTGTCCTATCTGTGTCCAGCATTATTACTTTATGATGTAAAAAACCAATTAAAATTGACAAAAATTGAGAGGAAGAAATATATTGTGTTGCCTCATTCACTAAAACCCCCTTGTCAATGCCATCATCACCATTTCAAATTCTCAGTCAAGGAGCTGGCTGCTGTTCCTTTAGTAGTCCACGGAAAAGTTTAACCAGGTAGTCTACCCAATTTACCCATCTTAGGCTATCTTCAGCATTCTTGCTGTCTTAGTTACTTTGTTCAAGCATTAAAAACTAGTTGTCCTGGCAAACCTTAAAGGCTTTACTCAGAGTTTAATAGTGAAGAAATTAGTATCGTGTTACCAGAAATGAGTACCATGTTACTAAAGTATTGCTAGTCTGCCCAACTAAACTTTCCCCCTCCATCATGAAACGTTATTAAAAGGCCTTAAAAGGTTACTAGAGTCAATAGAATGGGCTGATTCTCCTCTGTGTGGCTTCCAGCTACTTGTCCCATAACATCATTTCTCTCCCCTAGGTTCAGTTGGTTCATCAATAAAGAGATGGAAATACTAGCCATGCCTATCTCGGGCATCGATCTGAAGTCTAAATGAGATGTCAGAACATCAAGTTGATGTGTGATATGTGAAAATACCAGCCAGATTCTAGAAGACGTGCTAAAGAAACAGTGGCCAGGAGTGAGAATCTCAGACCAAGGTTTTGTTTATTTTTTTCAACACTGTCATTGGGTGACTATTGTGACTCCAGGTCACACTTTGCAATGTTTTGCCATAAAATATAAGAGTAGGTTTCATGGCTTTTTCTAGTGCTCTTATTTCTAATACAGAAAATAAATTCTCAAACCTATGAAACCTATAGAACATTTACACCTTTTTGGATTTGAATTTCGTTGGAGGAAAAGAAAAATTCTTGAATTCTTTAATCATCTACATAAGACAAATATTATTTTAGCTGAACATGCTTCACACCTCTAAAAACACAGAAGTATATTTCGTACTAAGTGATAATGAAAAAGTATTTCAAGTTCCAGCTAACAAATGAAGATAAATGCGCCTGTAATTCTCTTTCCATAAAAGTACACAGCCTTCATTTATCTTCTGGGATGACATCCATCCCTTTAAAAATATCCCCTTTATTAGATGCATTTTAGTGGCTGCCCGTGCCTCTCCATGATTCTTACATCTATTATAAACTGTCGAGCCCCCAAATCTCTCAGCCGAGACTCTGTTCTGCTGAGTTCCTGCATCCCTGCCACTGATGGATGGGTCTCTTTCTAATGGAGCTGCCATGGGAGCAAAAAGGCACAAATTGTGCTTTGCCCCTGTTATAACTGTGCTCCAATAGAATTCTTGTCGAATACTATAATTCACATCTGCCTCTGCCCACTGAAACGTATGATTTACTCTATAATGGTGTGTTCCAAAATAAATATAAACAAAACGTGATCGCATCTGCGCTAACTTCTGAGCTTCGTGTTTTTGTTTTCTTACTCACTGTGCAACTTCTTTGGTGACAGTGGTTTCAATCTGTCCTATCACTCATCTATTCCAAAAAGAGGCAGTGGTCTGACAAGACACTCCTGTGGGAATTGATTTTTACATCAACTTGATGAGACCGTGGTGCATCCAGATATTGAATCAAGCCCAGTTCCATGTATTCTGGATGAGATGAGCATTTGAGCTGGTGATCGAAGGAGAGGCACAGTGTCCCCTTTGATGTGGGTGGGCCCCATGCAACCAACTGAAGACCCGAGAAGAACAGAAATGCCATGTCCCAGGGGACTTCATCTGCTGGACCCACATGACCTGCAAAAGCAATCTTCTGGCCACCTTTCGCCATTTTCATTCTTTGGCAAATGGGTTAGGACTGCAAACATGTGTAGCCAGATCTGCTGGGTCACAGCATGCTCAGCCTCAGTGCTACCCCGGGAACCTGGGGCAGGGGCTCCTCATCCATACCGGAAGCAGGAAGCAGAGAGCTCCGATTGAATGGGAAGCTGATATACTCTCCCAAAGCCTGGATCTTCTTGGGACTGGCCTCCACTGGCTCAGGTGACCCTGCTCAGACATCCCTTGGTGGGGGGGGGGGTGAGAAGGTGTAACACCAGTGACATAGGCACCTGGAGTTGAGTGAGTAGCACAGCGTGCTGCACACTCATTTGTTATGGACGTCAGGTCTGCCTTTATACTCCCTCCCAAGGTCCCATTGGCTTAGGTGGCTGACTTTGCTGCTATGTCCTTTTATAATTGGTGTCCCCAGCCAGGTGTCTCTTCCTCTGCTTGGCTCAGGGAGGAAGTGCCTGCTGGGCATCCTCATGGGGGCTGGCCTGGGTACCTGGGGAGGGGGCAGGGCAATGGCTTGGGTAGGCTGGCCAACACTCTCTCCTACTGTCCCTAAGTTTATGCAGACTCCTAAACAGTACTAGCCCTCAAGCACAAGAGGGTGGCGGTGGTGACATCCCACATTCCAACCATAATAAAATCTTAGAAAAGTGACCGTTTCTACACTTCTGTGCATAATAGAAGCACATGGAGGGGTTTTCTCCCTCCCTCCTTTCCTTCCTTCCTTCTTTCCTCTCTCTCTCTCTCTCTCTCTCTCTCTCTCTCTCTCTCTCTCTCTCTCTCTCTCTCTCTCCCCCCCTCTCTCTTTTCCTTTCAGTTTTTTTAATTTAAGGGATTCGGCCTTAACTATTAGAGCAACAGTTACTCTGTGGGATGGTCAGGACCATGCTTTTAAATATTTCTGGTTGGGTGAAGGGGTTCAAATCCAATGTCAGTGCCTGGGGGGAAATGCCTCCTGTAGATTGGGGTAACCCTTGGCTCTCAAAGTGTACTCAGAATTACCTAAGGGCTGGGCTTCCCCCTCCCCCAGAGTTTCTAACTCAGCTTATTTGACGAAGGGTCCAGCAATCTGTGTTTCTACCCAGTTCTTACGTATTTTCCTTCTATTAATCCAGGCCTGGAACTAGCGGGTTAGGCTGCATTCTTTGTTTTCTGTATGCCTGTTTGAATCTTCATCTGCTTCAAGTGTTCATCCTTCTCCGGAGCCAGCTTCCTCATAAATCCTGCCTGATGTGTCTTCATCCTTTATGCCTCCATTCGTCTCTCCTAAAGCGTTGCTTTCCTGTGTGGATCCACAGGAGCGGATTTTGACTTCTTAGAAGTATACAGGGGTAGGTAGGGAGAAAGCTTTTCCTCTGCTTTTGTTCTTTCCAGATTTCCACACACCAGGAGGTGCGGGGGCAGGGAGATGGGGAGCTCAAACCCATTGATGTCCCTGGAGCTGCCGGGGATGTCTGCCTGTGCCCATGCTCTCCACCGCCAGCTCTCTGACTTCCTGAGACAAAGCAGGAAGACCCATGTTTGGTTGGGGATGAAACAGTGTTATGGCCCCGAGGCTCCACGGCCTGCCGCCTGTATCATAGGTGTTTTTGGCAGTTGGAGAGTGCTGAGGGAGAGAAAGTCACTCTCCTTTGGGGACAGAGTCATCGGTAGGTTGCTCATACTACAATGTATGGCCACACACCCATGCACATATGGCCAGCACTGACTGGACCCAGGGGCTTATTAATAACAATACATTAAAAAGAGAAGACTTGTGTGGGAGATGGAATGGGGCGCTATGGAGAATTGGAGAGAGGATATGCATGGTTATGAACAACACACCTTTTATAAATATATAAAACTTTCAAAGTGAAAAGAATTATATTTCCAAAGAAACTAATTTTTATGCTAGCTCCATCTTATGAGCTTCCTTTATTGTTTACTTTTCTTCCAAATAAGCTAAGCTGCATATGAGAGAGGAGAGACTTGGGCCTCTGATTGACAGCTGCCAGGTCCTTCCTTTCTGCCTAGCTGCCTTGAGCCAGAGCTGTCAACTGAGTGGGCCTTCTTCTGTCACTCAGCTCCACTGCTGGAGTGGCATCTGTGCTTTGAGGATGCCATAGTTCCTCTGAAGCAGCTACACTCTAACTGCAAATAAATATCACTTTGGTCAGGCGGCTGCTGAGCGCAACCCCTACTTGGGAAAGCCTTGAGCTAGTCAAGACTGTGCAAGCAAGTCTGACCTCAGTGCAGGAGATCCACTCAGAGCAGGGTAACCTTCTGTAAAATCCAGATAGCCCTCCTTACCCCGCAGCTGTGACTCAGTGCAGTTACCACCTCAGAGACTCAACCACAGGACCATAATGGGTAGAATCTGCTTGCCTGAAAATCTTTGATTGACAGAAATACTGTAATCCACGCCTCCTTTTAAGCTATAGGAACAGGCTGTTTCTCTGGGTAGATGTAGGAGACTTCTCTTCTGCAATACCCTCCAGTGGTATTGCAACACTATGCTCCAACATCAGCTTTTTTCTGAATGGTCTTCTGTATGCATGCAGTCTTCTTCTAGAGTGAATGGGATGAACTAGATGAATCTGAAGAGTGGGCAAAACAAGCAGAGTTTCCAACCCTGGCACTAAGGAGGAGGAGGCTGAAAAGCTCTCGGAAAACAAAAGGAAATGAAAAACAGCCACCTAGACCAGAGTTTCTCAACACATGGGTCTCGACCCCCATGGGGGTGTTGGATGACCTTTTCATAGGGGTCATGTATCAGATATCCGGAGTATCAGATGTTTATATTATGGTGCACACCAGCAGCAAACTTACAATTATGAAGTAGCTAGGAAAATAATTGTATGGTCGGGGGTCGCCACAACATGAAGAACTGTATTAAAGGGTTGCAGCATTAGGAAGTTTGAGAACCATTGCTCTAGAGCCAAGGGGTCCTGATGCCCAAAGCTCTGAGCTATGTATAACACTAGGCTGATGCCAATGAGCACCAGAGAATGTCGGAGGACAGAAATTGCAGGATGCTAAGTCTATGAAGCATGGCGGAAGTATTGGAGACATATTGGGAAGGCAAAGGACAGTGAATAAGGTTGGACTGTGGAAGGTGAGAATCCATAAAGAGCTGAGGACTATGAAGAGGTTAAATCCTGGGCCACTGAAAGAATCTAGGAGAGCCACTGATAAAATAGCTGAGGCTCAAAGGCTTTAACTGTAGCCACTGAATTTTTTCACTCTGAGCCTGGAGCAATGCTCCCAGCTTTCTGCACCTATAGCAATAAGCATAGAAACTTTCCGGTCAGGGCAGAGGTGGAAGAGAGCTCTCATATCTCCACTGTTTCAGGAAGTCTCTTGCAAGTGGCTCCTGCTGTATGACAAGCGTTGACTCTGGGTGAGCAGCCCTACATCCTGCACACCGTTTAAACCCACCCTTACTTCCACAACTAGTACCCTAACTTCCTTTTGAATAGGAACCCCAAGTTCCTAAATCAGGGGTCATCTCTGTTAGCTCTAAGAACCTCCATCTACAATTTTAATTTTGTTTCATAGTTAAAGACACTTAAAGTATCTTGGAGCTATTCCTAGCTGCACAATTCAATCCAGCCTCTTTCTACTTACATGTGAACGTGGTGTATGTGTACATACAAATGTATGTATAACTGCCAATGGTTTAGTGTGTTGATTGTTCCTGTTGGTGTGTAATATTATAGAGCCACCCTTTTGCCTTGTAAACTTTCTTCATGCCATTTTCTTTTCTTTAAACAAACCAAAGTCACCTTATTCTGAGGATAAAAATTGTACCCAGTGATTATATTTACACTGTATGCTTTTCTATAACCTTTCTTGTTTTATCATCAAGTAGTATCTATTTATACTTTAGGTCTCTATTTGTTATATAGGGTTTTCCCCCCATACTGGGATTGAACCTAGGGCTTTATGCTTGCTGGAAAAGCGGTTTACTATTGAGTTTTAGCTCCTTCCTTCCTTTATTTATTTTCTAAAACCAGGTTTTACAAAGTTGTCTAGGCAAGCCTTGAACTCAGAATCCTCCTTCCTCAGCCTGTCAGGTAGCTAAGATTCGAAGCTTGCATCATCATGTCTAACTATACTGTACTTTTTTTTTTTTAATTCATCATTTTATTTGCGATTTCACTGTGAATTTAAGACCTCCCCCCCCCCCGGCTGAGGAAGTCATGGTGGCACATGCATTTCATCTGAACACTTGCAAGGCAGAGGCAAGTGGACCTTGGAAAGTGCCAGGTCAGTCTGGCCTAAGTAATGAATATCAGGACAGCATGGGACCTGAGTCCAAACCCCAGAATCCATGCAAAAGCAAAGCAGGGTGTGTTGATGCAAGTTTGTATGCCTAGTGCAGGGGAATGGCCTGATTGCCGAGTTCAAAGCTAAAACTAAAAATGAAAGGGTAGATAATGCCTCTGGACCAGCACCTTTGTGTCGTCTGGCCTACACACACACACACACACACACACACACACACACACACACACACACACACACGCACACACACATTGGCTCTCCCTCCTCATTCACAGAATTCCGAGCCTGGATCTTGAGACTCATAATGGGAATTTAAAGGCACGGATTTCCCAGAGGTTGTTGACTTCTCACTCCGCTTGACTGTGTCCGAGTTGATATGAAGCATGACAGTAGTCCTCAACACAGAAACAGGATGGAAATTCAGAGACTATGAATTCTAGCTTTGACAGTCACATGTTTATAACCCAGGGGAAATTATTTAAGCTTTTCCTCTGGCCCATGACACACCTGTCAGATCGTGTAGGATTTATGGTAAATGTCATGTGTAATCTATGACAGATTCCAGAAACTAGCCAAGGGCTTATCTCTTCAGCAGAATAAAATAATTAGCAGACCGGTTTATTGGAGCGGTGCTCTCTGAACTTTAACAGAGACACACCTTTAGAGCGCTTATAAAGATACATTGTGTCTGAGGCAAATGGCAACCTGTTACTTCTGATTTTCAGCTACTCCCAGAATGCACTGCCAGGGAGGAGAATTGTTTGCAATGAACCCTTATGATTCATCTCTAAGAGAAGCCAGTCAAACTTCGGGCATTAGCCTAGTTTGTCACTAACCCTGGAAAGATGGCCACGCTTCAGTAATTGCAGGCATCTCCATTAGAGCCTGGTCAGTTCATCAGATCACCCCAAGATCTAGGTGGTCAGTATGTTAGTGGACATTCTCAAGGGATCAGACACGGTCTGCCTGCCTGCCTGCCTGCCTTCCTTCCTCCTTTCCTTCCTTCCTTCCTTCCTTCCTTCCTTCCTTCCTTCCTTCCTTCCCCCTTTCCTTCCTTCCTCCTTCCTTCTCTCCTTCCTTCCTTTTTTCCTTCATCCTTCCCTTCCTTCCTCCTTCCATTTCTCCCTCCTTCCCATCCTTCCTTTGACTTCTTCCTTCCTCCCTCCTTCCTCCTTCCCTTCCTTCCTTCCTCCTTCCCTTCCTTCCTTCCTCCTTCCCTTCCTCCCTTCCTTCCTTCCTCCTTCCCTTCCTTCCTTCCTCCTTCCCTTCCTCCCTTCCTTCTTTCCTTCCTTCCTCCCTTCCTTCCCTCCTTCCTTCTTTCCTTCCTTCCTCCTTCCCTTCCTCCCTCCTTCCTCTTTCCCTTCCTCCCTTCCTCCCTTCCTTCTTTCTTCCGTCCCTCCCTCCCTCCCTCCCTCCCTCCCTCCCTTCCTTCCTTCCTTCCTTCCTTCCTCCCTTCCTTCTTTCCTCCCTCCCTCCTTTCTCTTTCCCTTTCTCCCTTCCTTCTTTCCTCCCTCCCTCCTTCCTTCTTTCCCTCCCTCCTCCCCTCCCTCCCTCCCTCCCTCCCTCCCTCCCTCCCTTCCTTCCTTCCTCTTTTCCTTCCTTCCTCCCCCCTTCCTTCCCTCCCCTCCTTTAACTCCCTCCTTCCTCCCTCCCTCCCTTTCTTTGATTCTTTCTTTCTGGTATGTGTTCATGTGTGTGAAAACTGGAAGCTGACTTTGGTTGTCTCCCTCAGTTGTTCTATCCCTAAGTTTTGGGGACAGGATCTCTTCCTGCACCCACTTGCAGCTTCCAGCAGGCCTTGGACCACGACGTTTCTGCAGTGTGGGGTGGAGTTCAGCCCACAAGCTATGTGAGCCTTGCACAATCTCCTTTTGGTCTTTTCCTCTTGAAGCTGAACTTAGCCCCTTGGCTCCAACACGTCCCCGGCCCCTCTGCGAATCTTTCCTAGGAGACTCTTTAAAGTCAGCAGGACAAGGTCAACAATAGAATCAGGAGGCTTATATGGGTGGTCCGGAAAGGCTCTCGTGTGAGGTGATGGGTGGAGTGAGGAGGATGGGCAAGACATGCGTTTGGACTTCACTCGAGAAGTTTTCCCTTTGTACCAACTCTGCATTAAAAGATATACTAAAATGAAAAACAGAAGTAAAAAAAAAATATTAAAAGATAAAGGACTCAAGGTGACAAAATTCATAAACAGTGGCGTCCAGCCATAAGCTTCAGCTGGTTTAGATGACAAAGTTATCAGTTACTACGCAGAGGAATGGAGGTCACAAGGGTGTGTAGATATTGCTGGGACAGGCCTTGTTTAGTCTGGAAAGTGGGTATGCATTGCTCCTTCTGGATCTTGTTTGGCATCGTGCTAGCATCTTGTGCTGGGATGGTCCTGGAAGCCAGGCCTGGCTCCGTCCGTGCTGAGCTATGGCAAACCAGCACACAAGTGGCAAGTGGCCTTCCCCAGATCCAGCTCGCTCAGACAGTGTCTGGAAATGACTGTTGGGGAAAAGGTTGCAAAACAAGCCAGGAGAAGACACAATAGAGCTACTTTCATTTATTTGAGGATTGGAACCGAACCCAAACATTAAGCTAAAGGGGCACGTTACAGAGGATGTTGGGAGCTGAAGTCAACCATTGCAACCTCCGTCTATAGACTGAGAGGCCTTTCTGCTGTGTTGAAGCAAGACAGAGAACACAGAAGTTCATCAGTTCTGCCATCCTGGACTGAACTCTGAGTGCTTCCACAGTTACTCTGCGTTACTGTACACAGTTACCAGATTGTACTCTCAGAAACCAAAAAACCCCGAAGAGCGTTCTGCTCCCCTCTCCAGCCCTGTGTCACCATCCATCACTTTAGATGTGGGAATTCTACATAGATGCTCTGCCAAATGACCCTAAATATGGACATGACAACCCTGTAGACACTCTTGGACAGAAAATCATAAAACCTGCTGAGCCACTGAAACTTCCTTGCTTAAAATCTTAAAAGTCAGGGGCTGGTGAGATTTCTGGGTGGTTAAAGGTGCTTGCTTGCTGCCAAGCCTGATGAGCTGAATTCATTCCCTGGCTTTTACACAGTGGAGGAAGAAAACTACCATCAGCTGTGCCCCGTGACCACATCTCGTTCATTATGGTACGCAAAGGCACATGTGTGTGCATGTGTGCACGCACACACAAACACATACTAAAACGTAATTTTAAAAATCTTAAAGATCACGCCTAGCTGTTAAAATCACTTAATTTCTCCACGGTTCTCACAACGGCTGCATTTACCAGTATAAGATTCCAGAAATAGCAAAAGGGACAAGATAGGGAACTTTAGAAAAATCTCTCTTTAGACAAAAGCCTACCTATTCCATTTAAAATATCTAAATGACCGATGCTTAGCAAAAATAACCATTTAAAAACACTGCAGGTCGCAGATACTTTACAGCCATTACATTCACTTTGAGCAATAGAATGAATCCAAACTTTAGCCTAAAGCTACTTTTTATATTATACGTTTCTATATCTACTGGTTATTACACATATATGAATATTATATATTTACTGATATATAACATTGTTTCTGGTGGTGGGGCCCTTAGCGAGAACAGAAGCATGCAACACAATATGTCTTCTAATGGGAGGCATGGTGAGAAGACTTGGCCTTCCTAGACCAGTAGGGTAATCTTTAATCAGACTAAAAATCAAGCTGCATGGTCTGATGTTGTAAAAGCTTGCTAAGAGGAGTCCCAAGGGGGCTTCATTTGCATATGGAAATAGGATATGTAATTCAAAACACAAAAGCAGAGCCTGAATTTTCTTTGTGGGTCTCAAAAAGTTCCCCAAGGGCAAAAAGTCTTGTATGTCTGTGCTATGTATGCGTCTTGACTTCCTTTTTGTTCCCTTCTGTCTTCAAGGAATTACTTTAGAGTGCCTGTTTTGTTTTCTTTTTGGAGGGGGGCATTTGGAGTTTTGTATTACTTGGGGGAGCCTCTTGCTTCCACGTGCACAATGGAAAGCATCTGTACAGGCACAGAGTGGAGAGCAAAAGGAGGCAGGCTATAGGATCAGGGCAGCCTGGAGGAAAGTTGGATGCAAACACTTTCTCCCTCTGCTGTCTAACTAAAGGTAATTAAAAGCCAGAAGTCAGTTTCCGCAGTCGTGTAGTCTATTGCTACTCAGGGATAGTGCCAGGACATGTAGCAACTTCCTGTGATCGTGCATGCTGTCCCATGCTGAAAATGAGGACCAGAATTGCCCCGGAGTATACACTAGCCATCCCCAAGAAATACTGGGTTTGCTTAAGTAAGGACCTTCCATCACCCACAAGTTCTTGTTCTAAATCCAGCCTGAAAATCCTAGGTAGATATCCTGGCCCTCTGTTCCCTTCTTGAATGTTGTTACTCATAAAGGGAAAACTCTGAGATTCCTACAGCAAAGCACAGGGAATGGGAGATGATCCGCTGGCAGCTTGGAAACAAACTAGCAAAATACAGTTGCATACTCCTGACTATATATTGAAAACTTGACTTGCCATTTCAGTGGTTGACTCCAGGAAAAGCCTGTCTGGCTTCCAAACGAACTTAAAAGACTATTGATATTTTGAAATATCTTGCAGTTTAGACCATACTTAGCTGAAACTCATATATCTTCCTGCCTCAGCTTACTGAATGCAAAGATCTAGGTTCCTAGGCTTGTACCACTGACTAATTAAAAACTGTAAGGTTTCTCCTATGAACTGCCCTCCAGTCCCAAACGTTTCCCACCTGTGGCCCTCACCTGCAGCCCATGTAAATTCAGTCTCAATCATCCTTATCTAACTTTCATTAACAAAAGTTTCTTGGCTTTTGTGTCTTGTGGTTGTATTACCGATTGCTGTTTCATGGTTGATGGGAACAGACCCTGTCCTTTTCTGGCTAGCATCCTTTTGTTACAGAGAACTCTCTATCCTGGCAGTTTGATTGACAGTGGTAGGGTCTCCTCATGCTTGAGTTCTTTCCATCGCACAAATGGTAGGAACGGAGGTCTGGCCTCCTTGACTCCCATAGCTTCACAGGAGGCTGCCATGAGGTGAGTGTGCATTGTGTGGCATAGTGTGGCCCTCATCTTGTTCTCATTTTATGATTTTGGAAGCTCATATTATTCCCAACCCTCATTGCCATGTGACTAAACAGCCCCTCCCTCCCCAACCTATGACCCACACAGATATTATGGGTCATATCTCAACCAAGCATATGTATAAATGTTAGTATGTACATAGTCACACAATAACTTAGCTTGGACTACTATAACAAATTACTACAGCCTGGGTGACTTTAAACGTCAGAAATACACTTCTGTGGTCTAGCAGTCTTCCAAACCAAAATGCGGGCAGATGAGTTGTCTGCTGATATCTGATGGAATCCTGTCTCTTTTTAGATGAGTCTATCCTCACCATGACCTCACGGGATAGGAAGGGTGGTTCTTGTCCCATTCATTTGGTCATGGCCCTGTGAATTAATCACCCCCCCCAAAAGTACTCCCTCCTAATGCCATCACTTTGGGAGCAAGTTTTCAGCATAGGAATGTTGAAAAAACACATGACTCAGATTATACCATGTATACATACCACATGCACATGCCATACACATATGTGTGCACCACACACCACAGTATATATGAAACACAAACCATACCATATTACATATGTAGTATGTGAGATATATATGTATGTATGTATACACTTCTTCACTGTGCACATGTACTATACTATATAATCTTTACCATATATACATATATATATGTGTGTGTGTGCATATATATATATATATACATACATACATACATGCATACATACATACATCACAACTTACAACACCTAGACACAGTGGATCCCATACACAGACTACATCACACACATACGCTAACCGTATACCACACATAAGTGCCACACCAAATATACTGTACCACATATCATACACCCTTCACCATCCATGAGACACCACATACACCGTATCTCACACACAAACACACACACACACACACACCACGTATATTTACATTTACACACTACACTACTCTTCTAGATTCTTTTATAGTGCTGTGATGAGATCTTCTGACTGAAAGCAATTTAGAGGGAGAAAGGGTTTATTTCAGATTACAAGTTCTGGATCATCTTTAGGGATATCAGGGCAGGAAGAACTTGAAGGCAGGACCACTTACAACCCTATACGTATGACTTCACACCAAGAAACTCACTTCACAGATAAGAAGCAGAGCGGAACCACAGAGCAGATTCCTTGCTAGCTGGTTCACAGACTCGTGCTTAACCAGCTTTCTTGTACAGCTCAGGACCACTTGCCTAGGAAATAGTGCACCCTACAGTGTGCTGGGCCCTTCTACATCTGTAAATAATCAAGACAAGTTCCCCTCAGACACACCCAGTTCAATCTGGGAAGTCCCTCAGTTGAGACTTCCTTCACCGGTGACACTAAGCTGTGTCAATTTGACATATAAAGCTAATAGGAAATATACATACATACATACATTCACCATACACTATATCACACCCTACTCAATATGTCATACATACATATACCTCATCAGACACATACCTCACCACACACATCATACTACACACTTATGCCATACTATACTATTTTACACACATATACACAAACTACTATGTATGTATATGTCATTACATGTATCATAAGCACACCACACACAATGTAGACACGAGAGCATACCACACACACACACAGAGTCTGCATACATAGCACACACACGTAAATTTCAAACTTAATTCTAGCAGTATTGTTTATTTACTACTCTTATTTTCAATAAGACTGTACTCCTGTATGATAGCAACATACTATCTAAAAACCTCATGATGGTCTCATCTCTCATGAATATAGCTTCCTAAACTGTTCCACTGTGTGTTTGGAACTCACAGTCACCATCGGCAAAGCACGCTGGGATTATGACTCCTCTGAATGGCCCTTTACTAACTAAAGCCCTGGAGGACAACACACCTCTGCCAACACTCTCAAGTGACCTCTTCCGCTCCCTTTGCTTCACTCAGCTCTGGGCTGTCCTAGCTGTTTCTATGCCAACCTTTCCCTGCCCTCCTGATAGTCTGTTATAAACACTACCAGCTAATACTTTTCTACTTTGACATTAATACTTACATGAGGGGAAAGACATTCTTTAATACTTCATCTACTATAATTATTAGTATCCCTAATAAATCTGTTCAATGACTGAACTTGCTTGCTCTTAGCTTGGTGTCCTCAGCATCGTAGGATATATCTAAAATTTCCTGGCATAGTGGCCCACGCCTTTAATCCCAGCACTCAGGAGGCAGAGGCAGGTGGATCTCTGTGAGTTTTAGGCCAGCCTGGTCTACAAAGAGAGATCCAGAGCAACCAAGGCTGTTACACAGAGAAACCTTGTCTTAGAAGGCAAAACAAGACAAAGATATGTCTAAAACGACTCTAACTCCCACCTGTAGATTTTCTTCTCTGAGAAAGGTTGTTGAGGCTAAATCAGTATTTCCCAAAGGAAGCCCAGAGATGAACCCATTAGGGTGTTTTTTTTTTTTTTTGGCTTATATATTTTCCTGAGACCAGAGCTCAAGCAGGCCCAGTGAATTCTGGGAACTATAGCAGCAAGACTAATGCATGATGTCAGAGGTGCCCGGCTTGACCCTGTGAGCCCCGAACCTGCATTTCAATCTTCATTAGAGCAGGGTCAGGAACTCTGCCAGGTGAGGTCGCCAGGGTCAAGCCTCCAGCTGAGCACACTCTTCATAAGAGCAAACAAAATTTTTCATAAACCAAGAAAGATTTTTTCTCTTGTTTTTTCTTTCCAGACATTTTAGTATTTTTATTATGAAGGTCAATACTGAAAGAAGTACCCATTAGTCACCTGGTAGACTGGGCTCTAGGCCTGGAGTTTTCTGTACATTATTCAGTTTAAAAATCTCAATAATGGTGTAAGGCAGAAGTCGTGTATTCATGACTTAGTGTTTAGGGCCATACCACCCTGAACGCGCCCGATCTAGTCTGATCTTGGAAGCTAAGCAGGGTCGGGTCTGGGATGGGAGAAATAACCAAAGTAAGTCACTCAAGTGACAGCCTAATTATGGAGGCAATTACCTTGAGCTAAAGAACAGGAGAGACAGAAAGGGGGAATTCTCCGTGGTCTAGTACCAGTTGGTCCCGGGCACAGGTTCAGGGAAGGAAAAGCTCTGGGATCCTCAGGTTGGGTAGGCATGGATCATCAGCTGTGTTCAGCAAGAAGGAATGGCAGCTAGGAAGCTTATTTGTACCCATCATCTTCAAGCCACACAGGGTGGGGTCCCAGGAGGGACATTTATGAGCCTTTTATTCATTATCTGGTGTGCCCAGTTATTTAGCTCTACATCCTCTCCCAGGTGAACAGTTCCCAAAACATTTAAGTTTCCACTGAAAATATATTTAGTTTCACACCTATAGGCTTTTTCTTGGACATCCTCGGTTACTGTTTTTTGTTTGAGTCAAGGTATCTTGGCTATCTTTGTTGTTTGCTGCTGAGAATCAGGCTAGCTGATGGGCAAGCCTCCAGGGATTCCCCTGTCTCTACCTCCCATCTATTCAAAGAAATACCGGAACTGTAGATGCATGCTATTCAAAAGTGGCTATATACGTATCCTAGAGATTTGAACTCTGGTCTTCATTCTTGGTTGACAGACTCTTCACTATCTGAGCCTGCTCTTCTGTCTCCTATAGGCTTTTTACTAATTGATAGTTTGATGACATCTGAAGGAGCATCATTACCTGATTCCTTAAGCCAAGGATCTGTTACTGGATATGTATTATGTCATCCACAAATTCATGCTGTGATGAATTTGGAGACACAGCCATTAGAAGCAATTGGGTTTGGGTGGCCATGAGTGTGGTATTTCCACAATGGCAGTAGCTTTCGAAGGAGAGGGAAAGGGATCATAGCTCTTCCTCTCAGCATCATGTGAGTAAAACAAGAGACTGAATGGGCCTCACCAGAACTTAGGCTCCTAGTCACCCTGATCTTGGAACTCTAAGAATGAAAACTAGATGTGTCTATGGTATCCATTTTAATATGTCAAGGAAAATGAACTCAGACAGAATCCTAGTCTCCAATGGGTATTTCCTAACACTCTTTTCTAATTAGATTCTCCATTAGTTATTATGGTCAAATTTAACCTCAGAGTCTAAACAAGGCTGCCCATGATACTGTCGATGTAAGTAGCCTGATATTGATTCCACACCATTGCAGATAACTAACACAGATGAGCCCCACGTAAGTTACTGTTAAGGAATCCCTACATGATTAGGTCTTCTGGGTTATTTGGTATTTTTCCATCAAATAAACTTCCACTCTGGCCTGTGACTAAATGGAGGTAGTTACTCATTCTGTTGGAAAAGACCGTGAGTCCTTAAACATTCATTGAGAAATCTGAGACTGGTAGCTGTAGTTAACCTTTAGAATGTTTCTTCCCAGCAGCCTAGACCTATCCCACCCAAGGACATTGATCTCAAGAGGGAGCAACTCAAAGGAGGACATATTACATATTCATAATGAGCCTGTAACAAAACCAAATGGATGGTTATAACCATGACGGTCCTAACTAAGTTGGCAGCAGAACTTTGAGGACAATTGTGACAGATATTTTGATCAATTATGAATGCAGCATATTCAGGGTCTATTTCCATCTTTCCCTCGAAGGTATTGCTGAGTGCTATTATAAATAGCATAGTAGCCAGGGGAAGCTTGTCCTGGATGCTCTATTGTGAATAATTGACATTCCCTGCTACCAGATGATTTAAACTACCGTGACAGTGGCAGGGTTCCCTGTGAAGGAACCGAAGCAGTGTATTTACTTGACGAGAACTTTTGTATACAATGCACAAGATGAATTTGAGTGGTTGCCTCCACAGCCTTGGAAACTATTAGTATGTGCATTTTATTTAAAAGGTTAAGTGTAGGAGTCATCTGAGCCAAGTGAGGAAGTGAAGAGGGAGATGAGATGTTTGAGGATAGTGCAATAATACCTACCATGGAAGAGGTCTTGGTTCAATCACCCTCTGCCCAACATCTCCTTTCCTATGCACCCACACTTCCCATTAGTGATTCCCCCGAACTTTCCATTTGAGCCAAACAACCTCACACCCTGTGCCGCCAGCATCAAAATTAATCTCAGTGTACTGTGACGAAGTCTCAAAACTTCCTCGATGAATCACAGACAAAAACCTTTCTCTTTGTAATGAAAAGGTTTGAGCAGATAATGTATTCAACGGCACTCATGGAAAAGCTCCATGGAATGAGGATGTCCTGAGGTCAAATAGAAATTTTCTCCTCCAGAGTAGGTCTTTGGAATCTCTTCTGAGACTCATCTTTTCTGATTGGAAGGTTTCAGGTTTAGAACAGATGTTAATGCCTCCAAAGACAGATGTGCAGACAACAGCATGTCAGGGCCTCTGAGTTCAGGCCCGCATGGCAGAGTGGAGGACCATTCTGTCCTTTGGTGGCTGAGTAGTGCACAGTACATGATTGCAGTCAGGCTGTCTCTTAGCCACCATGAAGGTGGGCAGGGCAAGAGTTTAAAGAAATGAACTGTTTTAGTTTTAGAATCCAAATTCATATAGTTTGGGGAATTGCTGCAGTTAAGCCAAAATACAGGAACTTTACAAAATGTAGTAGCCCTGGCTGACTCTGAGAAGGTGACTGGAAAGTTGGTCGTGTATCACGCTCACTAAATTGGACCTGGGATACTCAGCCTCCGTACTCTCTGAGCACTCGGCTTTAACTGCTTCTCAGAAACATTCGACACTCCATTTACTCACAGAATGTGTGATGTTGTTTTGAATATTGCTTCGAGGAAAAAATTTAATACTTTTAACCCACTCATCAACAAAGCCTAGTTCATGAACATTCTCATCGGTTGCTCGATGCCTACGTTCTCAGGTTTAAGTGGAGTGAAATCTTCCACCTCTTTCTAGAGCTAGTGATTTCATTCACGGTCCAGCGTTCCTTCCATCATAGTTACAGGGAAACAAGAGCTCATTACATTTACTTGTAGGATGAATTGTGAATCTCCCCAGCTTACAGTGTACCCTCCCTTAATTTTCACAGCAAGCTTGCTTTCTCGTCTGATGAGCAACGGTTCTTGTATCCGTGAACAAATGTTTGGACTGAGACACAGGTTAGTAATGCAAAGAGTTTAGGGGCTCACAGAGACTAAAGCAGCAATCTTGAGCCTGTGTGGGTCTGACCCAGGTTCTCTGCACACGTTATGTTTGTCTAGCTTGCTGTTCTTGTCGGTCGCCTAACAGTGGGAGCAGGGGCTGTCTCTGACTCTTTTGCCTGCTTTTTAGGACCCTTTCCCTCCTACTGGGTTTTCTCATTCAGCCTTGATTTGAGGTAGGTGCCCAGTCTTATTGTAACTTGCTAGACCATGTTTGGTTGATATTCCTGGGAGGCTTCCTCTTTCCTGAAGCGAAACTGCAGTTGGGATGTAATATGTGAGAGAAGAATGAATAAAGCAAATAAATAAGTATTTAATGAAATATATTTTCAAGGGGGACAGGGAAAGGTTAAAAGCTCAATGACCCACCCACCCCCACCCCCGAAGAGTGAGACTTTTATAAGTCATTCAGGCAGGGGCTCCCAAGTCTTTCTCCCTGCTGACTAGTTTATTTCACATCTGAATCTACAGCCCAGGCTAAGCATTTGGAGCTTATTCTAGGCCCTACTATCTGCCTCAAACCCACTCTGACTTGCTGTGATGTCGTCTTAGAGTTCGGAATGAGAAATCCCTGACAGAGTGAGCCCTTTCCTGCTGCCAGGAAAGCCAAGAGCTGGGCTGGCATCCAAAAGCCTTGGGCACATTTCAGTCCCCATAAGGTCATTGTCTCTGTTGCTTATCTCAAAGAACACATCTGAATTCACAATAAGCAGATCCATTCTCTTGACAAGACGGACCCTCTGATCTCTGAGTTGGGTTCAAGCTACCATCTAATTTCTCCATCTTGTCCTACTTTTGAATCGTGGCTCCTCCCCCTTACCCCCTCCCCCCACCCCCCTCAGCGCCGCAGCTGCTCCAGGCTTTCAGCCAGTCTCCATAGTAATACAGGAGAGCTGCCTGGGCTCTAATTAGGAAACATAATCCGCTTAAGTTTAGGAATTTGCAGCCCAGGAGGCGTATTTTCTAGTTTGAGGGGAACACCCACAAAGAAAAGTAAATTCGGGAAATCTATGGAAAAGTCTTGTGTCCAATCCCTTTCCCCAGAAGCCTTTCCAAAGAAACCCAAAAGTTCAAAACTCTTTATGATTTTCTTTGTTTTTCACAACAAAAGATTGGGTGCCGTGACATGGATGAGCCCCCCTTACACCAGTGGAGCCAATGCATAGCATTATTTGTGTGCGTGAGGCCAGAGGGCAGTCCCAAACATTATTCCTCAGGAGTGGCCTGTACTCTCTCTTTTTTTTTACATATCGATCCCAGTCCCCTCTCCCTCCCTCCCTTCCTCCCTTTCTCCCTCCCTTCCTCTCCCCCTCACATGCTCCCCGGCCACCCTCCCCTCCCATCCCCCCAACACTCCACATGTAGGGCTATGCCATCCAGGTGGGGTCAGGTAAATCTGTCAAGTCATTTGAAGTAGGGACTAGGACTTCTCTCCTGTCTCTAGGCTAAGGGTGTATCTATCCCTCCATCGGAGATGTGTCCACAAGGTCCTTTTGTGCACCAGGAATACATCCTGGTTCCACTGTCTGAGGTCCCTTAAGACTACTCAGGCCTTCTAGCTGAGACCCATGTTCAGGGGGTCTGAGTCAGTCCCATGCTGGATTCCCAGCTATCAGTCTGGGGGCCCATTAGCTCCTCCTTGTTCAGGTCAGCTGTCTCAGTTTCTGCAGCGTGGTCATGTCCTCCCTCTGTGCATCTGGATTCTAGTTCAGCTCAGTGTTTAGTTGTGGGTGTTTGCTTCTGTTTTCAACAGGTACTAGATGAGGGCTCCATAATGGTAGATAAGTTAGTCGTTGATCTCATTATCAGGGAAGGGCATTTATGGCAGCCTTTCCACTGTTGCTCAAATTGTTAGTTGGAGTTAGTCTTGTAGGTCTCTGGACATTTCTTTAGGTTCAGTTTCTTCCTCAATCCTATAATGGCTCCCTCTTTTGGCCTGTACTCTCTTATGACCAAGATTATCTCCCTGGGACCCAGAGATTGTTAGATTGGGTGATTAAAGAGTCCCTGGGATTTGCCACATCTGGCTCCCCAAGGCTGGGATTGCAGGCCATGCATACCACATCTGTCCTTTCACATGGTTGCTAGGGATCAACGTCGGGTCTTGAGGTTTGCGCAGCTAGCCGAGCCCAAATCCTGACTAGCAGTTTTCTTAATCTTGCCATGTCAGCCCGTGGCAGACAGCTTACACAGAGCATAATTACCCGGAGTGTTTGTGCAAAGGGTGACCCTCCTACTCAATTTACAAAATCCAAACCTCCACGAGGGGCTGAGGAGTTCTCTCTCCAAACAACTCCTCAGATGTTGCTCGGTGAAAGCAGGAGTAGAAGTCAAGGCCACCTGTGCCCCAGTGCTGTCACCTTACAGCTCCCATGGGACTTGGAAATCCCAGCAGTGGGACTCAGCCCTGCTGAGACAACAGTCGTCTATTGGAACATACTGCACCCCCTCCGGGTAGGTGTGACCTCAGTGGGGCTGGAATTCAAATCCAGTAGGTAAGGAAACAGAAGCTAAGGGGGTGTCTATGGAAACATGCTTCTGATGGCATTTCCCATAACAAACAGGTGATGAGTCAATTGTTTAAAAATCTTTACAGGCCCTAAGCCTCCCTTTGATGAAGTCTCACCCGTGTACTGTTAATTATAACAGCAATATTAATATCAACATACTATATAATACTAAGGTATATTACATATTCTGAATCAATACATTATATAAAACTGTAAATATTATATATGTACACAATTTGTGTATATTGGTTACTCTTCCGTTACTGTGATAAAATGCCATGGCCCAGGCAACTTTGAGAAGGAAGAGTTTATTTGGGGTTTATCGTTCCAGAGGGACAAGACTTGGTCACCAGGATGGCAAGCAGGCACTGAGCATTCGGGAATTGCAAGGAAGAAAGAGACTCCACAGAATTGAAATAACACAAGACTTTAAGCTCTTAAAACCTGTCTTCAGTGGCATACTTCCTCCAGCAAGGCCACATCGCCTAAGCCCGCCCCCCAGACAGTGACCCACTGGGTACCAAGCGTTCAAATGATCAGACTGTGGGGGAGTCCCATTCAGACCACGACACCAAGTCTGTACAAGTTAGTATACAGTTTAGGTTCAAGCAATTATGACAGTTTTATTTTTATATTTTGTGGGTACTTATTCAACATTGGTTAATTTGACTTAGTAGTTTTTTTTTTTTTCAAAATGTAACATCTATCATTGCAACCAATGGGATTAAGGGGCTGAGATACAATAGTTCAACTGACATACCTGCAAAGAATGTGTCCCTTGCATCTCTGGGATCTTCCAATCTGGACCATTGGGCCAAGGTACCCCAAGGAATTGGTTTTCCTCAGGGAAACCAGTGTCTCATTCTGAGACAAGGGAAATGCTAAAACTTTTCACCATTTCGACAACGTCCCGGACCACCTCGCAGGAGCAGAGACAATGCCGAGATGGGCAGAACCACTCCTGGACCACACTGCTTAATTATGCATCTCTCTTACCTTTGTTTAAGCTTTCACCCTTAGATTAGAACCCTGAAGATGGAGATACAGAAAGTTGCTGCATCTCCGACCTCTTCCCCAACATGGACACATTGAATGAACCCTCTTTTCCTGAATTTCACTAACAGTTCTGCATTGCACTGGCTTAGGAATGGCAAGCACAGTTTACTGGGCTGCCAGGACCCAGGCTCTAATTGTTAAGAGCTCCAGTAATCCTCCGACCTCAGAGGGGGAGTGGCTTAGTCTACCAGGCTGTTAGACTGTGCTCCTAGCACTTTGAACTTCTGTTTTTCTGCTCTTTAGTCCTTTCAGTTTCAGAGCAATTTAACCAGTCCTCCCAAAAGCCACCAGGTGAGCATCCTGACATGCAATGCAGTAACGAAATGCAGATGTCCTGGAAGCAGTATCATGGAACACTCAATAATCAGTAACTGTCATTTGTGTCATTCCTGTGTCATGTCATCAGCTCTGGCGTGGGGGGAAAACAGCTTTGCTAACTTAAGTTGACTTAATTTAGCTGAGGACAAACACAACTTTCTATTTAGTTACTTGTTTTTTCTTTTCACTTTTGGATACTGATGAGGATCTGGCTGCTTGCTTGGGAATGTCTATGTATAAAGAACAGTACTTTCTGACAGTTGCTTGGATTTCTACTTTGCAAAATAATTCTTTTCAGTTTTGTCAAAACCCGTTGCTGTGGATTACATGTTTGAGTGACAGCTCCTCTAATGTGTCCACTTGACTGTGGTCTGTCTCTTTGAATTATGTTTTATTTACTTTAGAGAGCAGGGAATGAACGAGAGGGACAGAGAGAGAGAGAGAACACATATACATGATAACCACAGAAAACGTGTGAAGGTTAAATAATAACTTATAGAAGTCAGTTTCCTCCTCTCGTTATTGGGCTGGCTCTCAAACACAGGTCCTGTGACTCGACTGCAAGCATCTTTACTCCTGAGCCATCTCTGCTGTACCTGTGGTCTGCTTCTACCCTGAGTCCTGACAATCACAGTTTATAACCCTCATGAAGCCCCATGGTAGCCTAATTCCTAAGGTAATGGCATCTGGAACATGTGACCGCGGGCGTGTGCATGTGAGCGAGATCAGGTCATGAAGGTGATGCTCTCATGAAGAGGATTCATGTCCTTAGGAAGTGAGATGGATGTTGGAGGGCCTGCCTCCTTTCTTACTTCTTGTTTGGCAGCTCTTGGGTTGCTAGGGGAAGCTAGCCACCTGGAAAGCAGGATGAGTCCTCACTAGATGTAGATTTGCTTCCTGCCTTGTTCTTGGATGTTCCAACTTCCAGAATGATGAGAAGTAAATACTTCATTTATTATATCCCAGTCTGTGCAATATTTGTCACAGAATCCTAAAGACAAGACAACTGTCAAAGTTTTATCCAAAGAGGCTGTGGATTTTATATTATTCCAGCTCCCTCTCCTTGTTGGCGTTTGGTGTTATCAGTTATTAATTTTAGCCACCCTGGTAGTATTCATTTACACCGTCAGCTTTACACAACCGAGAGTTACCAGGGAAAAAGGAAACTCACCTGAAGAATTGTTCAGATTGGGTTGGCCTGTGGCCTTGTCTACAAGAGATTTCCTTGACTGATGCTTGATGCAGGTGAGCCGAGTCCATTGTGGGTGTCACCACCCCTTAGGCAAGTGGGCTTGGGCTGTATAAGGGATAATTAAGAATGAGCAAGAGAGCCAGCCAGTACGCATAGTTTCTTCATGATGGCCGCTTCATGATTATGGCTCGACGTTGACTTCCTTCAATGATGGGATGTCACCTGAAAGTGTAAGCCAAACAAACCCTTTTCTCCCCAATTCTTATTAGTCGTGGAATTTATCACAGCAACAAACGGCAAATTAAGACAGTCTCATTTTCATATTAGATGTCTTTAGGATATTGCTTGAATTTTTGTTCATGTAGAATCTACATTGTAGACTATCTCTTTTTTCTGCAAATAAAGACAATCTTATTTCTTCCTTTCCAGTTAGTTATATATTATCTCTAACCCATGCATCTATCATCTACCTATTCTCTCTCTCTCTCTCTCTCTCTCTCTCTCTCTCTCTCTCTCTCTCTCCATCATCTATCTATATCTTACCTTATTGAACTGACTTAAACCTCCAGTGCTAATAGTCAGTAGCAATGGTAATATTCAACATCCTTCACTCATTCCTGACATTGATTATTCGTATTTTTCAGTTTTAAAATCCCAACTTGATCATTTTATGATTTTGATATTGCTTGATGAACAATGATGTTTGTAGCACTGTTTGTTACCTCTGTCTATTAGGGTCAGAATCCCTTGAAAAACTCTGTTAATGATTTCTGTAACGATCCCAATCCCCTTCCCCATGTGATGCTTTTGGTGCTATTCAATAAATACAGAACAAAAATCTATGTTAGGGATGGATGGACTCAGACAGACACAGATACAGGAACAGGGACAGATTCACAAGACAGCCTTCAGGCAGGCAGATTCAGACTCACACAGCAGATGGAGGATAGAGATCAGAAGATATAGAGAGAGTTAAGTAGTGAAATCAAGTCTAAGCATGAGCTTGGTTAAATGACACCAAGGAGAAATGCTTTAATGCTTTTACTTCTTTCCTTAATGCAACACATTATGGGTAATTCAGTTTATTATTAATACATTCACACCAACTGCATTTTGGTGTCCTGTATGAGGAATCTTTAATGCATTTAATTCACACAGTTACTTTTGATCATCTTTTATTTTGAGTATTCTATTGGATAATAAAACATTGTAAAGCATTCTCATTTTAATTCTTATGTTAGTCCAAATCATATCATCCGTGCATTGCAACTTTATATTAACTTGAAAGTCGGGAAGATAGAATTCGTTTACATTATTCTCTCCACTCCTCTTGATTTGACATCCTTCTTTTCTCCTTCCCCTCTTTCCTTCCTTTCTTTTAATTTGCATGTTCTTACTTCCTTGAATTTATATATAAATTTTGCATTTTTGCAAACAAATAATCTACAGTTTTTAATAGACATTATGAAGAATCTGCCGATTGACATGAGGGATTATTTTCATCTTAATAGCATTAGGTCTTCTGATTCATGAATGTGGAATATTGTTTCATATGATTAGTTCTTCAATTTGTTTAAACTTTTTCAGAATATAGATGTTATGGGTTTTAACTATTTATTCAAACTTATATATACAATTTTTCTTAATTTCATTGTTCTATTGTATATTACCACTAGTGGATTTAATTGTATTCCATTCCCTTAAAATCTTATTTTGGTATTATTCTTCTTAGTACTTCCATCATTGTTTCTTCTTAAATAACTTACCTTAACACAAAGTGATCGCACCACAAACTAAATATAAATTAAAAGCTGTGAAATTCCTAGAAGATACCATAGCAGGAAACATAAATGATGTTGGGTTTGGCAGTGAGTCACATACAATACTAAAGGCACAACCTGTAGAAGGAAGCGATGGCAAGATAGACTTTATAGGCATCAAAGTACCCCTGCTCCATAGGAGACTGTGGAGAGAAGGAAAAGGCAGACACAGAACTCAGAAAAATCATTCAAACTACTCAAAACACACTTGACACTCAACAAGAGGAAAGTAGGTGTCCTTTTAAATGACCCAAAGACTTTAACATCCAAAAATTACACTGAATAAATAGACAAGTGCAGGGAAAGATGACCACACCTATGGCACAAGAGAAGTATGGGCCACACACGTACACAAGCAGCCCAAATTCACAACAGCAAACAACGAGAAGGATGTGTGGCAAAAAATGACCCTCATTGTTTGGTGATGTCTTGTAAAACAAAATGTGTTTTAGTCTATACTTGAGGAATTTCACCACTTGGTATTTGCACAAGTGAGTTGAAAACTCTTGTTGAAAACTCATACCAAATAGGTTGCAGTTTTATTTTCATTGCCAAAACAAGACAGCAACCAAGATATTCTTTAACAGGCAAATGATGAACTATGGGCCATCCATCCAAACAACGCCGTAGCGTTCTGAAAAGAGATGACCTGCTAAACCATGAAAGTTATATTGGAAATTTTATGCACATTATTAAAAACGAAGCAATATTAGAAGTATTATTCCAACCATATAACATTCTGGTGACAGTAAAAAAGATCAGTGGCTGACAAGGGTTGGGGAAGAGAGGAGAGTATAGGAAGATTATGGGGCCTTTTAGGGCAGCAGAAATACTTCTTATGGCACTTAAGGGTGGCTACATGTAGATATTTGCTCAAACGTACAGATTTTTACACAGCCAAACATGGATCCTAATGTAAACTGAGGACTTTGTGATAACGGCGTATCCGTATGGATTCATCAGTTATAACAAATGTTCCACTCTGATGGTGATCAGATCATTGATAATGGGGGAAGTGATACATATTGGGCCAGGACTACAGAGGAAAACTTTGTATTGTTTTAATTAATTTTGCTCTGAACCAATAACTACCTACTCTTTAAAAAAAAAATAGTCTTCTGCTAATACAACAGTAACCAACCAGTTGCATCCAGATTAATCCTGTTCAGGACTTACCTTCACCCTCCATCTCCACTCTTAGGACTTTTAATTACAGGATTTATGTCAGGATTAGTTTGAAGGTGTTCACAGAAGATGTGGGTGTCTGGCTGCCAGGCCACTTTGGGAACTGTCAACCCATAGCCAACTCGAACTAAGGTCTTAAAGGCACATATTTGTTTCATTTTGCTTTTGCTACATCAGAAGTGTGGGTTTTGACCTTCCCTTAATACCATTTTTTAAATAGGACACTTGCAAGTAAAATTGTGTTTCCTCTTGCCAGTCAGAGCCCAACTTGAAATAAGATGAAATTATTGTCGCTCTGCTGTCACATTCTGTTTTACCCTATGTTTTGGCTTCAGTCTGGCTGTTCCCACAGGCCTATGTGTTTGGACACTTCTGTTCCTGTAGGCAGAATATTCTTTCAGACCAGCTAGCTCCCAAATAACCACACAGAGGTCTTATTATTAACTATAAATGCTTGGCCAATAGCTTAGGCTTGCTTCTAAATAGCTCTTATAACTTAGCCATTTATTAATTTACCTGCTGCCACATGGCTCATGGCTTGTTACGTCATCTTGTACATGTCCTGCTTCCTCTGTGTCTGCCTGGCAACTCTCCCTGTTCACAAATCGGGCCAAACCTCGTCCCGCCTAGCTATTGGCCACTTAGCTCTTTATTAAGCCAGTGAGAGCAACAGGGTGTACAAAAAAAATTTTTTATGCTGATTATGCTGTTTTGGAAGGTCATAGAACCTTTAGGGACAAGGGCTCAACTTGCAGAAGTGGGCCATATAGAACCAGCTTACACCCGGGTCCTGGCTCTCACCTTTCTGCCTGCTCTCTGGTTTACCATGAAAAGGACAGTCTATCTCTTGCTCTCACCACCATGCTCTGAGCTGCTGGGCCACACCTTCCCCATTGTGATTGACCGAGACCTTCCGGTGTTTCTGTTGCATGGCGTGATCACACTGACACGAGTGTAATCCTGTTTCTGAGATCACAGCATTTCTTGGTTTCGGTTTATATATGAGGGTAAATTCTCTTTCAATCCCAGCACTGTGAATCCCAGTGATTGGCAAAAGCACAGACAACTTCTTTACGTATGTGTAAGTGTATGCACATGCAGACTTAGCACGTTTGAAGCCCTCCAGAAACCAAACGATAAACCAGTAGCAAAGTAGCAAGCATCTGAAAGGGAGAGCCTTCCTGTAGGAAGTTCTGGGTATCGTTGAGAAGCTTGAAGTGAAAACAACAGTAACCCAAGTGTTTCGATTCTGCTGTTTGAAGAAACAGGAGCCAGCTGTAGCCTTGAAATGACGAGACACACAGAGCTAGCATGAATGCATTATTCAGTTCCTTGCTACTAATGTGATTTAAATTGGTTTTCATTCCATTATCCCGGGCTACTGGGCACTTACATTGAGGCAGATTTATGAGCATTTCCTAATCAACAAGAGTTCCCCTCGTGACAAAGGAAGTAGTGCAATTGGAGGAGGAGGTGTCTGTTTTGTTTTCTGTCCTTACTTTCTCTTCAACTGCTCACTTCCTTCCAGCCCGGGACTCCATTACAGACAAATGAGACTCTGCTCTTTTTAACCATTCTCACTTTGCTAAGATAAAAAAGGCACTTAATTAGCTTGCCTCTACGATATATTACTGAAATAACAGGACCTTTATAAACAATGTGAAATCATGGTCTAAGACTGTTTGAATGAAAGAGAATGAGTTGTGGTCAGCACCTGAACGGCATTCTGGGCACATCTGTGAGTCTCTCCAACAGGCTGTCCTGAATATAAAATCTTAAAAGACCTCTTTTGCTTTCCTCGGAGATCATGACTGTTTTGAGAAAAATAAAAGTTCACTGTTTCATTTTTCCAAGGTGGTTTCAGAAGACCCTGATCATTCTTAAAAAATATGAAAGGCCCTGGGAGGAAAGCAACAATGTTTCAGGACAGGACCCTTCCTGGCAGAGCTGTGTGAAGATGTCTCCTGATTATCCTAGATGTATTAGATCAATAAAACAAGAATTATTTCCTATAGACAAAAGTATAGTATAGCTAGAACATACAGATGTAAGACTTTTATTTTTCGGATGCTGCCATTTTAAGACATAAATACTCATCTCAAAATTTAGTTCTTCATTTTGAACCTTGGAAATAACTTCACAGGCTGTCTTTGTTATATAGTTTAAAAGAGATCTTGTCTTCCTAGCAAACATGCAAACATTATGTGTGAAGGGATAACATACGCAAATGACTTACAAACATTTACAAACGTTAGATGTACAAATTATAATGAATTAAAATACCCTGTGGTGAACTAAGCCTGAGAAACAAATATTTAAGAAAAAAAATCCTTAAGGAGTTTAAGTATTAACTCTACTGTTTCCTAGATTGTCCAGCTGAAAACTCATAATTAGACCCTAATCAGGTTCTTTAAAAAAGTAGAATACAAATGAGTAATTTATCCTCAAATATAATTGATTTATATGGCTCTACTATGAAACATTGGAAATAAACCCAGGTCTTCTCTCCTATGAAAGACAAAAAGTAAAGTCCAGTTAAGGAAACCCCTCACTTGGAATGAAGGGCAGTCTGACCTGGAAAACTAACCCAGGCCACTATCAGTTCCCTGGAATTTGCTAACCACCCACAACTTTCCCTCACAAGGCCCTAAGATAGCTGGATACCAAGAATTCACACGGCCCTCTGGTCAGTGTGTCAGCAGGTGGTAAACAGGGTCCTTAAGAAACAAAGAGATAGCTGCAACTCTGGTTTGCTTAGACAAGATTAATTAGCACACCCTGAGGCCCTGAGGTCTGCTGACCTGAACAGTGAGACCATCCAGCCTCAAGGGGAGAACCCAGGACTCTGGTCACGTGGTCAAGGGACAGAGGGTCACAGCCTCTCCCTAAGCTTGTGGTTTTTTTCCTTTAAAAGTACCCGCGCCCCTCTGGGCTTCTCTCTAGCCTGCGTGCTGAAGGGGCCCATTTGGGCAAATGTTTCCTGTTCATTAAAGCCTCTTATATGTTGCATCAACTGGACTGGACATTGAGTTCTTGGGGGACTGAAACGGGGAGACTCCTCATTCTGAGGGTCTTACACCTATATGTTGTAAGGTCTCATTTTGATTACAAATGGTTTCACAACCCAATATTATAGTTAATTTAATTTTCATGACTATCTTCTGGAACTGTTTATGCACTGAAATATTAAAGACCTAAAGCTGCTCTATTTCATATATGACTTAACTACCACAGTAGGAACTCCTCGTTTATTTCTTATAAGATATTAATTTTCTTGTACCTTTAAAAATTCACAAGGTATTTATTCATGAAATATTTCTACAATATCTAAGAACTGGCTTCATTTTAAAAATTCTGTTTGTGTCTGAATTTATAATCGATGTGTCAAATATCTCCTTGAGAACTGACCTTAGGTGGGCAGCCAAAAAGCGAGCAAATATTTTTTTAATGTAAAACATAAATTCTGAAGTACTTTACAAGACTGCTATAAAGAAACAAGTGTGATGGATTGCGATGTTATCAGGACCATTCAATAACCGAACGCCAAGAAGGTTTCCTTTAATCTTAAACATCTTGCACCACTGGTAGCAAGACCAACCCTTTTGAATTCAGGCTAAGTTCTTCAACCCAGTAGAACTCTGTTCACTCACACCAACGGCATTTGGAGAGTCCATTTATTTCCTTCGATACCTCCTCTGCTTCTTCTATGTCTCCATTCTTGCTTAATGTTGACTTTTTAAGAATTCACCAAGGGGGTTGGCAAGATGGCTCAGCAGGTTAAGGGGCTTGCCACCAAGTCTGAATGCTTGAGTTCTATCCCAGAGGCCCATGTGATGGAAGGAAAGAACAGACTCCTGGGAGTTGGCCACTGACATTCACGTGTGTGTTATGACATCACACCCTCGTCGACAAATAAACTTAGGGAGATATAGTTAAAAATCGTTTGACTTTCACAATGGCCTTTAGGTTTTCTCTCTGCATCTTACCCTCTTGCTTTTGCTCAAAAGTGTTATGGAATGGCCCGCATTTGCAGGTTTCTGTTGTGCTTTCCTTCATGACCCAGCCTTCGGAATATTTCACAAAGGCCTTGTGTTTCAAGTGGATTGCTAATTCATGGTCAAGAACCAGTTAGCACATTAGCTCAACACAGCCAGAGTAACATAGAATTTAGAGCCATTGGAAAGATGCTCTTGTGGCATGTTATAGATACATGGCAGCAGCCGACTGGTGGCTCTTCTGAGCCATGGTTTCCAGATCTTCAAAGAGAGAGCGAGAGTGAGAGAGAGTGAGAGTGAGAGAGAGAGAGACAGAGAGAGACAGAGACAGAGAGACAGAGGGAGAGAGAGACAGAGAGAGAGACAGAGAGAGACAGAGACAGAGAGAGAATAGACAGAGAGACAGAGAGACAGAGAGAGACAGAGAGAGAGACAGAGAGAGAGAATAGAGAGAGAATACTTATTTCAAAGCTTCCAGTGAATGAGGCTTACAAAAGATAAAGTTCTCTAAAGTGCTTTGTACTGTGAAATACTCATGCTCTTATTCTTTTAAAACTCAATGTTTCTTTGTCTTTCTTTACTCCGCTGGCTCAGAGGGCTTCCACATCTATAATTGAATCTGCTATTTTGTCTTTGTTAATATTCTAAGTTTATGCTGAAGCCTTAATGCCACCATCCTCTGGAGCCCACACAGCGGTGCCTCTGCCAGTTTATCTATAGGGTCCAGGTACAGTTATAGGCAGAAGAGTGTGAAATGTGGAATGCTCAACTAGGAATGAAGAAATGACAGAATAAATTAGAAGATTGTGGCGAAGAGTTAGAAAGAATGAAAGTGGTTTTCATGGTTTCATAGTTTGGTGAGGCCGCTATAATTATCCTGCAGTAAATCTGTAAACAGAAGAGGCACTGGATGTTCAGAATAAAAGTGATATAATCCTGCTGAGCAGAGGGAGATAACCAAATAGTTTAAATGGAGCCCTTTCAGAATCTTAACGTTTTAAAATTTCTGTTGTGTGGCTTTCCAAATAATCATGGTATGATGCTATTTATCCACTTAACAGAATATTTCCTTTACCAAAAATTTGCCAAAATTGTGCACATTCTTTATCATAAGTTTGGCATGCCTAGAAATACCTTGTAATTTTCCCTGCCAAAAAATGTTATTACTGCTCTTTAAAAACAGCAAAAGCAAAACAAAACAAAAGCTCTGGTAGGTCTGATGTGGACAGACTAGAATCACAGCACTAGGCTGAGGCAAGAAGATCAGGGGTTCAAAGCCACCCTGCTCTCTACAGCAAGGCTTCTTCTCAAAATCACAAACCCATTACTGTTTGTTATCCTTCATTTGCTACAGACTGTCTGAGAAACACCATGTTTCAGTGTTCAAGGCTACAACTGTACAACAACACACAAAATAGCTATTTTCTCTCCCCTAGCTCCCCCCATATCTCTACTCTCTTACATTAAGTGTTAAGTAATAGGAAGTTCTAGGAGGAATAAAATCAAAGTTGAGTTCATTTGTTTCAAAAAATAATATAATTAGGATGGGTCTGGGGAAATCCCATTGAAGGAAAGGTTTGGAGGAGAAAGCTCTATGGATAGCCAAGGGAAGGATATTCCAGACAAAGAAGTACCAGGTCCAAGGGTCTGATGAGTGTATGGCTGCTGCTCATGGTTGGACATCTGCAGAGACATGCTCCGTGAGTCCTTGAGTGGAGTGAGGAAGCTGGAGGGTTCTGGGGTGGTGGACACGGCCATCTCCTGTAAAATCCAAAACCCCACACCAGTTTCTCCACTAAAAGCAAAGGCGAGGACAAAAACAGAAGACACTGAACAAAGCAGAGACAGGATGCCATGCCATCACAGGATCATTCCTGTTGCTGGATGAGGGTCAATGTGGAAGTAACAAGGGCGGTTATTTTGGTCACCAGATGGAGGACGCACCCAGAATTGTGGCTCTGGGGTGTATTATAAAGATCTAAGATGGTGGGCATGAGCATGTAGTTCAGGGTGGCGTGACTTGAGAAGAGGGGACCTCAATAACGAACGTTCTAGTTCTCTATCAGTTTCCTAATTGATAGTTGATGTAGGACGACCTGTTCCACTGTAGGCAGTTCTGTCTGTAGGTACGCGGGCCTAGGCTTTATAAAAAAGGTATCGAGGCAAATCAGAGGGAGCAGGCTCGTAGGCAATTCCTCCGTGGTTCAATCCAGGTTCCTGACTTTATATTCCGTTGTGGCTTCCCTTGATGGTGGACTCTCTAACCTGTAAGCTCAAATTAACCCTTTCTTCTCTCCAGGTTGTTTATTTTAACAGTAGAAAGCACCACTCCCCAACCAAACACACTGACCTATTTCTTCCAAGTAGGTTCTATATCCTAACTATCTGTTTACCCATGAATTGGTCCATTGTTGAAGGTAGACTCTTCTTGATATACTCACCTCTCAATAGCATCACCACCTGGGGACCAAGCCTTTAATACCCATAGGGGCTTTAAGGGATGTGTTTTGTTCAAAGCAGAGTAGCAAACTCTTCTACTTACTGGCCAAATGCAAATCATTTAGACACTTTTGAAAACATTATTACAGAGGTCATATACACACCATTTCACTCCTAGGGGTTTACCCCCAAAACATTAAAACATAACATCAAAAACCACAGAGATTTACATTTAGGCATTTATTAAAGCCAAGAATCAAAAAGACCCTGAATTTCCATTAGCTGTTGACAAACGTTGGTGTATTCTTACAGTTGAATACCCTCATTCAATTCTAATGGTTGAGAATCTTGACAAGGTGATTGAATTGACAATGGATTTCACTCTGTGAAAGCACCTAGGCACAGAGATGAAACATTTTAGGATAGAGAGATTTGATGGAGAGATAGATAGATGAGATAATGGATGGATGAATAGAAATAGGCCCTCTGACACCCCCCGAACATTTTAAGACAAAGTCTCATGTAGACCACCTTGGTCTGGAACTCACTCTGTACCCCAATCCCTCCTGCTCCCTCCTCCCAAGTGCTGGGATCACAGATGTACTTCTCTTCTGATTAGACTAATTCTATTGACTTCTGAATCTTATTTCATGGGCATTAGCTTGTTAAAGACCCTTTGTTAAAGCACATGGGACTTGAGATTTAATACATGCATTTTTGAAAGGAAAATATATCCTGTCCTTATTGCAGTATAACAAAAGTAATGGGAATGGGGGTAGAGAGGGATGACGTACAGACTGCCTGGAGCAGAGTTTGTCGATATTAAAGAATTCAACCCCTTTGTCGTAAATAAAAAGGTAAGGGGTTTGATTTGGAGGAGCTTTTGTGTTTGCCTGGCGCCTGAGTTCACTGAGACTTGGGTGGCATTAGAGAGGCTCTCTGCAAGGCCATTTTGCACCAGGCCCCAAGCACTCAAGACAAAATACCAATCCAAAGTCAACCAAAACCTTTAGCGAGTCCTCTTTCCTTCCTCTGATTTCTTCATTTGAGAAAGATTCTGGGTACCACAACATGTAGGTAGCCAGATTTGACTTAATAGATGTAGGAAAATGAAATGATGTTTCACATTCTTAAAACCTGTGGAGCAATTCCTAACTTTGGCATGTGCACAAATGCTCACCACCTTCCTAGACAGAGAAAAAAAAATGAACAGCAAACTGTGTCCGCTCTTAAGCTGGCCGTAGGGAGCGGGAGTTGGGCCTAGTCAGGTTAGTGGGCAAGGCAGAGTGTAATGAGTGCAATGACAAAAGTTACCATTTTTATGGGACTACTGAATAACAACGACCCTGTCAGGGGCCACTCTGGAAAGAGCACAAGAAGCCCCATCCCAGGTCTGGTTCTGATATCAAGACTGAGGTGCCAAATACTCCTGGCGAGTGTGGACAGCTTTACTGTTCATATGATTGAGGTCTCTAGGGAAAGGCCCAGCATTATGTAGCTGGCACCAGGATCCTAGTGGCTTGCAGGAGCTAGGAGGCTGGCTCTAGGCTTTCATTGTAGGGAGGGGTAGGGGCGGGCTTGAACTCTAGCTGGATTCTAAGGAGGGAACACACGAATGAGGTTTCTTACCAAGCCAACTCAGTTTTGCACAAAAAGACGAGGAGTAGGTGGGGCTTGATGGCTGTCACTCATCAAGGAACGTCAAAGACGACAGATGCTTCATTGAGTCTCAAGTCGAGCTCCACACATGCCCCGTGGAGTGTTAAAAAGAAAGTTAGCTCTGGGGACTGACTGGCCCATCATTCCACAACCAGGAAGTAAAGAAGAGTAATTGGCCTTGGTTGATTCCAGCTGGGTATAAACATGGTGGTGGTGGTGGTGAGCCCAGATGGACCAGCATCCCCTCCAAGCCCGCCACTCCCTGCGTGCCCTCATATAAGAACCATCGATGGTAATGGTGGACGCTCGCTGAATCAGCAAAAGTCATTTCCGGTGACATCCTGGCCAGGGGGGAGGGGTGGTGGTGGTGAGCATGCGCAGATTTATGTTACCCTTTCCCTTAGAGAACTTCTCAGCTTCGGGTACTCAAATCTCTACATAGTCTTTCTTCTTATGTAACTCCTTAAACAGACTGACTTTCAGGAAAATGGGCTTCCGAAGGCGCACCCCTTCCCAGGAGTGCCCACCATCACGCAGGGACAAAAAGAAGAAACTACGGACGAGAAATGGAAGCCCCTTGCCTGCTTGGGATCTGGCCCAGCTCAGCTTACAGTTCTTATCTGAAGCATTCACTCTTGCTTCTTTGTTTATTCAAACTAAACTCATTAAAAACTTTTATTTTATATGCATTAGTCTTTTGCCTGCACCTGTGTCTGCCCATCATGCCTATGCCTTCTGACAATGGAGGCCAGAACATCCTTGGAATTGGAGTTAGACAGCTGTGAGCCACCAAGTGGGTGCTGGGAATTGAACCTGGAGGTAGAAAGAGAAGTGGTCTCACCAGGTCGTCTTTACACACATGCGCGCGCACACACACACACACACACACACACACACACACACACACACACACACTTTCAAACAATAACCTAAAACGACAAAAACATCACTATTTCCTTGGCTCCTCTAGAAAAGTGGCTGTCCTTCCAGCCCCTCTAATTAAAGATATGACTGTTTCGCTCTGCTGTCCTCTAGGAGAAACTGGCCAGCCTACCCAAGCTGAAGTCACCCTGTTCCCAGTGCCCAGGCCAGCCTGCATGGACAAGTATAACAGGCACTTTCTCCCCGAGCCAAGCTGCCTCTATGCCCAGAGACTACTGACAAAGAGACGCCCAACCCAGAGACACCAATGAGGACAGGACAACTCAGCAGACTCAGCGGTCGGAGCCAAGAGGACCTTGGGAGGGGGTATAAAGACAGGTCTAACTTCCTTAATAAAGGAGTCTGCAGCGCGCTCTGCCACTCACTGACTGCGGGTGCCTGAGTTGTTGTTGGTGTGTCTTCTCACCCCCTTCCCCCAAAGGTGTCCCATGTGAATGGTCCTCAGGGAACACAAGAACTGAGTCTGCTGCTGGGGTTGAGACAAGAGAAAACTGGAGGAAACTTTGCTGAGAAAGATCATGCCAGAGAGCATGAATACTGAGCATCTGTTTGTTATTGTCTATGGCAGCAGGTACAGATATAACGTATAAAACAGAAATTAAAATTCACTGATTATCTTGCCATCCAAAGTAAACACTGCTAACATTTTTGTTTCTTTATCACTAGGTGAGTTGGATCGTTAGGAAAAATAAATTATCAAAAATGACAACGTGGATTTTGTGTGTGTATGTGTAACTCCATCTATTTTTAAGTACATGTATTTTTTTTTTTTTAATGAAATGTTGGTACTGTTGTTGTGCTATGTTATTAGTTTTAAATGTGTTTGATTATTTGGATGTGTATGGGTGCCTGGTGTGTGTGTGTGTGTGTGTGTGTGTGTGTGTGTGTGTGTGTGTGTGAGAGAGAGAGAGAGAGAGAGAGAGAGAGAGAGAGAGAGAGAGAGAGAGAGAGAGAGAGAGACTTTGTAGGAAGAGTTCTCTCATTCCACCCTTATGTGAGTTTGAACTTAGGTTACCAGGCTTTCCAGGCAATCATCTTCACCTGCTGAGCCATCTAACCTAACTGGTCCTCATTGCTATTTTTAAACTTTAAACAGGGAAAAGCCAAGATGTAGGGCCAGATGTTCCTTCCAGCTTCAATGCTGGTTTCAGGCTATCCTGCAGCTTGAAGCATGATGTGATGGATTGAAAAAGGATGACCACCATTGGCTCATGTATGTGAGTTCTTAGTAGCCAGGGAGATACAGCATTTGAAAGGGTTAGAAAGATTCAGAGGGTGGCTTTGTTGAAGAAAGCATGACACTGGGGGTGGGCTTTGAGGCTTCAAAAGCCCAAGCCAGGCCCAGAGTCTCTCTCCCAGCCAGTGGATCAGGCTGTAGCTCTCAGCTGCTTCTCCAGTGTCTGCCTGTTTGCCAGCATGCTCCTAGCCATGATGATGAATGGACTACACCTCTGTACTGTAAGGAAGCCCCAGATAGAGTGCTTTCTTTTATACCAGTTGCCTTGGTCTTAATCTTCACAGCAGTAGAGCACAGACTAAGACACATGGCATCACAGAAACTGTTACTTTGTGTCAACTTGACCCAAGCTAGCATCCCTTAAAAGAAGAGCCTCAGTTTCGAAAATACCTCCATCAGACGACCTAGCGCATTTCTGGACAAATAATTGATGTAGAAGGGCCCAGTCCAGCTAGAGCCACGCCAGGACAAGTGATCCTGGTGTTATAGGAAAGAAAAAGTGGGTTATGCTGACAAAGGGGAGCAAGCCAGTAAGCAGCCATCTTCCGTGGTAGTTTCTTCTCCGGTTCCTGAATCCAGTTTCCTTCTTGGCTTCCCTCAATGATACACTGTAACTGGGATATGTAAGCCAACTAAACCCTTTCCACCCCAAGCTGCGTTCAGTCCTGGTATTTATCGGAACAATAGAAAGTAAAGGGAGACATAACCTTTAAAACGTTTGCAATTCTGCATTGTTTACGAGAGCAACGCTACGCTACCGTTATTATTGACACACCTATTTTCATCAAGAAACTGCTGCACGGCAAACTTGAACTGGACTGTTTGTGGATTCTAGAGTAGCTGAATGACGCAAAGGCCAAGAGCCCTGATTGAACCCAGAAAACAGTCTTCATGGAAATCCCATTCCCTTACCCTTTCAAGGGCTGGAAGAACCAACTATATCCAAAGGGAGATCTCAAAGCTTCAAGTGTAGAAAGTGTCAAGGATTGTCTGCAATGTTTCCAAAGAGCAACATTGCCTGCAATGTTTCTAAAGACCAACAGCGTGCACTCTGTGTCTCCCACAAGATTCCCATCTTGTTAACCCTTGCATGGATCCCCCCCCCTTATCTCATCGGCACCACTCAATAGCAAAGAGGAAAAGGAACCCTGTATCCTGCCTTGTTTGCCTCTATTCCTCCTTGCTCATCACTGCCTCACTGGGTTAGTAGCCCTCACACCAAGCTCAGTTATAAAATGAATGGAGTCAGCATTCTCATCAGGCAAACTGGCTATAGCTCCGGGTTTTGTGCACCAAATCTCAAAATGTGCAAATATTCCGAAAGACTCCTCTTCATGGTGGCCCCCAGGAATTCTCTTGTATCTCACCCCAAGAAGGCTGTCTTTGGATTACAGAAAATTCTGAACATCACTATATTTGCTTGAAGACTCTCATGTGCAGCACATAATAAAACTGTCTATCTTTTTAAAGGGGGAAATGTGTTCTAGACTCTATTTAGTCACCAGCTGAGCATGTCCTTGTGTTTCTACAGAACACAGGGCCTGGGACATTTACTACCTGACTCTTTCCAGAAAAATCACCTATTTTATATTTATATATTAAATTTTATTTGTGTGCAATAGTTATACATACTATAGGATAGCATGTGATATTTACATATATGTATAAAATAGAGACCCAAAATTTAGCTTCTGTCATAATCTATTCAATGTTCGTATTTGTAAAGAAGTGGTAAATATTGAGGAAATGGACATACCTATAACTCTGCCCTAACCATTATACATCTGTTATATATACAATAAAATGTCACACTTTAACCCATAAATGTATATCTTTGATGTGTCAAACATTTTAAATTGATGATTAGCATGGTACTATATGAAAAGGTTTTACTCCCAGATATGCCTCTCTGCAGCAATCCATATCAGACCAAATCAAGCTGAATTTCAAAAGCCCAAATTTAATGGATACAATGCTCCTGGATTGCTTTCCAGCCCCTCCCCCAGAAGAGACAGGAAAGAGAGACAGGAAAAACACACATCTATTTTCGGGGGGACAGTTTAAGTACCCTGTGGTGGTGGTCTTGAGCATCTCTGGTGAAGGGGTCATCATCTGGCAGGCTTTCTGAGATGCAGCAGGGTTTGAAGAGAGATGGGGAGGGTGGCTTTGGTGGAACCTCCACCATAACACTAGACACTGGAATTACTTTAAAAGAAAACTATTGTTCATTCCTGACATTTCAACTGACCAGGTTATAACCATTACTAAAACATTTGAGAGTGAGATGCCATGAAGGTTAGTGCATGAACCCAATGGCAAATAAACAAAAACATGCCTTATGATTCATTATATGACTTTTTATTAAGGCTGCATTAATTCTGTAATGGAACTATATTTTGTGTGGTTGCAGGAGCACCATGAACAAATCCTCGTTACCTTCTCAATAAATACTAAGTGGGCTTGGCTTAGCCCTCTAAGTACAAAGCTATACCAGTCTAGTTTATGTCACAAGATACTTAATGACAATATTCATTGAGATTTACGAAGCTCTGTGTTTTAATCACACTATCTAATTTCATTCTTCCAAAAGGTATAAACTCATGCTAAAGAGGAAATTGTGTGGTTTGCAAGGTTCGGTAGCTTTCCCTGGGCCATACACCTGCAGAGATTCAGAGTCACCAAGCCAGGGAATGTCACTAAGACTACAAACTCTCAAACCATTTTAAACACCCCCAAAGCCCCCACTTCTGGTAGGTGCATGGTTAGGCTGAGGGTACATCTTAAAACACTATGCAGGTGGATACTACAGAGGGTATCTTCCAGAGCTGGGTTTGTGGTGATGAGCAGGATTTCCTAATCATAGTGAGAGGAGACATTATAACCTCCCGGTGATGCTCAGCAATTTATACAGAGCCTTGGCTTCCTCTGGTTTTTAGTAACTCCAAAATGAATGGCAGATTGAAAGTACAGCAGCTGCTATCTTTCCACCCATCTGTCCTAGGCACAGACTAGACAGAGATGTCAAGCTGGCCCATTTTCCTCTTTCTCCTGTCTGTGGCGTGCCTTCTGAGCAGGAGGGCCTGAGGCCCTGAGTTCCTTGTTTTGTGTGCCCTCTGGAATACTGCTACGTGTTGCATACTGTGCCATCCTACCTTCCTGCCATGAGTTTGTCTGTTCTCCCAGGAATGAGTGATGACTACCTTCCAAGGTACTATCACTGTAAGTGGTGTGGCAGTCAACGTCTTTAAACTCTTTTTGGATGAATTTTGGAAGGATGCATATTTTGTAATAGAATTGTTGAACCTGTCAACTAACCTTGATATCACGCCCCAGTGATGCATAGTCTTCTCTCTATCAACATTTGTACCTATATGCTTAACAAATATGGTATATGCATTATATTTGGTATATCATTATACTTATCAAACTCATTTTATGACACTTTCCTCACAGTCATTAATGTATCTAGGCGAAAACCCACAGTGAGATCATTTGTCACTATATCCTGGCTGCAGACCAAACTACTGAGCCTGTCACTAGCTGGGTGTCCATCACCCATTGCTCTTCATTCATTAATAATCAGCTCTTCATTATCATATTTTATCTTATTTTTAAGATAGGTTATCATTATGATGCCCTAGCTAGCCTGGAACTCTCTATGCAGACCAAGCTGGTTTAGAACTCACAGGGATCCACTTTCCTTGGCCTCCCAAGTGATAACATTACACACCCAGTGAGCTCTTCATTCTTAGAGCTACCTAAGCACATCCTCCTTGTGCTATCTTTGGTATTTAGATGTCTGTGATTCCTGTTGGATCACAAGCTGCCGGGAGCAGCAAATAAGCAACTTCATCCTTTAGTACCAACAGAGTGCATCCCTGTGCTGTGCACAGCATAGGACATTTGGTCCATGACTTGAGTATATAGAAAACAGAAGGACTGGTTTGAGAGAGCAGCTGATGCTGATTTTGTTAAGAGGACCTAGATGAGAAATGTAATTAACAGTGAGATGTTCCTGTTTATTTGTTCCTTGAGAAACCCAGAACTCTGGATTCAAAACAAAAGAGACATTTTGTGTACCAGGCTTTCTCTCTTGGATCACCAATCAGCTTCCAAACTGTGACACAGAGACGTTTTTCAGTTATGAATGCTTGGCCTTAGCTTATTCTCCTTTGTGGCTAGCTTTTTCTCTTTAACTTAAATTAACATGTTTCTTTTTCATCTACATTTTGCCTCTGGCCTTTTTACCTTTCTTTCTGTATGCCATACTCTATGTCTGAAGGCTTGTGGATACCTGGCTGGGCCTGGTCATCTTTGTTCTCCTCGTTCTTTCATTCCTAGGTTTCTCTCTGCTCACCAACCCTGCCTTTTTCTCTTCAATCTAGCTATTGGCCATTCAGCTTTTTACTAGATCAATCAGGGGCTTCAGGCAGGCAAGGTGAAACAGCAACACGTCTCTGTGTAATTAAACAAATGCAGCCTAATCAAGTGCAACATATCCTTGCATCATTAAACAAATTCAGCACAAACAAATGTAACACACCTTTACACAATTAAAAAAATATTCCACAGCATAAACAAATGCAACACACCTTTGCACAAAGTAACGTTCAATACACGTTTACACAATTAAAGTAATATTCTGTAGCATAAACTAATGTAACACATCTTTGCATAGTTAAAATAACATTCCACAACAGTTTTGGGAACAGTAGCTTTTGAGTCATTCACTGAGGGTTGCATGGGAAAGAAGCAAACTGAAACAACCATGGAAATCGGATTGGTTTTCTACCAGAGACAAAAAAAAAAAAAAAAAGGCTCAGAAAGTAAAAGTTGGGAGAGAGCCATCAGTGGCTTTTCATCTCAGCCCAGGAGATGCATAGTGGGAGATATCTGTGTCCAGTACCACAATGCAATAGGTCAGAATGAAATCAAACAGAGGTTGCAGGGTTAGACATCTTCAATGTATCCTATTGATGTATGTTGTTACTACAAATATATAGCATTCTTCTCTTAATTATTGAGAACATTCCCTGCTTTCCACTTGTTTTAACATCATTGCATTGAAATACTTGTAGAAGAAAAAAAGAAACAACTCAGTATCTAATCATTTTAAGAAAAATAGAATTTACCTGAAACAAGTGATATTAAATATTTTGTTTGTAGATTATTCTGTACTGATGAACAATTAAAAAAAAATGTGTCTGGAGATGCACATGAGTGTGGGTGCCCACGGAGGACAGAGGAGTCAGATCCCCTGGAGCTGGAGTTGGCAGGTGGCTGTGACTTGCCCAGTGTGGGTGCTGGAAACCAAACGTGTGTCCTCTCAAAAGCAAGGCTGGCTCTCATCCACTAAACCTCCTGGGGCTTGCTTTTAATGGTAGCTAATTCCTTTGGCTCAACATATTGAGCTAAGTTTCTCTGAACAGAGGAGTCAGGTGTCCTTTCTATTTAGAAACTGCACATATTTTAAAGAGAGGCACAGATTTTCCACTACATATTCTTATTGACATCATTTATTTCAAAGAAATCTGCCTCCCCCACCTTACTGTTCCATGGGGAACTAAGAAGATACATGAACATGTATTCATTCAAGGTTACATAATCTATCATTATGTTCTTATTTTTCATCTAGTGTCTTCCTTGTTGGTTTCCATTTTAATGTACACTCTAAAGTTTTTTTTTTTTTTTTTTTTTTTTTTTGTCAAACTAAAAGGAGAAAAAAAACCCCGTGTCATTAATCTAGTGCGGCTTCTGGAGAGCATGGTTTTGCAACGATCTTAAATTTTTCCCTCTTCAGGAAAAGGTCTACTCTATAGCTTTTATATTTTACAAACCCCTCGTGGTGACTCTCGTGAGTTATTCTCACCTCCCTTTTCCTCCCTTTTACCAATCAAAAGCACATAATCTTTTGGATTTTTCTGGAAAGAAAAAAAGAAATTACCTTAAGTCATTTCCTATTGTCTCCAGGAATAGAATTAAATGAATGCAATAAAAGTTAGGGAAGCCTCCTTTCATCTAGTCTTTGTGCTCATTTTCCTTTTATTTCTTTTGTACCTGGAATTTATGTAGCTGTGCCCAGTCAGTGACTTATAAATTGTCTTTGCTCATTGACACCGCTGATCTCAGGCCCTGGGGAAAGAATTCTAAGACCTGTAATTTCTGCTCCTGCAGCTTTTGTAGGATGGCACGTTACCTAGACGGTAAGTGGGGTTCTCTGGAATTCCGTGCCAGCGTAACTTGCCCTTGTTTCTTTGATGTCAGGGCTGGCACTTCTGTCACTGTCACTGTTGTGTGAGTGACTGTAACGTGTATAATGCAGCTTGTGCCAAGTGACATGTTGCCATCTGAACCATGAAGGTCACCAGAATGGCTCTGCTAGGTTATTTATCTAAGCAAGGCCTTTCAAAGTTATCACCCTGCATCCTTGTATCCTACTTAGGTGTCTGCTGCTGTGATAAACACTATAATCTGTAGAGAGCCGCGTAGTGCCACGCCTTAAAGTGGCGCTGGCTTCCGCCTTACACCTTCCCGCTGGTGAAGACTCTCTGGGTAAACAAGCCCTTAATTGGTTAAGTCTGTTCAGCCTGTCTGCTTCCGCATTAGAGTAGCCTATCTGCAGAGTCCACGTGGCTCACTGGGGTTGGTTAGCTCAAGGGTATTTAAGTCTATGCAGGGGTCCCCACACACACTCTCTTTCTCTCTCCCTGCGGGCCAGAAGCAACATGTTTAAAGGATCCTGATTAAAACTGCATGAAGAAGATCTACCCGGAGTCGTGTCTTCCTTACTGGCGAGGGCAGGCGCGTACAATAATCAAATGCAACTCGGGGAGGAAAGGTTTCATTTCAGCTTCCAGCTTCTAGTTCCTGGTGCTGAAGGGACATGAGGGCAGGAACTCAGAGCAGGAACCTGGAAGCAGAAACCGAAGGAGAGATGTGGGAGGGGGAATTCTACTTACCAGTTTGTTCCCTAGGTCCAGCAAGCCGGGCCTACATCCCAGAAAAAAGAAACCTGCAGAATTTGTGAGGGGATTTATTAGACTCGCATGTGTTATGAGGGGATTTATTAGACTCGCTTATGTCTTTCTGGTAGGCCAGCAATGACTGTTTTTACACTAAAGAAGCAGAGAAGCAAGTTGACCACTGATCCTCAACCGTCTGAGTGCTGCGGCCCTTTAATACAGTTGTGGTGACCCCGAACCAGGAACTTCTTTCGTTGCTACTTCATAACTGTAATTTTGCTACCGTCATGAGTCATAATGTAATGTAAATATCTGATGTGACTCTGGTGGGGGTCAGGACCCACAGGTTGAGAATTACTGCAATAGTCATTCGGTACCCAGGTTAGTGTCTGGGATTGAGGCTCTCTTTGCACCTTTTATATTTAGACAGTGCCTTACAATTGGTCCAAGCTGGTCTTGACTCCGGGTAGCCCAGGCAGCCCATGGACTTTTAATCTACCTGATTTGGCCTCCTTTCCTTTTCCTAACCCTTAGTTTGTGAGAATACCTCTGCATCGTCTCACCTTGCCAAAGAGTTTGTTGCTAAGCTACTCAACTTTTGAGAATTTGATAGACAACAATAGGTTTGTCTGAGTAGTTACAGCCTCTGCTTCTCTATTTTATTTTGAGTGTTATTTATTTGTGGCGGCAGGTATGCACATGTCATGGCTTGTGTGTGGAGGACAGAGGACAACTTGTCTCTCTGTCTCTCTCCCTTGCCCCAGTTAAATTGGTCCAAGCAGAGTCTGGTGACAACTGTCTCCCTTATGGTCCCGTAGACGTTGTTGTCATGGTTATTGTTTGTGGAGAACATCTGGTCCTTCCAATGTGATCATTCCTGCTCCAGGGTGTGACCTGCCATCATGGACAATAGCCCTCAGTCAGGAGTAGTCCGTCCTGCGTGCTATTGGCCCAGTGGCTGTAAGCAGTTTCTAACATTTGGCGTAAGGATGTCTATCCATCAGTGCTATTCTTAAAAATCCAAGGTAGCTAAGAGTCACATGCAGAGGAGGAAAACATGGCCTTAGTGAGAGTACTGCTTATGCTCTTCACTCCATCCAAGCAGGAATAGAAGGTTCGGCCAAACCACAGGGTTCCTTTACCTTTAGAAAGAGAGGAGATCAGCAGCCTCCCAGACTTCAGGAACCGAGGGTATTGCAGGAGACAGATGCTCTGGAGTCAGGACTCATTTGTCCTAACTCCTGCCTGAAGAATAAACCCTCACCTGGGAGCAGCTGTTCTCTGCTGAAGTCAAAGGATTTCATTGTTGTGGTTACGTATTTAGCTAATATTTTTCGCTTGCCTAAAAGCTTTTATCAATGTCATTCCACTTGATGGAAGTTATGTAACTTTTAAGTGCTAAGTTAGCTTTTCTTAGACTGAAAAAGAAAAGAAAAAAGTGTGTATGTGGGTGTGTGTATGTGTGTGTGAGTGTGTGTGTGGGTACTCACAGGTGTCACTTGTGTTACCTAGCAGAGCCCTGCACCCACTATTTTTATCTTGAGAAATGCTGGGTTCATCTCTGGAGTGCATTTCAAATATAGACTGTTTGGGGATGAGCAGATATAATAGGACAAGAGCGTTCTTTCATTTTATTTTCTATCACGAATACAGTCTCTTGTTCTCTTCTGGTGACCTCTAAGCTGAAGACTTCTAGAACATTTTTTTTTTTTTTACCTCCCTTTGTGCCTTCCTTTAAAAAAAAAAAAAGGTGTGTTATAATAGCAAGCCATAATCTAATGGCACCCCGAGGGTACTCCCCACTGCGTCTTGTCTCTCCCTTTTTCAAACATGTTGTCACACATAAATATAACATCCAGAGCCCAAGCCCATTAACAGAAACCCCCACCTAGCCTGCCCCCAATTAAGGTGCCAAACCCACACCTCACTCCCAGCCACTGGAGAACAGATTGCCTGTTACATCACTCAAGCCTGTTATTTCTCTTCCTCCCTGTGGCATCCGGCCCTTTTAGATGCTTACTGCTTGTGGCTTAAGCACAGAGGCAAGGCATATTTAGCATTTTAAGATTAATATTACATATGCTTGACTTTTACAAGGCTAGATACCCAGGGGACTGAGGTTTAATAGATGTTAATGGAATTTAATTCTTATACACACGAAGTACAAGCATTTATCTTCTAAGTAAAATAGTATGGGGCCTTATGTAACACCAGGAAAATTTCAAAACAAATTATTTTTTTTCATCTGGCAACCCCGAATCAAGTTACTGAGCAGAAAAGCTGCTTTTTGATATTTAGACTTTAAAACCTGAATATAATTATCATTAATTACACTGAGAATGTCAGTGTTAACTTTGCATGTTCCATAGTTATTATCATTGCAAACTAGTTCTGAAATGGTATTTAAATAGAAACTTTTCCCTACAGTCCATTTTCCCAGCGGTTTTCATTTAAAAAGGAGTCACTGCCGTAAATAAAACCTAGTTAAATCAAATGAAAGGAGCCCAAGCCTCAATGTATTAAATAACAATCAACATCATTTAAAAAATTCTTTAATGATAAAAGCCCTAAGAAAGCATTACCCATCAAAAATTTCTCATGTTCGTATCCAGGCATCTGTCCTGGCCTGCCCTTGGGGTCCTGACAGGATACGCCCTCAGCTGCAGGCACTGAGAGCACCACCTGTGCACATTCACTACGTTCCCTTTTAAAAGGGCCCTGCCCGCCTCCCACCCTCTTTTCTCTTTCTCTCCCTCCCTCTGTCTGTTCTCCATTTCTCTCTCTCTGTCCCTTTTTCCTCTGTCCTCGGCTCCTGTCCCTGGAGGTTGGTCCCTTCCCTCCCCTTTCCCCCTTTTACATTCCTTTCCCCTTAGTGAAGTACCCTTTTGCTTGAACTCTGTTGCATGATATCTGTCTCACTCAAGCTGCTTTCCTTAAATTACAACACAATGTATGTGTGGGGCGGGGGGGTAAATTATCTTGGTGTTCTAAGGCTGTGAGGAAGGAGGGGGGGTGGGTTCTGAACGCCAAGGTTCAATTTCACAATCTGGTTAATAGTATGTGTCTTAGTTAGGGTTTCCACTTTGTGATCAAGCGCTATGACGGAAAACCAAGCTGGGGAGGAAAGGGTCTATTTGGCTTATACTTATACATTATAGTCCATCATTGGAAGAAGTCAAACTCAAGCAGGGCTTGATCCTGGGAGGCAGGAACCGATGCAGAGTCCATGGAGGGGTGATGTTTATTGGCTTGCTTCCCATGGCTTAATGAGCCTGTGTTCTTGTAGAACCCAAGACCACCAGCCCAGGGACGGCCCCACCCACCACGGCTGGGCCCTCCCCCTTTGACTACTAATTGAGAAAATGCCTTACAGCTGGATCTCATGGAGGCATTGTCTCAGCTGAGGCTCCTTCCTCTAGGATGACTCTAGCTTGTGTCAAGTTGACCCGCAAAACCAGCCAGGACAATGCGATTTACAAAATTCACAGAGTACAGTTCTACAGTCACACATCCCTTGGTATACCTGATCTTGGAAGCTAAATTGGCTTTGATATGGTCAGTACTTGGATGGGAGAACATATTAAAAACAAAACAACAACAAAAACCCTACCAGTTAAATTTCTATATAGTGAAATCTCTCCACTTCCCATTAATGAAGAAAAAGCTGGTTTCATTTTTTTTTTTTTTTTTTTTTTTTTGGTGTCTGGTACTATCTACTCAATACACATTGATGAATAAACATGAAAACATGATTTTTGACAAAAACCAGGTAGAAAGAGAGAATGTTGTACAAGGCCAGGGGAAAGAGAAATTAGATCTGTCATATATGTGAACTTCAGTAGGAAACCCTGTGCTTCCTCTATGTAAATTTGGATGCTACAATTGCTATGGAATGGGCTTCTAAATCTTAAAGCTAGTCACTTCTTTGTATGTGTACATGTGGTGACTGCCTGTGTGTGTGGCCGGAAGTCTACTCTGGAAGCTTCCCAGATCACTATCAACCTTGCTTTATGAGAAAGGGTCTCAATGAATCTGGACCTTCCCATTTTGGCTCTCAAGTGGTTCCTGCGATCCATCTGTCTCTGACCCCCAACTCTTCTCAGGACTGACATTACAGACCCATGCCTGCGCACCTAACCTAACTCTTTTTAGTTAGATGTGGAGGGATCTGGACTCAGGACAGGAACTCCATGCAGCAAGTTACCCTGTCCATCTACTCGACACCCCTCCTCATTGTTCCGTCTTTTCTTTCCGGACTATAGCCAGGTGCCTCCATAGGAAGTAGGGTCAAGTGCAGGCTGTAGAAGTTTTGCACTTGCGACTTCAAAAATAGTCTATAAAGAGCTTTGCTATGGCAGCAGCAGAGGCATAGAAATCCCCAGCTTCACGTAGAGACTTGAGCAAGAACAGGGAACGTGTGCAAAAGAGGAAAAAGAAGTCACAAGCCAGGAGATTATTTATGACTGATTAATGAATGATTAATTCATAAAAGTCACCCCCTACTGAGAGGGATGCTTTATTTCCCAACTGGACACTGCCCTGAACATAAATTAGGGAGAATTCCTGCTTCCTATGGAGTAGGAGAGGCTTCAACAGGACCAGCTTGTTCTTATCTTTATCCTGGTTTACCATATGACCTTGGGCAAGCCATTCATCTTCTTCCAATACAGTTTCCCTAATTGTAAAATGGAAATAAAAATACTCACTGGCTTGCTGAAGATTAACGAGACAAAAATGAATGCCTCTAGGCTCCCTGAGGGGAAGAGGCTGTGTTTGAGAAGGCAAAGGACTATTAAGTAATGTTGTTGGACTTTTCACACAAATTGGGAAAGAAAAACCATGGCAATAAACTCAAGAGCTTTAAGCATCCTCAAAAAAAAAAAATCCAAAATATCAAAAATAAGAGATGCAGCTTTTACAACTAGCCCGGCATTTCCTTGTTACTCTAACAGCTGCTGGGGATCCGAAAGCCCAGTGGCTGGAAGCCTGGCCCTGGGTTTCTCCATGGTTCTCTATCCCTGGGCTCTATATTGAACAGACAGGGAATGAATGTTTCAGAGATATATCGTCTTTTCTGTAAGATAGCCGATAATGCTATTATTTCCCACACGTAAAAGGGAATGCATAGCATAGGATACCAACTTCCAAATGCTTATCTGCGGATAACGTCTGTTCCCTTGCAGCAGAATTATTTTGAAACTATTGGAATATTCGCCTCTCCCAACTTTTTCTGGACAATGTATTGAGATCATACAAAGGTACCCGTGAGGACTTTATCTGTACTTGAATGTGACTAGGGAGCACAAAGCCGCCTTCTTTCTGCTGAACAAAACAAGTTTGGGACATGGGCAACGCCTTAAACTTCCAGCACTTGGACGCGAGGGGGCACTGTGAGCCTGCTTTGGCAAGGGATAGAGGCCTGGCTGTGAGCTGTGTTAGATGGGGAGGGTCGGATGCTACCCACAGCATAGCACTGGACCAGGACCTTAATTCAGCCTCTGGTAAGGGCAATTTAGGTGATCTAGGGCAGGGGACGGGACCCATGCAGCCCCACAACTAACCGCATCCTTTTTCTCCTCTACCCAAATATAAGATTCTTTCTGGCAGCTATTTTTCAATGCAAGATTTTTGGGTCCAGGAGCTTGGGAGCCCCCCCCCACTGTAGAAATGGGGGAACATTTTGGGCGCACCTATATCAATCACATATCTTCCAGGACGTAAAGATAACATCTGATGCTCAGTGCCCATGTTCCAAAGGGGGCTTAGGCTCCGCTAATTTAGAGGAAGAAGGACACACAGACAATCCTTTCCCCACAACCTGAGGCCCTGCAGTTAGGAAAAGGAAAAGCTACGTGTCCACCCATCAATGTCACGGCCAGTGACAGTCACAGCCCCGTGAGGATTCCTTGGGGAAAAAGGGTATGTGTGGGTCAGGTCTTCAAACTGTAGCTCAAGAATGAGGCTGAATTTTACTTCTGTGAGAAGGGAGGAAATTGTTGCCTTCACGGTTTAAGGTTTTATCCTCTCCTCAAAGACCTGACCCAGGAAAAGGCTGTCCAGGAGCTCAGGTCCCCTGCCCCACACCTTCAAAGCTGGACATGACACCAGGGGGAATCTCGGCTGGTTTTTGTCACTCTCATCTAGACAGAAAGTGCTAGATGCCCTAGCCTTCTTTTTAAAGCAAGCTACATGGTGGCGTATCGATTAACAGGCGATCCCGGGGCAGAGAAGGAACAGTCTGTTGTGATCCCTGTGTCTGAGGCAGAAAACCTCACGTGTCCCTGGACATGCAACCGCCCACCCGGGGTAGAATGATTGTGATGAGAGATGGAGAAAAGGCTTACAAAGCAGGTGAGATTGAGGGGGGTCTGACACAACAAGGTGTGTGTGGAGGATGGGGGCTGGGGTGGGGTGAGGGGTATGCGGTCCAGGAAGGGATGAGCCGGCCAAGGAGAAAGTAACAACCCATCCCAACTTTCGCACATCCTGAAGGTCCTGGAAGGGCAAGGCAGTCAGGAGCAGCAGTGCCCCTCCCGATACCCACTCGGCGTGACTAGCTGTAGCAAGGAGGGGCCGCGCGCTCATCAGGCTGGACGGTCCCCACGTTGTGCCCACCCTGCTGCCAAAACGCTGCTGCTCTGGGCACAGAGCGCAGGATCACAGAGACAGACACACGGTGAGACTCTAGCCTAGCAGCAGGCTCCTTGGATATTCTACATGCATCAAGAAGGCAGAAGGGACACTGGACTCAACAGTGTCGCTCACCCCAGCGGTGTGGCTGGGACCTGCCCTTGGACGCGCCAGCGAGAGTCACTATAGGCTTGGGAACAGAGCGAAGAGAAATCCAAGGGTTTAGAGAAGTCGGCTTCAACAGAAATGTTGAAAGAGATCAAGGGTAGTCACCGGTGTCCGGAAGCTTAATAGCCACGGGGTCAGTGTGACCCGGGGAACGACAGTGACTGACACGCGCGCAGACCCGGCGCTCCCCAGCATCCGCCGGCGTGCCGGCCCGAGCCGCCTCCCCAGCGTGGGACGCGCGGGTGCAGAGACGCCCACGGCGGCTGCCAGAAAGCGACATGCAGCGCGCAGCCCCCAGACTGTCCGCGCTGGGGAAACTCCTGGGCGGCGCGGCGAGACGGTGACCCGCGCGGGTGCGAGGGGTGTGCCCGGCCCCGCCCGCGCGCCCCTCCCCGCGGAGGCCGAGCATCCAGGGGCGGCGCGGAGCAGAGCGGCTCGCCCAGCCACCGGTACCCGCGAGCGCCGCGCCTGCTCGGGGACTCCACTTCGCTGCTAGACGCGTCTCGCTCACACTCGCTCTCTCCCAGGCTGCTTCCCATGGCTCTGGCTCTGCGGCCGGAGCCTATCCACTAGCGGAGAAACTTTTCCAGCCGTTTCTTCTCCCCACCCCCTTCCAGGAGAGGATTAAAAGTTCCAAGAACTGGTGTGCCGCCAGTGCCACTTGGGTACTCGCCCGCGAGTTCCCAGTCTCAGCCATGTGCACCAACATAGTTTACGAGTGGCTGAAAGCGTTACAGCTCCCGCAGTACGCCGAGTCCTTCGTGGATAATGGCTATGATGACCTGGAAGTGTGCAAGCAGATCGGAGACCCGGACCTGGACGCCATCGGGGTGCTGGCTCCAGCGCACCGCAGGCGCATCCTGGAGGCTGTGTGCAGGCTGCGGGAGCAGGACGCGGCCGCCGCCGGCCTCTACTTCACGCTCGAGCCGCAGCCGGTGCCACCCGCACCGAAGGTGGACGCGGTGCCCCCGGGCCGCGGGGGGGGAGCCATGTGGCAGCTCGGCCCAGGGCACTCGCGGGGACCCCCGTGGCCAGGCGAGCGCTCCCCGCACCAGGGAGCTGGTGAGCTACCCCAAGCTGAAGCTGAAGATCATGATCCGGGATAAGCTGGTCCGTGATGGCATCCACCTGAGCAAGCCCCCGTATTCCCGCAAGGTAAGAAGGACCCCCCCCCACCCACCCTGGGGCCGGTTTTGGAGACGCGGTGGGAGGGGACCGGGCCTGGCGCCTCTGCAGCGGCTCAGCAGTTAGTCTAGGTGACAACTGAGAGGCCAGGGTGTTTGGGGTGTCTGGGACTCTTCTGTTTTCTGCATTATCTGTGTTCGTTCCTTTCTGTCCTGGCGTCACTAATAGCTTGTCAGTCAGATTCTGCATCTAGACAACTGCAAACCAAGCATATGGTACCCTATGGTATATAGTCTTGGGCAATGGGTTCTTGATTTGGTGGCCACCTGAAAATCCAAATTTTTCTAGCAGTGTTTGAACTTGAAGAATACTAAAAAGGTGGGTTACATCTGCCATATTTTCAACCTGTTTTTCCTTTTCTTTACTTTTTCTGAGTTTTGAGAAAGTTCAAGAGGACTAGATGGCTCTTCCCGAAGGGGAATGGGAATCCAGGTCCTGGTGGTCTCGGTTCTGTTCTATTGAGAAGTGTACCATTAACACGAACCTGGAGGGGGGGGGGTAAACACAAGACAGGTGCCTGTTCACATGAAATGGGCTCCTTATGTTGAAGTATTCCGAGATGGTGGGGTGCTGAACACATGCCCTCAGTGGACCTCAGAGTATGTTTCTGGGATCTGTGGTATGATTAGTTTGACTAAATAAAGAGAAGGTAGATCCTTCCAGATAGTTCCTTTCAGAAGGAAGTGGTATTGCAGCGCCCAGAAAGGAATTCTCACGGTTGCTCTGTGAGGTCACGCTGACGTATGGAGAGTGGGGTTTGAGCAGTTCAGTACGAGAAAGCGCATTTCCACGCTGGGGTGCTGTGTCTAGCTCCAAGTGGTTTGGCGTAGTTAAGTGAGTTGGTTTAGTGGCAGAGACGCTGTTTCAGCACAGATAATGCCTGGATCTCATAGGAAAATGAACATCTCAGCCTGAAAGGGCCTGGAGAAGTGGAAAAGCCTTGGCAAGAACATGCAGCTGGCTAGGAGTGATAACATATCACCCAGGGGGAAATGCCTGCTCTAAGAATCCTGTGGGCGGTACCAGCCCTAAGGTGCTCAGTAGCCTCAAGAGAAGGTGATAAGGCCTAACAGAAGCCAGCTCAAGGGTCAGCTCTGCCAAAGGTAGATGCAGTCAAAGGAAATGAAGGGCTTATTATTATCCACCTGTTATCTTGCAAGTAGGGGAGGCAATTGAGATCACCTGCCTAAGAACATACATTGCTTTTGTTAGGAGGATAGGTGAGGAAGGTTTGCCTCAAACACATGTCCCAGCCACCTGCTCTGCTGCTCTCATGGATGGGCGCTGGGGTCAGGAAGAGCTGCACTGGCAGCTAGCCTTGGAGGGTGTGGTTAGAAGGACCATGGTGAGCAGAGCAGACTTAGTCCAGCGCTAAAGGAGCAGGAGCCCAGCTCAATGACCATTACTAAGAGCCCAGACAGAGCGGTTTAATCCTCAGGGGAACTCCAGTGAGATGTGTGGCTGAGAGGGAGGGAGGCATGGGCTGGGCTGAGAGTGAATGGCATAATGTGTTTTGGTTCCACTGTTTGGCGCGCCCACATACAAGCATTTGCATGCACGCGCGTGTATACACACACACACACACACACACACACACACACACACACACACAATCCCAAACACCTAATTTACAAGTTGAAAAGCACTGAAAAGACAGATGCAATGTTGAAGCAGAGGTTTTGAGCTGTGCGTCCTGCTTATTGCAGTAAGTACCATGGCAATGCATTTCCCTGCCTTTTTTTTTTTTTTTTTTTTTTTTTTTCTCTTCCCGAGGCTGGTCTTGAACTCCAGATCCTCCTGCCTCTCTCTCTCTCTCTTTCTCTCTCACTCTATTGCTGGGATCACAGGAGTGACCATCACGTAATGACAGTACTTTTTTGTAAGTCAGATTTGTATAAAGAATTTTCAGCTTGCAGGCCAGGCAGTGGTGACACCTGCCTTTAATTCCAGCACTTGGCAGGCAGAGGCAGGGGGATCTCTGAGTTCAGGTCAGCCTGGTCTACAGAGTGAGTTCCAGGAAAGGCAGGACTTAAAAAAAAAAAAAGGTAAAATAATAATAATAAATAAAAAACTAAAAAATTCAACTTGCATTATAATACTATTTTTCATGTAAAGAATTACTTGTCAATTTTATTTAATTAAGCTATGTGGTCTAAAGTGTCCTCAAATTCATACCTCTTCCTTCCATCCTACCTCTCAAAGTGTTGTGATTTTGGGCATGCACTGCTATGCATTGCTTCTGAGTTTACTTTTACCTAAATATCTTAAAACAATAATGTTTAATGACAGAACTTGTCTACGTTTGACTTTCTGGTTTTTTGTTTTGCTTTTTGAGACAGGCTTTCTCTGTGTGGCCTGGGCTATTCTGGAACCAGTTCTGGAGATGAGCCAGGAGAGATCGCCTGTTTCTGCCTCCTGAGTGCTGGGATTAGAGGTGTGTGCCACCACCACCTGGCCACTTTAGCCTTCTATATGCATTTAATTGTCAATCTTCAACTGATAGAAGAATCAAGTGGGGGCAGAAATGTTGTCATTACCTCCTTCAAGAAGCTCCTCTCGGGGACCAAAAGAATGGAGCTGGGAGACTTTATATTGACATAGGAATTAAAACATAATTGATACATATAAAACTAAGCACACAACTATGGAGTAGGAAGTCATGTTGCTCCTTTGGAATTTGCTGTTTCAGACCCTCTTGCAGATAAGTCTGAATTGAGTTAATTTTTTTCAAGAATGACCTGAAAGGACTGTCCATTTTGCATCAGCCCAGGTTTCCTGATCGGTGAGCTAAACCTTAATAAGAACACTGCTCACATATTTCCTTCATATTGGGAAAGCCAAGAGCTTGAGAAGGTCAAGCTCCTAGTGAAGTCACAGATGACCCCATGGCTGTAGGTTTTTCCATTGCTGTGATTTCTACCTCTGTGATGGGGCATACTTATATTCACATATGTACAAACATAAATATATACAATTTCCATATGCAATTTGTGTGTATAACTCTTTTGTGACTGAGCTTCTCCATCCTACACCTTTAGGTTCCAGCTTATTGTGTTTAGCAGGATGCAGGCAAGCCTGCCCTCAGGGATTGTGAGGTCAAGCAGGGGACATATAGATAGAATTCAAAATGGTGACCCTGTGTGGCATTGCCTTGATGGGAAGCAGAGGATACCATGAACAGGGGCATCCAACTTTTTTACAGGGAGCTGGAGACATGGGGCACGTTGGCAGTAGGAGATAGAATTCCAGAAACTACTAGAAGCCATGGTGTTTCAAGGCAGAGAAACTATTCAAGAAGCTGCATCATGGCTGGGTAGGACATTAATGGGGTAGATGTATAGAGTCCTTTAAAATTTTAATTAATTAATTATTATCACTTTGTGTGTGATAATAGGTAGGAGAGAGTGTTGCTCGTGACAGGGCACATGGGTGAAGATCAGGGCACACCGCTGTGGAGTTGAATCTCCCCTTCACTTTTTCTTTGAGTTTGAGTTTAGGTCCCCAGGTTTGCTCAGTGAGCTCTCACACCCACTGAGCCATCTTCTGGACAGACTTCCTGCATTCTTCCCTGGAAAATGTCTCCTTGCTTCTCTAGCAGTGGAAGCTTTCGAAATGGTATAGCTTTGTTTAATAACGCTGTAGGGATGTTAACCATCATTCTCACGTTAGGTTAGTATAATTAGTATAAATTAAATTAGCAAGGCTCCGAGGTGATAAGGCTGTGGGATACTCAGAGGAGGTAGCCCAAGATGAATTTGGAGAGATGAAGTTGCTAGCTCCTGTGGATGAGGGGCACAGAGCATCAGAGAGGAAGGATCCTGGCAAAGACAGGTTGTGGCCTTTGGAATTTTGCCCGGGGTCTTGGCAAAAGCCAGCATGACAATAAATATTATTCCTCCCAAGAGTTCCTTCTGCCTGTGTGACATTCCCAGGACAGATTCGAAGCTGGCAAACTTCAGTGTTTTCCAGTTCAACCAATATTCTCAGTCTAGATCCTTCTAGGCTTTTTTGGTTTTGGTCCAATTGGAACCCTGGAAAGAAGAAACAGGAGGAAACCAGAGCTGATGCTGTCTTTCTTGATGCTCTAGAGAATTTATGGTCAGTAGAGGTTTCATGTCTGCTGTCCGTACACATGCTCATTGGTCATATCCATCATCTTCCTTTCCATCCGTCCATTCTTGCTTCCTTTAACCTATCTGCATGTCTGTTCATCTGTTGATTCACCCACCTGCCCATCCTTCTCTTCCATTTAACAAAAAAGAGAATGTATATCACAGATTAGGCCCTAGGATTCAGATTACAGCTTACTATTCAGGCATGACCTTTGCTTGTATTTGGAGGGCCTAGCCTAGTACCTGACATATGGCAGCTGTAGCACACCAAAGGTCAGTGTTATTTTTATAAACATTAGATGTCTGAGACGTTTATACTTGTGTTTATTTCAGTGACAAAAAGTAACACTTGTGGTGAAATGATGACATTAAAAAAAACATTATCCCTTAAGAGTTATTGAAGAAGGTTAAGGAATTGAAATGTTGGCCCTGTAGGACATTCAGCAAAAGACCTCAGTGGTGGGGCCAGGATAACGGAGTCAGGGGAGTGCTCAGGGTGTTTGGTTTAAGGAGGTGCTCATTTTTTGGGTCCTTCTGGAATGACAGCCAGGATCGAACTGAATTCCTTATGAAAAGCAAGAGTGAGCAGTCATCATAAGCATCTCTTGGGCCACCATTAGCAGGCCACTCTGGAAGTGATGTGCTCAGCCAGGGTTGCCAGTGTTCTTCCAAACCACCAGCAACATGGTTTCTGTGAGTTCCAAGGCTCCCAGAGTTCCCCGGGTGAGAACAGCACCATGCTTCCCCATCCCTCCCTCTGCGGGCACTGCAGTGCCATGGTTGTGGGCACAGACATACATTTAGGTCCCAGCTCCATTCCACGCTAGGTCACCTTTGGCAGCACTGCAAAAAAAAGGGTAATGGTAGCCGCTACCTCATAGGGTCGTTACGTGGGTTGGATGAGCTCACACTCGTGAACTTGGGAGATCATGTCAGTCTAGAGTTGCTGCAACAAATCCCACACACAGGCTGTTTGGCATCGAAAACAACAGAAATTTGTTCTCTACCTGTTCTGGAGGCTGCAAGTCTAAGATTGTAAGGGACTAGCATGACCTTGCTTGAAAATCCTAAGGGCTTTTTCAATGTGATTCATCTCACAGGGGCTTGCCAAGGACTCCAAACAGCTTCCTTTTGTCTCTTTCTGAAGGCTCCAAGCACCATGGGATCCACAGAATCATATGGACCAAATGACTGTGCCACTAAACTGTAGCTTGAATTACAAACTAGCAGCTTCTCAGGTTGCATGCTAACAGGCCTGAGTAGCACACTCTAGGAGGATGTTGCCTCTCAAGTGCAGAGAACTTTGGACACTACCTCTTTCTTGGCTGTGGGAGGAAGTAGGCTGCAACAACTACCCTCCACCTTGGAAGGGATGTTTAATTGTGTACCATTCCACACAACTGGACATAGGCAGAAGTCGTCTGAACTTTTTTGTCACATTTGTTCCTCATTTCTCAACTGTAAATGTATTACCAGGAGGGTTGGGGTAATTGTTCAATGTCCAAGGACCAGTGTAAGGTAAATAGATGGAGATGTGTGTGTGTGTGTGTGTGTGTGTGTGTGTGTGTGTGTGTGTGTGTGTGTGTGTGTTATTCAGGGAACCTAGAAACAAACTCAGAGTCTTGGAATGAGAATTTCATTGAGAAATCATGGGCTTTGAGCTGTCATTTAAGAGCGATATTAATTTTTCTACTCCATCTTGAACAGTCTCTTGCTTATACCAAGTTTTCTGGGGACACCCTCATAGATCTTTGCAATGGCTCCTCAGCTCAGGAGCTTAATGCCTGGAGAGATGATACACTCTTACTTTTGAGAAGTGTTTAAGTGTGGTGATATTTGTTAAAGGAGCACATCATGTGTATGCATTAGTATTGTGCCAACAGGGAAATTAAATCGTAAGATTTAATTTACTTTTAATTTTTAGGTTTTTGAGAAGGGATGTTCTGTAGCTCAAGGCAGCCTAGGACTTGGAGAAAAATTGCCTGTGTCCATGTCTTCAGTGCTGGGATTACGGGCATGAACCATCAAATCTGGCTATGGATGATACACATGTAAGATAAGGCAGGAAGCTGAGCTGCATAAAACAAAAGGCTTCAGGTGAGCTGTGTTAGCAGGCATTCTGGAAGAGCATTTGGCAGATGAGTCTGGCTTTATGGTAGTGCTTGGCTAAGTTATCCCCTGTTGCTAGGGCATGCCAACTCAATATACTATATAATACACACAAGGCTATATACAGCGCAATGCAGAGGCATGGGATATAGAATGGCCTCTTGACACCAATGGTAGGGGAGTTTGGTAGTACCCATTTATTTGGTAAAACAACAAATAAATAAATAAATAAAAACAAAAACCCCCATGGTAGGCTTTTCATACAAATGATGTCTAATAAATTCTATGCAATGAAGATTATGATAATGAAAATTATTTCTTAAAAATAAAGCTCTTTCAAAATTGTGTTAAATCCTTAAAATATTCCTTTGTAAGAAATTAACATTGCTGTTATTTGAAGCATTTCTTGGATTCCACACAAGGTTGATTTTGGATGGTCTTCAATGGTGACAAGCTCTGACTTCTCAGGTAGATCTGATTTGAGGTAAATATCTATTATAATTGAAACAAAATCAGGCAATTAAGAGGAATGATGTTTAATAAACTGTGAGATGGAAATAGAATCTGTCATCAAAATAATGTAATTTTGTTGTCATATGTAGAGTGGGTTTTTATGATGTATGGTATTTATGATCCTTTTTGTATTTTTACAATAAGAAACATTCCCTTAGCGTGGATTCATGATGGCCAACATGGAAACTTTTTCAAGGGATTCATAACCTACAGCAATCAGGTTCATGGTATTTTCAAATAACACAGTACCCATCCTGGTCTCTGCCAATAGGTAATTAGAGTAAAGATGTCTGTGGTATGCAGGACTTAGGTGGACTGAAGAAACATCCATTAAATATGCTTCACTCGATAGATACTCAGCATTCAGATGCTGCCATGGTATCCTTAGGGCTTGGAATTGTTTCTCCTTATGTTCTTACAAATTCCTTCCTGATGCTTCCAAGTCAAGTCTTAACTGTTTTCAACATGTTCCTTCACTTGAGTGGAAAAAAAAAAAAAACCGACCATAAGGCAGGAGAGTTTCAAGAGTTTCCTATGACAAAATGAGACTTGTGTCTGCTCTTGCATAGCAAGGCATGCCACGAAGTGTATTTTTCTGAAGGCCTGTCACATGATGACTAGGACTGGCTCTTAAGATAGCCAAGGGCTATCCTGGGGTACTTGGAAGAACATTTTCTGAGGCAGAGGATAATACACTAGGAACTGTGTTGCTCAAAGTTTCTTGAGCTGATACCCTGGATAAAGTTCGAAGCAACGTGTTCCTTGGCAGAGACAGACTGCCTACTAACACTTCTAGGACTGAGGTGAAATGGATTTTATCAGGCCTTTCCTAAGTTTTATGAAATAATGCTATTTGAATTGATCACTGATTTGGGATGTGGGGGGGACTAGCAGAGGAAAAAAGGACAATATTTGTTTTCAGTCAGTATAAAAACTATTAAAGACCAATGACTGTGCATCATGCCAAGGGGCATTGAGCAAGCAATTTGTCTTCCATAAAGACTAAGTGACATCTAATAGTTTAAAGAGATTTCATTACCACTTCTAATTGAAATAAATGGTCCAGAGATCTGTAAAAATCTTGCTGTTAAATTTCCATAGTATCCCAAATATAAACAGAGTCAGATCTACTTCATATAGAACAGGTTAGAAGGACAAAAAAAATAAATAATTGGTATGTATTCTCTACTAACCAAACTCATAATGAACAGATGTGACAAATTTTAAGACATCTTTTCCTCTATGAACTCAGAAAAACTAAAGATGTACTTACCATACTTGACATAAAATAAAGCACATCATTATTCAATATCTCATCACTTTTTGACATATTATTTCAAATAAGAGTCATTCACTATTCAGTTATTTTATTTGTTCCTTTTAAAACAATAACTTAAATGAGCTAATTTTAAAGTAGTTCCAATTTAATGGAAACATGTCATACATTCCCCCAACTCTGCCCAGAAGAAAAACCTTATCACTGACATTATTGGGAATTATTGATAGTGCTGATGCTTTTTTCTGTGTAGGTGCATATGTGTATGAGTGTTGTATACATCTGTTTGTGATGTAAACATACATGTATGGCTGTGAAAGCCACAAGAGGTAGGACCTCAGTCCTACCTCTCTGCTTTACTCCTTTGAAACAGTGTCTGTCCCTGAACCCAGAGCTAAGCTGGTAGCAAACACTCGCCAGGGATCCTCCCCAGTGCCCGGGTTACAGGAGTGTGGGGCTGTGCTTGGCATTTTTCCAGGAGTGCTAGAGGTCTGAACTCAGGTCCTAACCCACTAATTCTCCAAGTGCTATTACCCACTAAGCCACCTCTCAGTTCCCATGGGGCATTAACAAGAAGCCATTTTGCTCTTAATGACTCCCACAGGCAGCAACTGAGATACACTCTTTGTTGGTGTAAAATATAAGGTCCTAATGATTTTAGGAGAATTCTCTCTGTATACAATGATGCCTAAATATATCTCATAGATATGCAATATGAACTCACTGCTATAATATATGTGAAGCTATTTTATAAATATTAATGGGCTTTCCAGGTTTAAGGCATTCTTATAGGCCGTGTGAATCGTTATACTTATATCAACTTGTTTTTAAATGTTGGGGGGTAGAGCCATTGGACCAAAGAAATTTGGAGAACAATGAGGTGGATCAAGAGAAATTTTAAATAGCCCATGTTGGAATTTCTAGCATGTCACTACATGAAAAACTTTCAAGTTCACACTTAAAACCATATATGTGTAAAAACACATGGTCTATATAGATAGACAAATCTGGGCCCACGTCAGCAAGTATTATTTGAAAGCTCATTTTCCTCAGCATTGTGAAGATAAACTTGAACATATTTATCGTGTAGAGTGTGATATTTTTCCATATGAGTCTATTGTGAAATGATTCAATCAGCCACTAGTTTATTCATCACCGCACATATTTATCATGTTGTCTGTGTGATAAAAACATTGAAGGTCTAATCTAGCAATTATTATATGTACAAAACACTAATATTAACTCTAATCACTGTACTGCATAATTGATCTCCACAATTTATCCTAATTGGAACTGCATACCCTTTAACCGGTATGTTCCCAATCACACCCCACTTCAGAAGTGATTTTAGCACTATATCACACCTCATCAGTCTTACTTGGCTTCAGCACTCCGTCACTGGGCTGAAACCTACACAGATTATTAGTGAGTTTTATAATCTTCATTGTTTAAAACTGTTGCTTTCCCACTCTCTAAGCTGCATTTCTTCAGTTACAGATTATACTCCTCTACAATTGTGGTTTTCTTAAAATGACAGTTGTGTATCTCCTCCTGTTCTTTGCTCTCTGCTGTGTTGTTTATTGCCAGTGCTTTCTACATATGATAGAGGTTAATCATGTTCTAATAGCGGTTGCAAAGATGTTTCCAAACTTAAGAATGTGTTTGGTTTAGAATTTTATGGAATTTTTGTATGTCCATAGATTTAAGTTTCTTATGTGTTATACCTTATCAGTAATTTTTAAGCTATTTCCTCTAAGGTGGAGGAAAACAGACAGTAGGCATTCAAGTAGAATGGAGCTGGGATTTTATTTATTATTTATTTGGAGAAGTGGTTTTATCTCACTAAACCTCATTCATAAAATGGCTACAATCTCACCCATCCCTTAAGCTTCTGTGATGAATGAATGTGATACTGTGTGAGAGGGGCCTCATATAATACTTGACAGTGATCATTCAAAAACATCTGGCTAATATTTTGATAGTCAATAAAACATCTGGCCAACATCTTCATATCATACATAAACTAATGATGGTAAATTATTCTTAATCTGAAGGTCCTATCTTTAGTTACTTATCACTTTACCATTCTGCTGAGAAAAGATCATCTCTTCATACTTAAAATTAATTAAATTTTTTTAATATAACTCTAACAAGATCAACAACTGGTTGAATATGATGTCTCATGAGGCCATCCATCTCTTAGGAGGCTTACAAGGGGAGAGTATACATTCAAGCCTGCCTGGGCTGCATAGTGAGTACAAACTAGCCTCAGAAACATAGAAAGACCCAGTCCGAACTGAAACTACCCACCTGTAATCTAACTATATGGGTATTGGAAGCAAGAGGACCAGGAGTTCAAAGTCAGTCTAGCTACATAGAGTGTTCTAGGCCATCCTGGGTACATGAGACCATGCCTTAAAACAAACAAAAACACTCAGAGAAACAGGCCCCCACACCAAAACAAACCACAAGGACGCTTGCATGTTCAAAGCATTATTTGTAATAGCCAGAACCTGGAAACAACCTAGATGCCCCTCAACCAAAGAGTGGATAAAGGAAGTATAGTACATTTACACAATGTACTATACTGCAAAACAAAAACAAACAAAAACCAAACCAAACAAAAACAAAACAAAAAAACAAAATGATAACATCATGAAATATGCAGGCAAATGGATGAAACTAGAAAAAAAATATCATTCTGAGTGAGGTAACCCAGGCCCAAAAAGACAAACATGGTCCGTACTCACTCATAGGTGGATACTAGATGTTAATAAATCAAAGGATAACCAGACTACAATCCACAGCTCCAGGGAAGCTGGGTAACAAGGAGGACCCCAAGAGGGACACATGGATCGTTCTGGGAAGGGGAAATAGATGACATCTGTGTAAACTGGGGGGAGGTGGGGCAGTGGATGATAGCATGAGGGAACAGGATGGTCCAGTTGTGGGGTGGATGGGGTAGGAGAGCAAGGTAAGAGGTATCTTGATAGAGAGGGCCATTACGGAGCTAGAAAAAACCTGTTTTAACTCTTTTTGTGTTGTTGGCTCAGTGTTTAGGCCTTCATGATGTTAAGAAAGCATCCTCTTAGACATCACCCTCTCTGTGGAGTGTGTGTGGGGGTATGGGATGGGAGGGTGGTGGGGGGATGGGAAAAAGGGTGAGAGGGAGGGAAGAAAGGAGGTAGCAGGAACTGGGATCAATATGTAAAATAAGAAAATAAATAAATAGATAACAATGAAAACCAAAACAAAAAAAATGAAAGCATCCTCTATTTTTCTAACTTTGAAATAATTTTTTTAAAAACTAGGAATAGATATAAGATGTCATTAAACATGTTTCAACAACCTAAAAACCTAAAAATAGCTGAGTTCTTGGGCGCACCAATCCCGACCCGCAGGAAAGACGGCAACCACACGAGGATTCTTCTCAGATCACACTTTATTGGAGCCTCTTGGTTGAAGGGAGAGCTGAAGGTGAGGGGCCCCCGGGCAGGAAGGGACAGCTGCTTATATATCCTACTAGGCAACGGGTCACGGTCTCATAGGCTCAAAAGACCTCGCCTCAGTGTTGGAGCCACGGGATTGGCTAGGGAACGAGCAGGCGCCAAGCTGGCGAATGCCCGAATAAGGTAAAACACTGAGGATACAAGAAAGAGGAAGTTCACCATCTTGTAATGGCGTCCTGCGGGCGGCTGCCTACAGCTGTCAAGATGGTTCAGCAGGTAAAAAGACTCATGCCAAGAATGACAACCCAAGTTCGATCCCCAGGATCCCCATGGTGGAAGGAGACAACTGATTCCTACGTTTTGTCCCTTGATCCCCTTTGTGTGCCATGGTGAATGTGTATGCATGCTTGTGCGTGTGCGCATGCACACACACACACACACACACACACACACACACACACACACACACACACACTAAATGTATGAAATTAAAAGTAGCTAAGCTTTTTGCTTATTGAGCTCCATGGTGAGAGAATATCGAAGGATCAGACTTCCCAATATGGGAGCATTCCTTCATAGCTGGATGAATACTAATGAAGTTGTCTTTTGAAGTGACCAGGGACTGGGGTAAGGAATGAGAATGTTACCAATCCTTATCACATTTTTTTCTATTGTGTCATTTACTTCCTGAGTAATGCTTGGCGTTCACCCTCAGTCATATGTCTTCACCAATCATTGTCATGATGCTATTATATTTGGCGTTATGACAATATCTTTTTTTTTTTTTATAAAAGCGATGTCTTTTTAGGGCATATAGGTGATAGTTAACTGTTTTTGGCGTCCATAGTAATCATGTTTTGATCCCATAAGCAGACAACTCTGGTGGGAGGCAGCGGATCCTTTTTCAAAGCAAGGAAGGAATTTTTTTTTCTCTGTGTAGTTAAGGAAATTCCTCCCAGTCTCTGGAAATATATCCTCCTTCATCCTCTGACTTGTCTACTCATTCCTTCCCCTCCCAAGCTCTGCCCTTTTCCTTTTCCAGCCAACTCCCAGGCTTGGGAGACACAGGCTGGGGCTTCTTGCCAGATGCTACGACAGTCTGAAAAGCCTTACAAGAAAAATTGAAGTGGCAGTCATTTTAATTTAAATATTTGGCTTTGGATAGTAGTAACAGCTCAATGTGCAACAAAGGTAAAAATTGGAAAACTCTACATGGAATACTAATTTAACAAGCCTCAATTTATATTTAAACTTTCACTGAAAGGTCAAATAGATGGAGAGTTAAAAAAGTCAGTGAAACAAGGATTAAAAATGGAGCTTAGGAATAGTGTGTTTGCAGAGAAGACTTGTAAATCAGGTGCCAGAGTTAGCTGAGTTTGCAAAAACGGATACACCCAACACTCCCCCAGCTAGCCATCAATCATACAGTAAAGATACAGGCACTTTAAAGGACCCATGTATCAACACAGAATGCAACCCCACTGTATTGTGAAGCACTCCTCTGGGAAGCTTTGATTGACAAAAATAGTACTGCTTTAAGTAGTAGCAATATTTTCATGGCCAGGAAGTAATAAAGTTATAGATGAGCTCCGTGAAAAGAAAATATTTGACATAAAAAAAAAAAAAAAAGCAGTTCTTAGGACGTGCTTCCTACAGGATTAGGCTAAGGTGTGAAGTAGCTCCACCTAATGCGAAAGCTGATAATTTGATAGGTTGTTAATTACATCCAAGACCCCATCATCTGAAGGCATCTGAAGAGAGAATGGGATTCGTCACCACCGGGGGTGACAGATGCTCTGTATCACTACTTGCTTAGGTTTGTGCACTGGGAAACAAGTCAGGAGATGCCTTTTGCATCCATTATACATGAGAAAGCAGCCAGAGGGTATGCAAAGTAATTTGCTTTTGGAGACCTACTTCATTACAGAGAGGTGGAGGAGAGTTGCCATTAGATTGGCCATGTTCGTGCTCAGTTTTATTGCTGTGTCATTTTAAATCAGAGTTTTTACTGCTGCTTTTGGCATAGCAATTTGGGCCAGAGCTAGATCTCCATTAATGGAATTCTTGAATGGTTTATACTTATACTCTAGAAATATGCTGAATCGAATCTTTTATCTTCTGATCACTTATTAAATCATAGTGGCTATGACCCCCTGGAAGTGCTGGGCCATCTTAGGAGATGGAGCTCAGTTGGTAGAATGCTAGTCTAGCAGGCAAAAAGCTCTAGGTTTTACCCCCCAGCTTCTTGTTTTGGGGAGTGTCTATAATCCAGTACTTTGGAGGTAAAGACAGGAGAATCAGGAGCTAACGAGTTTCCTTAGCTATGTGATAAGTTCAAGGCTAGCTTGGGCCACAAGAGACTCAGTCTCCAGAAATAAAACAATTCTGATATTCTTAGTCACTCCAACAAAGCTGTTTTGGGAGCCATGTGTTGAATTATACTAAAAGAGATTTTGGATGGAAGGGAGAGGGTGATGACGTTTTTTGTAAACTGGCTTATTGAAAAGCGAGAGCTTGCCGGTTAAGTGAAGGTGTTTTCACTGGGCTTTCACTTTATTAATTGTGCTAATTAGGACTTAGTGTTCATTTGATCATATGCTCATCAGTTACGGACATGTTTGATGTTTCTCATATGTGGAGGGGAAGTCTTAGTTTGTATTCCTTTCATCCCCTTCCTCATGAATTTGGAAACGTAGAATGCAGTTTTCAGTTCTTGCCTTGGTCTGCTTTGTAAGTGAGCCTTGGTACATGTAAGACAGTGGACTGGGATAAGCCAGATTGTGCCGTAACCGGGATGTGAGTGTAGCTGTTGTTATACAGGGAAGAGCTCTAGTGCACTGTTACAGTCAAATATCCTGACAAGCTTCCGAGGCAGAGGTTTCTATTTCATAGATGCCTCTCCCTCCCACCCTCCCATTCCCACCACTGACCCCCCCCCATCCCATCAACTCCCCAGGGAGGGTGAGGCCTTCCATGGGGGATCATCACAGTCTAGGCCCTCCCTGTGTTGTGTGTCTAGGCTGAGAGAGTGTCCCACCATGGGGAATGGGCTCCAAGAGTCCATACGTACACTAGGGATAAATACTGTACCACTACAAGAGGCCCCATAGATTGCCCAGGCCTCCTAACTGACACCTACGCGTTGGGGGGTGGGGAATAGGGGGGGTGGAGGGTTTGGCTGGTTCAGTCCGATGCTGGTTCCCTAGCTGTGAGGCTGTAGTTCTTGAGCTCCCACTTGCTCAGGTCAGCTGTTTCTGTGGGTTTCCCCAGAATAGTCTTGACCCCTTTGCTCATCACTCCTCAGTGCAAGGCTGTGGAAGTTCTAACTCTGGCAAAGACTGTTAAATCCGTGCTTTCCTAGCTTAATTGATGGTACCCTCTTAGGACCCAAGGCTCTCCTTCTTTTGACAATAGAAAACATTATGAAAGCAGCAGCCACTCAATCAGATGTTTCTTGTAGGCCAGTTCTAGTCACAAATTGGGCTGTTGTAACCTACAGTGCAGTTCTGAGTATCCCTAATGGCTGTTTGGCATGTGGGGTAGAATTTGGAAACAGTTGATAGTCATTTTGGTAGAGAAATTAACCATTGGTTAGCCTCATTGTATGACTCAAATCCCAACAATTAAATAACAATAAAATAAAAACATGATTGCAAATTATCCAGTCTGGTTTTATGAGAAGTAGACATGTACAAGGGAATTACTCTTTTTTTCTTGATTCTATCGGTAGAATCCATGTTGTCATAAGCAAGGGATCTCAGCAATAATTACTTTTAAAGATATATCTTGGCATATATATATATATATTTTTTAAGCATATATATGCTTAAAATATGTCTACAAATTTCTAACATGCAGCTAATTTATTTAGTCATGTGTTTGAATAATCTCGACAGTAAATATTTAAATGTCCATTAGAATCTTTCAGGAACTCCTCATTCTTATGTGAGGGGACATTTAAGCTATACCAAATTCCTAGTTGTCATATTAAATAGCTCTGATAAGACTTGGCCTGTATTATATCTGTGAAAGCATGTGTTTTAATGGTAATAGACCATCAAAATTTTTACTCTGGACTCTCTACTAGCGACTCGCAAGTAATTACATAGGTCTGTAACTCAAATTGATAATTTTCACTGTTCTTCCTCACGATCTCAGCCCTGTAGAAGCATGCTTGAAGTGCATGTCCTCCTGTCCTATCTCCATTCACTGGAGGAGACGCCTCTTGGTACAGACTCAGGGTCCCCCTAGCCCTTTCATCTCTCTTTCACCAGCTAGGATTTGCTCGACTACACCCTACTTTCAAGAGCCCCTCCTAGCATCACTCCTCCACTCCTGAGGATCCCTCCATCCCTTCTTTTGTTGTGGTTCACAGTTTCCCAGCTCTTTCCAACATTTTCCCTATCCATCTCTATTCTCTGCCACCACCGTCTTGCAGATGCACTGTCCATTGGCTAAGATCCTGAGAGAATATCAGCAAACAAAGAACTGAATATGTACCCAACAATACAAGATATCAACCCCTAGAAACACCACAGCCACCACTCCAGGTGCCTAGAACCCAAGGAAAGAACACAAACATGAACAGCCAAGACAATATGCCTCTACCGGAACCTAGTAACCTTATTACAGTCAGCCCCGAGAGATGCAACAGAGGCAAAGCAGAGGCGAGAACTTCAAAATAGAAATTCTGAATATGTTCATATGAGAATGGGGACAGCGAAAACAAAGAGTTGAGTAAAACACTGAAAACAGTGCAAGACATGAAAGTAGAGATTGAAACCCCCAAGGCAGAGCCAAATGGAAATAAAACTAGACATGGAAATTTTAGGAAGCAAACACAAACCTCAGAGGTGAGCCTCACCAGCAGAGCACAAAATACGGAAAAGAGAATCCCAGGCATTAAAGACAAGGTAGAAGAAATAGTCAACGACAATGACAAATCTTAAAAAAAAAAATAAAATAAAAAATCAGACGCTAAGCATCTAGAAAGGCTGGGACACTAAGCTATGAGCAGCAGGACTAGAGCAAGGAGAAGAAACCCAGGTCAAAGACACAGAAAATATTTTTACCAAAATTATAGAAGGAATTATCTCTCCAACTCAAAGAAGGAGATATTTACCGAGGTACAAGTAGCATACAAACACAAAATAGACCAGACCAGAAAAAAACATTCCCATGACCCTTAACCATCAAAACAGTAAACATACCAAACAAAGAAAGAATATTAAACAAGGAAAAAAGAGCAAGTAACACAAAGGCAGGCCCATTAGAATAACACTTGAATGTTAGTCTCAGTAGAGACTGGGTAGATGTTCTAGAAATCCTAAGAGACCACAGATGTCTCTAGCAAAACTATCAATCACAATAGATGGAGAAAAAAAAATCATTCCTTGAAAAAAAAATTTCTCTACTAATCCAGCTCTATAGAAGGCACTAGAAGGAAAACCTCAGTCTGAAGATGTTAATCACATACAAGAAGATACAATGGCTAAATAATCCCAGAATAGTACATCAGAGCGGGAAAGGAAGAGACCCACACCATAACAGCAAAATAACAGGAATCAGTAAAAATTGCTCATCGATGATTCTTGAAATTAATGGTCTCAATTTCTCAATATAAAAAGACACAAATGGTTGGGGAAACAGGATCCATCCTTTTGATGCTTCGAAGAAACATGCCTTATCATGTAGGACAGACATCATTTTAAGATAAAAGGATGGGAAAACTGTTTTCTAAGGAAATGGACCCAAGAAGCAGGAAGTACAGCCATTTTAAGATCTGGCAAAATAGAGTTCCAACTAAAATTAATGAGAAGAGGCATGGGTGGATACTACATACTTATCAAAGGAGAATTACACCAAAAGATGCTACAATTCTAAATATTTACACATCAAACACAAGGGTACCCATAAAAGAAACTCTACTGCAGTACTGCAGCTAAAACCACATATTGGCCCTCCCACAGAGATAATGGTATCTTCAATAGTCCCCCCCCCCCCCGCTCTCATCAATGGACAGGTCACCTAGACAAAAACTAAACACTGGAGTTAATGTCATAAGTCAAAGAGGGCTAGCAGATATTAACAGAATATCACTCCAACACGAAGGCATACATTTTCTTCTTAGCAGCTCATAGAACTTTCTACAAAATCAAAACAAAGCAAGTCTCAACAGATATAAGAAAATAGAAATAGCACCCTGTATCCTATCTGATGGCCATGGATTAAACCTGTATATCAACAACAGAAAGTATACAAACTAATGGGAACAGAATAGCTCACTACTGACTTTAGCAAGGGTGATCCTAAATTTCTGATCCTCCTGTCTCTTTTCTCCCAAGGGTTGGGATTGCAAGCATTCTCCATCCTGCCTCCTCTGTATGGTTCTAGGGATTGAGCCATGGTCTATGTCTATGCTAAATGATCATTCTACCAACCTAGATACACCTCTAGCCTTTGCACTCCTCTTTGTATGTGGCCAGATAACCACCTACTGAATCAAATACCCCCTATAATAGCCAGAAGAAGAAATAGGCATATTTCAGAAGTAGATATGGTTCATACCAGGCATAGCTAATTATCTTTTCATGCAATGTTCTGCATTCACTCAAAAATGATGAGACATAGGAAGATTTGAGTTACAAAGAAAATGTTTAAAATAACTAGACTCAGAGTGGTCAAGAAGATGGAATTATCAGATACAATTTTAAAATGGCAGCTAAATATAAAAATGTAAGATGCTAGTTTAAACTGTCAACAATTATATAAACCAGGTACACAATTCTCCTCCAGAGTCCTCATCATTTCTCAAAATATCTCTAAACCTTAAAGTATGATTTAATAAAAATTATATTAAGAAATATATTTTAAATTAATCTTTAATAAATTAAAGGCCATGCCCAAGCGTAGGGAGAAATATTTTAAAATCATATATATCATAAAGGACTTATGACTAGACAATGTAAAGAATTCATATAACACACTAATAAGACAAGCAATAAAAATATGGGCAAACACACAGCTTGAGAGATGGCTCAGCAGTTAAGAGCACTTGTTGCTCTTGCAGACAACCCATGTTCAGTACTCAGCACCCATATGGTGACTCCCAACCATACCAGTTCCAGGTAAATCTAATGCCCTTTTCTGGACACTGTAAGAAACATATACATGTGGTATACAATCATACATGTAGACAAAGCAGTCATATACATAAATAATCTAAGAAAGAAAAATTGACAAATATTTGGACTTCCAGTAAAAAATATATATGGATGAAATTATGTACATGAAGACATACTTAATGATAGCATCATTATTCATTAGAGTAATGTAGATTAAAACACAATGAGACATGCCACAATTAGGATGACTATAATTAAAATTCCCATTAGAATCAAGTGCTATCAGGGACCTACAAGTGGAATTCTTAAACATTCCGGTGAAGAAAGAGATGGTGTAACCATTTTGGAGGATATTGTGGGAGTTTCTTACAAATTTGAGTATTAACTCCCCAAATAACCAAGCAGCACCTCAGTTTTAGCCATTTACTCAAGGGCCATCAAAACAGAGGCCTTATCGACACCTCTGTGTAAATATGCACAGCGGCTTTACTTAAAATATTTCCAAAGTTAGATCAGCACGAATGCTCGCCTTACTTGGTAATGCAAAAAAAAAAAAAAAAAAAAAAAAAAAAATCTCACATATTCATAGCGTGGAGTAAACTCAGCAATACAAAGAACTACACTGCCAATGTTTCCAACAATGTGAATAAAACTCAGAGTCGCTGCACCAAATGAAATAAGCCTGGCACAAAAGATTGTGCCTGATTCTATTTAGGTGACATTTTAGGCAAGCAAAATTGTGCTGATAGTAGAGCAATTATTATCCTGGACTGAGGTGGAAGGAAAGGGTTGACTGCAAAGGGAAAATACTTGAGATGACAGTGATCCATATCTTGATTTCAGTTATAAATGCATATAAGCACAGGCATTCATTTTTTTAAAAAAATAAATGATGCATATGTTACTTTTAAAAGCCTGTATAATGCTCTATTAAGCTTCAGACGAACATATAGAAACCATCGTAAGAATCCCTAATTAAAATGGAATTTTAAACTATTAATAGTCTGCCTATAGCCATGCTGTGCTGTGTAGTAGCAATGCAAATTTCTCAGTGCCTTTGTTTCCTTACGTGGAAAGTAGAATAACAATACCATCTTGTACGAAGTGCCTGAAACCTGTCTAGGACACAGTAAGCACTCAAGTAACCTATCTGTCATATTGAAGTTGCTTTGATTTCTCTGTTTGACAAGAGGCAGGTGTGTTGTATCACTATGTGTTATTGAGTTCCTGCAGCAAAGAACTTGAAGAATGTTAACTATCTGATTTTAAAATTGATGGTTTTGTTGCCATGTGGTCTTGTTTCTGCCTTCCTTCAAACAATCTTGTTAACATTCTTTCTTGTGAATGCTCTGTCTATAACCTCATGAACTCACGGTGGAACCAGTTTCATAGGCACTAACTACATCTACTCTGATAAGTACTGTGAGTAGACTTGGGGGCCGGGCATGGGATCCATAGACTAAAGAATCCACTAAAGCAGAGAGGAAGATTCCCGTGGAAAAAAGGTGATAATGACACTATGCCCCTGATGGTCTTCAATTTATACTTCTTGGTCTGGAAGTTCATAGTAAACCCTCTCCCACAAGAGAGTATTCTCCTGGAATACTGGGGAATAGACGACAGAGTCAGAGTTTTGGAAGGACTGCATTTAGGACATGGCATGGCCAGCACTCACTAATTGCTACAGCTGTGATTGCCTACACAACACAGAGCCTATCATCATTCCATCAAGGGAGCAGGAAGGGTCAGGAACTACTGATAGCTAATGCTGGCTACTTTGGGTGTATGGGGTGGTGGCAGCGGTCGGGTGGATACTATTTTTTTCTGTGCTGTAACTATGGTTAAGTTGTCAATAACCTGCCCATGCCCATGCCCATGCCCATGCATGCAACCCTATTTAAATTCTGGGAGTCTCACACACAAGATGTGAAAGTTGGAAGGGGACTTGGTGAGAAGGGTTTCAGTGGAAGAAAGGATTGGGGAAGGATAAAACAGGATAAGCGGAAGTGATGTATATTCATCTATCTTTCTGTGTATGTATCAAAGAATAAGAAAGTGCAACAAAACATCCATGTGACCCTAACACATCAGGGAAACATGGAATCAGTATAGCACACAACGAAGGTGATTCTAGCTTTTCCCCAATTGTCTTGCCATCATGGAATAAACCAAACCCTTCTAAACAGAATGGTGTGGATTTTAATTAAGGCACAAACCACGTGGTTGGTTACTGTGTGGTCAATATTGGCCATGCCTATATCACAGTCTGATGAAGATGTCTGAGGACAGTACGTGTGCTGCCCACACCCCTGTCTCCTGAGCAGGATTGGTCTGTTGACCATATGCAGATAGAAAACACCTCGGAGAAAATCAACCCATCTCGTGGAAATGTACATGTTTTAATGGTGGTTGTAAGACATTACCTCTGTTCGAATCTGAAGTTCCCAATGCATGGAAAGATCTACATGACCTCTGGATATAGCACAGAGACAACAGCTGGCAGCCTCTGGGCACTCCATCATTGTCACTCATATACCTCCTTCAAAATGGACTGTCAGAAAGTAATCCGGGGGACAGGGCTTGGATAGCGAACACGATTTGTGGCTGTCCAGTTAAAAGCATGGACATAAGCAGAGGGCACAGAGACATGTGAGATCCAGGGAATACGTTGTACAAGTCTAGCTTCAATCTGATAGGTTGCATATCTCTGCTTCGGATTGCTCTTAACATCGTATCTGTTTAATATCAATGTTGATGATTACATTCAGCATATCTATATGCATATTTATTATAATCCAATATGCAGAGCCCTGTTCGGTGTTACACGGGAGAACACAAAGATGGCTGGGGTATAACTTTCCCCTACGAGAATTTATACTCTGGAGGGAGATCTGCATATATAGACATGCACATGTATAAATCCATCCACATATAAGCATGTAAGTATATGTGCCATTTTAGTGTAATGTGAATGCCAAGAAGAAATATAAACAGAGTTCTTTGGGAGTGCCAGGGAGAGACTTGTTCATTTTGACTGCGATTTGAAGAAACTTTTGGCAGTGTGGGCTAAGCACTGGAAGCTTCCAGAGACTGCAAACCTGTGGACTGTGTAAGGATCTTGTCTATTTTAGGAGCGTTTGTATGTTCAGCATCTTGCTGAAGATGTGTGTTGAGTGAGTATAGAAATAGCAAATCCTGGCGGTGAGACTCAGCAGCTATATGCCATGAGAAGTAGCTAAGATTTGGCCTGGGTGCCTGTTGTCTCTCCCTGGGGCAAGATGTTTGAGTAAATAATGTATACAAGAGGCAGAGGATTCAGAGGTTGACACCGCCATGGTCACTTGGCCTTGTTGCTTTGGGTATATGATGAAGTAGAGCATCATGGGGGAAGCTCACAATAGTTGAGAACTGTTTACAGCATCCCTACCGGGATGAGAAAGGAGGGGAAAGAGCCAGCCCTCAAATCCACTCTGCCAGTGACCAGTTTTCCAGACCCCACCTCCTAAAATTTCAACCACCTCCTAATACCAGCAGTTGTCCTCCATGGGACCAAAGCTTTAACGTGAGAATTTGGGGGCATACTCCAGCTCTAAACCATAAGAGGGGTGGGCTGTTGAGGGACAGACCTCTCTGTAGTCCTGATGAGTATGGATTTCTTTTCTAAGAAATTGCCATTTGCCAGACACATTGATCTGAAGAGTTACCCAAACCTGTTGACTTCATGACTCAAACTGTCTCTTTGCTTTGTTGAGATGTAGGACAACTGGCCACCATGAATTATAAATAGCAGCATAGGAAGGCCGACAGATGATTTGCATAAAAGAAGCAAAACAGTTGTAGAAAATACTGAGTATACCTCTCTGAGTTTTGCTTTCTGTCTCCATCTTGCTTTACAGAAAACCAGCAAGTTTCCCACTGATATTTTCCCACAATTATTTTGCTAGTTAAATGCTCATTTCAGGACATTAAAAATGTTCAGGAAGGAACGGGAGAGACAGCTTGGTACTTGAGTGTTTGCTAGCCAGGTGGTGGTGGTTGTCCAAGTCTTTGATCCCAGCACTTGGGAGGCAGGGGCAGGTGGATCTCTATGAGATTGAGGTCATCCTAGTCTACAGAGTGAGTTTCAGGATAGTGAGGGCTACACAGAGAAACCGTGTCTCGATAAAAGAAGCATATGCTGCTCTTACAGAAGACTTGAGTTCAGTTCCCAACACCCACATCAGGTGGCTCACACCAGCCTGCAACTCTAGCTCCTATGGATCTGATGGCCGTTTCTGGCTGCCATAAGCACTGGAACACATGTGTGCACATGCACACAAATAGAGATTTCAAAATCTTGAAACAATTCAATAAAATTGGGTGGGATACTTTGAAATATTTTATGATGTAAAGCCTTTAAAAAATGCTATCATCAGAGTAATTTCAGACGTTTCTCAGTGTATATAACGTCACTGAAGTACAAGTGCTTATATAGTGTGTTTAAAAGAATAAAGTTAAGAAACTTGAGAGATGGCTCAGTGGTTAAGAGTACTTACTGTGCTTACAAAGGACCTGAATTCAATTCCCAGTACTCATGTATGTAATTACCTGTAAGCAATTCCAGCTTCTGGCCTCTGCAGACAGCTGCACATATGTGCACATATACACACAAACACACACATAAAAATAAGTGTTAGTTGGTGAACATGCTGTCTAATTTTAGAATCTGGTTTGGGAGGACATTTAAAAACAGATTCTGCTAAGATTCCTCAGCCACTTTTTCTAAGAATGGTAATTCTGCTTCCTCCAAAAATGGCGTAGCCATTACTGTGTATGGGGAAACGAATTTTCTGATACCAAGATTATGTTTTCCAAACCAGCAAGGAAACTATCAAATATTTGCATTAGGTTTCACCTCCATAAGGAAATGATTGGTATTGGCAATTTCTGTTTGGTAATAATTAACCTTGCACTTTTAATTATAAATAAAAGCAATATGGACAGAGTTTCTAGGAGGAATGCATTTTGGTGGTAAAGGAAAACACTACCATGCTGTGTACGCATGCGTGCATGTACAGAGCACATGCAAAGACATGGGTACGTGTTCCTGCACTTATTAGGATTAGAGGAGCTAGGTCTGCGTGTTGCCTTCAGGAAGCAGGTGCAGACGGCGTGTCAGCTCTCATTTCCCCTCGGCTGAGGAGTATGAATTAGGCAGCCTGCTCTGCCTTCTGGAGTCAGCCAGCCCCTTCCTTCCCCTGCCATCCCAAAGACAAGCCATCCAACCCCACCCCTGGTTCCCCACTTGCAAACTGACTACAGTTTTGTTTGGTGTCTTGCAGCCCTTATAGAGATCTGTGCAACTAATTTAATAAGCAGAACGGCAGCAAGAGGAAAACCTTGCAGATGGGAGAGTTCTTGTAATTGCTAAAAAGACACCAGCTGAAAGGAAGCAGCGAGCAGGCTTGCAGGGCCTCATGCAAGTGGAGTTGATGAATTAGTCTGGCCAGACCAGTGGCTCCCAATGGCAGAGCAGGCATATCCTGGGTGCTGAGCCTGAGGCGTTTTGCATAATCAGCCTTCCACGTGGTTTCTGTTTGATGTCTTAATGTGTTATTCTGAGAACTACAAAATCATGCAATGCAAATCCAAGTTAATCCAAGTTAACCTCTGAACTTGACCTGGTTTCCTTTAGAATTAGACTTGTTTAAAAATGTAAACTACTGTCCTGACTCTAGCATATGAAATACTGTCCTGTTTATAAAAGCCAGACGGCCTTCCCCCAGATCCTTTCTGGCTTGAGAAGTCTGTATAATAAAGCCAGGCGGGTAATTTCATTTATTTCAGAACATTTAAACTTTTGAGGATTTAAAAATAATAGTTTTCTTTTTCATTTCTGTTCATTTTGAGAGTTAGAAGTATTGTGGGCTTCAGAGTGTTGTTTTTTAAATTCTCATTTCTCAGAAGAATGCTTTTCTTGCTTATGTGAATCAAGTCCACATATGAAATTACACTAAAGCCATAATGATCAGTTGTGATTATGCAAATGGTAGGACGGAATCTGGCTAGGCATTTTAAATACCCTGCCCGAGATGACAGTGTTTAATTGTAATCTTAGATTATTATCAGGATAATTGCTGTTTTAAGTCATCTTATTTCCATCAGATGTGAAGGCAGGCCCCCATGGCTTAGTCCTGTGGTCAACTGGACCCAAGACAAGGCCTGCCGAGCACTTAGTGAGTGCAGCCCCTAAATGAGAGGGTCACATTTGCTCACCAAGGAGTAAACACACACAAACAGTAGTGCTTATGCTGGGACAGTTACTGCACTAGACTTTTTGGTTGTCAAACTTGAACAAAGGAATATAACCAGGACCTGGAAGTCGGTACCGTTCTTGGAGAGAAAAGGGTCTTGGCAGCATATGATAATTGTAGACATGGTTAGTTGGATAAAGTCCAATCTATTGAGCCACTAAAAACACAGGATTCTGGGGCATGATACTTAAGAGCTTCAGGAAGCCAGGCAGTAGTGGCTCACACCTTTAATCCTGTCACTCCAGAGACAGAGGCAGGTAGATCTCTGTGAGTTCGAGGCCAGTTGGGTTCAGAGAAACCTTGTCTTGAAAAGCCAACAAAACTTTAGGGAAAAGAGTAAAAGTTAAATAAAGGATTTGGGCAGTAGGCCAAGCCATGAGATAAACTTCATGGTAGCTCAGCCTTTATCACCAAAGAGATTATTGAAGAAATCATGCTTGTAGCTTTTTATCATGAAGGCAGATACAAGCTTGGTCATCAGTGGTGACAGGAGACAGAAAGAGGAGGGTCACCAAATTCTGGCAGGACAGAGTTCAGTTTTAGGTGAGCAGAACCATGGGATGTCTGCCTGTCCCCTCTTAATGGATTGTGTTATTCAACTGAGGGGCCTTTGTCGATCTGGAAATTTAAGGATGGAGCAGTAGCCCGAGATTCAAGGAAAAGCTGATGTTGCAGTGTTGGAATCTGAAGGTAGCCTGGCAACAGAGTTCATAGGGAACATTAATGTTTCCTCTAAAGTCTTCAGTTGATTGGACGAAACCTGCTCATATTATTATATTGTGCGGGATAATTACTTGACTCAAATGTAGTGACTTATATTCTCTGTGCTGGAGAGTACAGCCAGTGTGTCTTGAGCATGCCGAATGCTGAGCAAGTATTCTGCCACTGAACTATATATCCAACACTGTTTTTGTTTTTTAAGTCAGAATACAAAGTATCCCATTTCCTCATAGCATTTTCCTCCATTAAGGAAGTATGAGGGTAGAAAATGGAATAATGGGGCCTGAGGGATACAGTGGGGGGTGAGAGCTAGGGAGATGGAGAGGCATGGGGTGGGGAGAGCATCAGTCAAAACAACATAAAGAATCAGCCAAAATATACTGTCTAAATGCTAATGATGTTGGCATTATTTTCAGGGGGACGTCTAGATCAACAAAATCTACTGTCATGGCCTAGGCTATGAGGAGGTCTTACAGGAGCCCATCACTGCCTGGCACAGTGTGGAGTCAGCTTCTGGCACCTAAAATGTGGGTGTGGGGACAGCAGTTGAGATTTCCTCTTTACTGTGAGCTGCTTTAGACTTCAGTCTGAAGGAGATGATGGCTTTTTCTCTCTCGAGCCTGAGTTCTCCTGCATAAAGTGGGAACATTTTTAGAGTCCTACCCTGCCAGAGGCAAAAGGGGTGAGTGTTTTGTTATCATTTTTCCTTATATAACTCCTTTGGAAAGAAAAAAAATCACTGAGAAATCTGACCTCTCTCCCAGCAGTAAACAGCTGTTTACTGTTTGGGGAAAACAGCAAAGAACAGCTCCCAGGAGCCATTGTCTGGTCTGAAAGCCACTGGAGAATGGCATTCTTATCCTTGCACCACTGAACAATTGACTGTCTCAAGATCATGGGATGACAAGAAATCAAGTCTTGAAGTCATTTTTCTTTTCCAAGCCTGTATTTGGCTCTTTTCATGTGTTGATTTGCCTAAACAGAGCCCCTGCCATCTAGAAATATTTATACAGCTTACGATGATAGCATGATGTAGTCAAGGGTCCTTTGCTTAAGAAACCTCTCGCGACAGTGAAGTCAGAATTAGAACATAGCTTAATTCATAGAAAATGTTAACATTCATAAAATTCACTATTGAGATGTACAGATTGTTCATATTAGTGCTGATATGTTTGAAGTGTTTGAAGCAAATTTGAGCATAATAACTAGAATTCACGATTTTTAAGTTTAGGTAACTCGAGGAAGGACATATAGTTCTGACATTACAAACGACAGATAAGCATTTACAATTATGCACAATTTTTTTTATGATTCTCAATACTATGAATGACTTCATGATGAACTGACAGTTGATAGGGAAATATAGGAATTTGTGAATACACAAAGAATATACTTCGTATGGAGGATACAAACATTTAAAAACTGGAACTACCCTTCCAACCTCTGTTATCATTTTTGCTTTGCTGCGTTTGAGTTGGGGCCTCATGTAATCCAGGCTGATCATGAACTAAGATTCGTTTTGAACATCTGACCCTCTGGCTCTTCCTCTCAGGCGTGGGGATTACAGGTACATGCTACTGCACCTGGCTAGAAAGTTCGAGCCTTAAAAGGATGAATTGCATTGCAAGATCAGTCACATGATGGAAGTAAAACACGAAGATATACTTATGTAAATCCCAGTACTTAGAGAAGATTCATTTACATGACTAAAAGATAGTAGGTTGAGCATCTGCCACCCAAAAGTCTGAGGCCCAAACTGCTGTCAAATCTGAGAAGTGAAAACTTTCTCATTACACAACTGCTTCCTGTGAGACGATTGGAGAAAGTTCCCTTCATGTGATGTGTGTGAGTTGTATGGGCAAGGGAGATAAACTTCCTGTGTGGCTCAAACTCAGGTCTCAGTCCCTTCATCAGGGTAGCTCATCCTGGATATGCAAATGTTTCCAATTCCCCACCCCACCAGTCTGAGACCTGGTCCAGAGCAAAACTGGACAAGGGGTTGTTGAGTTCTGACACACCAGTTTTTCTTGCCTAAGCAGCAGTTCTGAGAAGAGAGACTTATACAAATTCATATGCCCAGTGAGACGACTTGGACCATAGTTATCAAAAATGCTTATCAGAGGAATATTATGATACTCTATGAGGTCATTATTGTTATTAGCCATTGAAGTTATCTTCAGTGTGGCCGCCCAGCACAGTGGTTTTACTTGCATTGTATTTCCACCTGTGCTGTTTGCATGAATAAGAGTGATGCCATCAAATACTCTCCTGTTACGGCAGGTTTGGCGCCAATCTGTAGCATGTATGCTTCCGCCGGCCCGCCTGCTGCCAGTCTGGGCCCAAAGCCACACCAGCCCCAAATAACACTCAGAGACTCTGTATTTGATACAATCCTATTGGCCAGTTACCATTATTGTTTATGGGCTATCTCTGCCTTAATTATTAACCCATTTCTACTTATCTAAGTATTTCCACGTGGTCATCTTATTGGGGAGCCGCGGCGGGCATCTTCCTTCCTCCCCCGGGCTACATCTCGACTCCTCCTTCCCACTTCCTCTTTCCTCCTCCTGGTCTCCTAGCCCTGCCTATCTAGTTTTTTATTGGCCACGGGCTTTATTAATTAGTACGAGAAACATATATACAGAATAACATCTCCCATCACTCTCCTTTTGCAGATTTAGTGCCATGCCTTTGATAATTTCACAGAGAAGAGTTTGATGCTGATATTGTAGGATCTTTTAGAGGTGACTGTGATGGTATGATGGATGAGATGGGTTTGTTGGCGACTTGAGATATGCATAGTATATGCTATTAAATTCTATTTTTTTGTATAGCATTGCTTGTTTTAGAAATATAAAATCCTGAGTGAATGGGCAACAGTCCTCACAATTTTGTGGGTTATTCTTTTTCTCCCAAAGTGACTCCCTAAATCTTGCAGGGTGAAATGTTCTTACTCATTGCTATAGACAGCACAACTGCTTTCAAGGTTAATTCTTTAATTCGGCAGAGCTGAAAATTCTTTTGGCAACAAAATAATTCTGAATACTAGTAGGAAATTTATGGATTTCAATTAGAGTTTGTAGTGTATCATAATTCCAGTTTTATATTCCATGCAGTTCAGTGTTTTGGATTTTTAATGGGGCCAGCACAGTAATAATAAAAATGATTCAAAATGCACCCAGTAATTACAGAGATTTGCTGTTGCCTCTGCATTAACAATGATGATGATTTATGCCCAGTGAAACTGTGGTCTGTGGCTCTATGTAGGGTAATCTTGCTATTAAGCTGCTTATTAGTTATGGTCAGTGATTTAAGGCTTAAGAGTTACATTAGAGGGCTGTAAAATTATTTATTTCTTAATAGATAATAGTAAATTTGAAGCAGACGTTAGGTTAATTATAATCTTGTACATTAAAGAATGTGTATTAGCCCTTTGTCTGTTCTTAGGTCTTTTGAAATTCATTTCCAGTGAATGGGAGAAGTGGGGAGTGGGCGGGCTCTGCTCACTTCTGTGTCCTGCTTTGCACATAGTGAACATGTGTTGGGGATGTCCATGAAAGCAATTTCCCCCTCTCTCATGGGTCTCCTCCATGATGAGCGAGTGTTCCTCTTCCTTGTGATTTGTCACACTTTCAGGTTGACATTCCTTAAATGAGACCAAGAAGCCTTTATTTTGGGTGGGATCAGTGTGTGGGCAGGGGTGGAAACATACTTAGGAATAAGTACATTTATTTGGTTTTATTGGAGGAAGCGAGCCATTATTTGTAACCCAGGCAATCATGTTTAGATTTGCATGTACATATGTGTGTTCATATAGGCTTATGTAAAAATTAAGATTTATGCTTCTTATAGTTTGATATAAGAAATAATTCACTTTAAGTATAAGGAAGGAGCAGAATAGGAATTCCTGGGATTTACTATGTAGGCTAGGTTGGTCTCAAACCCACAGAGATCATCTACCTGCTTCTGCCTCCCAGTTTTATTGGGATTACAAGTGTGCATCACCATGCTTGGCCTAGAACTTACATTTCTTGTAGTATCAACTAAATTTGACACAGGAGTTCCAGTGTGATGCTTAGGCATTACACTAAATGAAGAAAAAGATCTGAGAAAGACAACTCTCCGTCAAGCTGAGAAGACTAAAGAGCATTCAAGACAAGTCAGGCTGTGCTTCAATGAGAAAATACCTGGTCCCTCTCTCATCTATAACTCAAAACCATAACATGTCAAATACTCATTTAGGGTTGGACAGAGTGCTAGGGTGGTGTTGCCAAAGGCTTTCTTCCATCTTGTGACTCAGGGATTCATGCTCCCTCCCTCTTGTGACTTATCCCTCAACACTGGTTTCTCCAGAAACATTGGCCAATGATATTTGTTTTTATTTTTTAGATATAATGCTGTTGGCCTGTTACTAGCATTTCTTATTGGCTAGCTCTGTCTTAGATAGTAACCCATTTTTATCAACCTAAGTATCTCCACGTGGTCTTATCTTACCAGAGACAGGGTTCAGACCTCTGCTTTCTTGGTCCTACATTTTGAATCTCCTCCTTCCTCTCCCTGAATCTTCCTTGTCTCCTAGTCCTATATATCTTGTTCTCCTATTGGTCAACAGGGCTTTATTAATTAACCAATAAGAGAAACATATTTACAGAATGACATCTCCCATCATCTTTTTTAAAGAGAGAGTCGGGATGTGATTGGTTATTTCTGACTGCATCCCATGAACTTAAACACCATTCATAGGCCTCTGTCTACTGATAAGTGAGGCTAGGAACTGGCCTAAAGACTTTATATTAGAGAAAGGAGGGACGAAGCAGCATCAGATGGACATGCTTTTTCATGTCCTACATTATGTTAATTCTTCTGAAATATCAGACAGTGATCTCATGAATTCACAATGAAGAAAACATCATGCGTATGTGACATCTTTATTTCATGATCTCCCTGCTACTCCTGACCCACACCACATGCTAATTAATGAAAAGAGAGTCAGTTGGCTTTACCCAGATGCCTATCACCAGGGTTCAGTATATAGTCATTTATCCTGGTCCTTTTACCTCGTTCTTCCTTTACAGACATTGGTTGCCTCCCCCAAGCATACCTTGTTCAGTGGGCTGCTGATGTTTCCAATTAGTCTGTCCCACGTTGGGCGCAGCCTCTCCATCACTGACCTCCTTACCCTGTCCCAGGTGAATTCCTTCCTTTCAGGAGAATTAATGGTGCACATTCAAAAGATGGGAATGAGTCATTATTTAGCCGTTTAACAGAACGCTCAAGTTGATAAATCCAGTTACATGTGGTATTAGTTTTCTATTACTGCATAATTAATTGCCACAAACTCAGTGGCTAAAAATAATACCCATTTATCATCTCACAGTTTTGTAGGTTAAAATTCTGGCCTTGATCAAGTTCCTCAAGGTATCAGCTGGATCGGTGCTGATGGAAGTGCCGGAGAGAGCTGTACTTCCACACCCATTTAGGTTTCCAGATGAATTCAGCTCCTAGCTGCTGTAGAGGCGAGGTCTCCATGTTATGCTTGCTGGTAGCCACAGTGCATTCACTGAACTGAGCCTTTTCCTCCTTTCCTCCTCCCATGGCTCCCCCTCAGTCCCAAGTAGCAGTGGTACATTGTTTTGCTAAGCTCAACATCTCTCGAATGTCTCATTTTCCAGTGAGAAAATCACGGTGCTCTAAAGGGTTAACAGTATTGGATGAGATGAGGCTAGCCCTACTTATTTTCCTGTTGTGGTACATTGCCATCACCTCCTGGGTTTATACCTCGTCATGTACTCACAAGTTCCTCTTACACTGACTTCGGAAGGACAGGCTTCTCCAAGAGCGAGAATCCTGGTGTCAGTCTGAGAACTCTGTCCACTATGGATGTCTCTAGGGCAAGGTAGGAAGGGCAGTGTTGCTCAGTGGAAGCCTGGGTTTCTTCCCAAGCACAGATTGAGAAAGACATTCTTCAACAAAAATGAGTTGTGAGCGTATCTAAAGTTAATAAGGAGAAAGGATGAATTCTTTTTGGTCCACAGACAAAACAAAGCCCGACCCAGCCTAAGTCAAAGTTACAAAACCAAGCAAAGAGATATACCCACAACCCAACAAAACTCAAAACAAGAAACAGATAATGGTCACATAAAATAACTTGTATAGTTTTAAAATTACAAACAATATTGACAAAATTTCACCTAATGAGTACATATATAAATATATGTATATACATATATATGTACATATATATATATATATACATGTGTGTATAAATACATATATATAGAATTAAACTGGTTTGACAAGGAATGAGGAGTAAAGAGAATGCAAAAGGTGACATCACATTAGAGTAGTGATGACACCCCCTAGAGTGGAGGAAAATGCTCCTAACTGTTCCTAAAAGCCATGCTTTGATTTTACATGTGTGGTTTAATGATTTTCTCATATGCTACCTCCTCGGAGAGATCCCTTGTGATGATACATCCTTTTTCCCTGTCGCATCACTCCCTTATTATTTTTACAAAACATGACAGAGTTTGAAGTTACCTCAGTTACTGACATGTCTAATTGCTTGTTGTCTACGTTTAAACTAGACTATCAAATGATAAGCATGGTGTCTGCTACCACCCTTACTCTGGCAGGGAATGCAGAGATCCAATTCCTGTCTGAGTTCTGTTTTTAACTGGCTTAAATGTTACTTCATGGGTGATTTCTCAGAGCTGAGGCCGTAGGAGCAGCTATGACATGGATAAATTCATATGTAGAACCTAAGTGAGATCTGACACCCTTCAAAGGTGTGCCTGTGTCTTGCTTTCTTCTTGGAAACAGACTCTCCTGGCAATGATCTGTTTTCTTTTATTGGGAGTTAATATTTCTGAAACATGGGTTTTAGAAATTAATTTATAAACTCAAACACTTCGTTGAGCTGTGTGCTCTTTTTAAAGAAAACATGGTGATACAAATAGCTTTGCATAGGGAGCTCAGAGGGAATTGTTTTCCCATCTTCTGCCTTCTCTCTCCAAATGTACATCACCTCCCCTCCGTGTGTGTGTGTGTGTGTGTGTGTGTGTGTGTTTGAGTGCACATTGCATATGTGAGCACACACTTTCCCACACATGTCCAGAGGGGTCTGTTTCAGACATCTTCCTCTATTTTGTTCTCCATCTTAATATTTTTGAATTAGGGTCTCTTACTGAACCTGGTGTTTGGTAGATCATCTGGATGGGCTGCCGGTGAGCCTCCAAGATCTGCCTGTCTGTGACCTCCAACACTGGGTTTACAGGCATGCTCCACACGCCCAGCTTTTCAAGTGAATGCTGGGGATGCAAATTGAGGTCTTCATACTTGCCCATCAAGCTGTTAACTCACTGGCGCCATCTCTCCAGCCTATATTGTGGTGCATTCTATTGGCACACTCTCTATAACCTCTCCTGCACTGCCTCTCCTTGAAGGGATACTCAGTGCCCTTTTCCTGTAAACTATGCTTTGGTCAAGGATCTCTGGAGGACTGACGTGTGTTTTTTTTCCGAGCAGCATCCTACAAACCTGTGAAACACTCATAATTTATATCTTTTCCCTTAGTCTCAGTACAGATAGTATTCCTGATAGAGACGGTTTGGTCAGCTCTGTACCTCAGCAAAGAAAATGGCATGGAACTGTAGCTGACCTCTCGTAGACTTGTGAGAAATAATATGAGTGAGAAATAAGCCGTTGTTGCAAACCATTGAAATGGTTGGGTCATTTGTTACTGCAGCGTAATTGGACCATCCTGACTGATACAGATGGCCTGGCTCTTGTGTGCATTGCTTCAGAAGACCTCGGCCTTAAGTCTTACGCTAGCCACTGCTGAGCAAGCGATTCCACACAGACCTGGGCTGACATCACCTAGGGACGGGTTGACAGCTCATTGGTTTAGGCCTGTGCTTGCTTGGAGTTTTAGTGCCAGCATCCTCGCTCACTCTGTCATACCCTGTGGTCAGCACTGGAGCTGACTAAGCACATGGATAAACAGGAAGTACAAGTGGGTAATGGGAGCTGATAGAGAAATGTTTCCCTCCTTGCTTTCTTCGTGCAAGATTCTGAGACCTGTGTCCTAAGGCTCCCGGGAAAGTAGCATGTAATTGTGCACAATGGATAGTTCCATTGTGCGTCCTGTATTGGTTTTCTCTCTCTCTCTTTTTTTTTTTTCTTTTCTCCCTCCTTCTGTGCTCAGGAATTATATTCCTAACCAAACTCCTGCATGGGGATCTTTATCTCAGGTTTTGCTTCCTGGAGGAATAAGACTCATCAGCTGTTAGTCTTCAGCCCAGCCTGTCAAAGCGTTATCTATCACCATGATGAATTATTTACATAATTCTACTGTATGAGTGATTATACTGTATACTTGTAGTTACTTGGTTAGTCACATTAGGAGGTATTTTTGCTAGATGTGTTGGTCCCAACAGAAGTCATTCCCCAGCCCCAGGCACATAGCTAACCCAGCTCCATGAGGATATTAATTCTTAGGGTACACTCATGGCATGGCACATCAGTCTTAGCTGGATGGAGTCAATGTTCGCTGGTTTGAGTTGCTGGCTTTCTATGATGCAGCGAGGCCTTGAACATGTTGTGTAGCCTAGAATAACTTTGAACTTTGGGTTCTCCTATTACTTCCCATGTACTAGGATTATAATGTATGACATTCAGCATTAAATGCAGAATGATGCATTTAATGAATTCTAGACAAGAATTGTACCAACTGAGCTGTATCCCCAGCCCAAATGTACAGATTATGAGACTGGGTTGTTGATAGAAAAAACTGCAGTGGTTAAGCACAATGGGAGTTTTGGCAGCATGGTTACCTTAAAATACTCAGGGGCCCTTCAGCTCTGAGTTTCCAGCCCACTATCAGTGCCTTGTAGGACAGTGTTTTGGGACCATAACAAATGTTTGGGAATTGAGTGTATTCCAATAGTTCCTTGGCTCTGGTACTCATGTGCTTCCTCTTCAGTCTCAGAAAACACAACACAGTAGGACAGAAGATATCTTCAAATCATCCAGCCAAACTCCAAATGCCATATATCAAAAGCCAGTTCCGTGGAGGCTAAAGGAATTGGTACATTTTGTGGTGTAGGGGAGAGACATAAAGAGGGACATGCTCTTAATCATTGGGAAGATACTGTTCCCTTTTTGACATAATTAAATTCTTGATTGTGATGCTCTTAAATGAACCATGAAATTCTAAGCACTTGCTGTGCAAGCGTGATTCCTAACTATGGCTTTTATTTTCTGCCCCCCAAATCTGAATGTGAAGGTGGCAGATGCATAACTAATCTTAGCCTAGTCTATATTAAGAAACCTGCAAGGTGTCTTTATTTAACTTGCATGTTCTGTGAATGCAATGTAGTGTTAAGTAGAATGATTTCGCACATTACCCTGAAAATAAAAAACAGCGTCTTAAATGTGAAAGGTTATTTTATATTTAGTTTCAACAGGAATGAGAAATATAGAAGTAAAGCATTAAGACATGAGATCACAGCGGGTGTGTGTGTGTGTGTGTGTGTGTGTGTGTGTGTGTGTGTGTGTGTGTACACAAGTTGGAGCATGCATTTCTGAAGGACAAAAGCCAGTGCTTGGGATTGTATCCTGTGATACACAGACAAAGGGCATTATAAAATCCTTTTATCCTACTGTAAATGTCCTGAAAAATATCCAACCCACTGGGCTGGGTTTTTGCTTAGGGATGTTTCCATGGTTCTGCTATTAGTTACAGGAAATGCAAGTACTCTCTATTTCCTCTCTGGAATCTCAGTTTCTAAAGAAACCATCAAGGATTATCTGTGTGTCTGTTTAATGTCTTTGCTGCAGTGGGCGGATTACCGAAGTAGCGAACAATGGTATTTCAAGACCCAACTGTGGAAGAACGGGTGGGAGAAAACCAACACCTTTGAGTTAAGAGAAAAACATATCAGCTCTTTCAAATGTTGCTGCAGACTCTTCTTGCTGTTGTACACTATCCAGCACAAGCATAGGGAGAGTAGACTACTCCTGTTACATTTGAAGTTAAAACTCTGGAGCTTGGCTTTCGCTCCTTGTCAATGAAAAAACCTGGTGATTTTCATTGCACTGGGAAAGAGTTCCCATTAATGCAAGAGCTCTCAAACCTCTTCAGCACCAACTCACTCCATAAACTGCGTGTTTTATGCAAATATATTTAAAGTTCTTGAATTCCCAGTCACTGTTAAAGCAACATTTTTTTTTCTAAATACAAAGTCAGTAAGAAAGAAATAAACATATAATATTACAATGCGGGTATGTGCGCCTGGGCACGTACACATGTACCTGCAGGGAAAGCCTATGTTTTTTAAAACAATTAAAGAGATCTTTCTGCTTCAACAAGCTGAGGACTACATCTGTGGCAGTTATGTTCTATAGGGCATGCTTCACAAAGCTAAGTGAAATTTTTAAAAGTTAATGGCTAAACAGTGCTTACAGCATACCCATTACTCACAATCTATTTTAATAACATTGTGGGTGACTAACTCAATAATCCTGCTGAACACCCATTATGGTTTTGTTCGGAAGATATGCCCGACAATCTACGCCTCTTTAGGGGTGAGTTTACATTCCTCAGAGACTGAACAAAAAAAAAAAATGTATACTTTCATGTCTCTGTGGAGAGGGGATACTTCCATGATGCCAGGTACTGCTTTCCACAATGCTCGGAGATGTAGGACACTGAGGTGTTCATATTTGATGGAGGGTAAGCTGAAGCAATGGCAAGGTTGGACGGAACTGACAGGCTTGGGATTGAATCAAGCCTTGTACCATTCCCATCAGTGGTTTTCACAGCTGTGCTTGGAGGAAGAACGAGAAGGTTCCACAGCGATCTACAGGCTGACCGGCCCTTTAAGACCCCTCTGCCAGCTCCTCTAACCATCCTGCTTCCATACCCACATTCATTTCATGTCATAGCCACACGTGTATTTCCACATATATCCCCACCGCGGGTACTGAGATGTGAGCTACCCGAGAAGCTGCCTGCTTCACTTCCTGCTCCACATCTTCTCCTGGGTACCAGCACTGCCTGACAGCATGCTTGCCTGCTTGAGAACTCCAGGCTATGGTGAAAGGCTTCACATGGCTGCCTGCTGCAGGCAACCCACTCACACCTCCTCAACGTTCATTTAGGTGAGGTCAGTCTCGTGAGGGTTGGGCCGGTTGGCTTTGTACATGCTGCTGTTTTAAAGGCCTGAGCCGCATGCTGTTATCTGAAGGGTGCCTTTCCCCCTGCCAAAATCAGAGACAAAGAGAGCGATGGAAAAATAATACAGCTCCCCTGAACCCTTCCCTCAGGCTGCCACTAAGCATGCAAATATGCCCAGGATGGAATTGCTAAAGAGGATTATGACACTTGTCTTGCTTCCCTGCCCATTTCAATTTGGCAGGTGAGGTCAGAGCCCAACAGAGGAGGCCATGCTTCAGTATTTGGGGACTGAGTGTAGATGGTAGGAGAGCATGGGTAATTTTGATAAAGCAGGCCACATGTGTTCAGAAATGCCCGAGTCACCTCAAAAGCGCTTGCCATTTTCAAGGCTGGCAGGCTAAGCCCCCAAGAGAAGCACGCATTTGTGAGCAGACCAGCTATCTTTGCAAATCCTCTCACCAGACAGGAAAGGGCATCTTTCCTCAGTAAGACAGGAAGGTCCCAGGTCTGGGAGGCCAGAAGGGTAAGTGTGGAGTGATTGTTTGGAAGGTGTTGTCATGTGAATGAGCAAAGTGTACTACATCCCAGACTAAAGACTAGGTCTGAGATTTGCTGATTTTGTGATCTGTCTGGTCTGCGGTGTCTAGAAGTGGATCTCAAAGTGTGGTCTGAAGACCCCCCCCCCCGACCCCCTCCGGGGACTTTGCGTTATAATGTCACAAGAATGCCATGCTATTATCTGCCTTTTCGCTGTGTAGAACAGTGATGCTGGGCACAGCTACTGGCACGTTCACACTGTCTCTGCACTTTGGCCCCCTCCCACATTGCCACAAACCCAAAGGAACCTTTCCTTATCATAGCAGCCTCGAAGAAGTAATAGACTTAGTCATGAGTTCATTTCACCTCAGCCTATGTGTATCTTTTTTCCCCATTCTGAATTCTGTGCCACAAAATGGAAGTACCTGGAACTCTTCTGTGACCACTGGAAATGGGAAAGACCCCTCCCCCTTCCATGCCAGACACGGTCTTGTCTGTTGTTCTGTTGACTGAATGTGCTTCGCTATGAAGCAGCCCTGGGCCAACGCAAGAGTATTCAGACCGGGGTATGCCAAAGATTTCTTGAAATAGATATAGTGAAATGAATATCTCTCTTTTCTTTAAAAAACATTTGGAAGAATTGTGTGTGTATGTGTGTAAACATGTGTGTGCAGGTGTTCAAATGTGTGTGGGGTGTGTAAGCGTGTATGTGAAGGTAATCCAAATGTGTGTGTGTGTGTGTGTGGTGTGTGTATGTGTGCGTAAGCATGTATGTGCAGGTGTCCAAATGTGTGTGTGTGTAAGTATGTATTTGCAGGTTCCAAAGGTGTGTGAGTTTGTGTAAGCAAGCATGTATGTGCAGATGTCCAAAAGTGTGTGGGGTGTGTGAGTACAAATGTGTGTGTAATCATGTATGTGCAAGTGTCCAAATGTGTGTGTGTGTGTGTGTGTAAGCAAGCATGTATGTGAAAATGTCCAAAGGTGTGAAAGGTATGTGTGTGTATAAGCATATATGTGCAGGTGTCCAAATGTGTGTGTGTGGTGTGTGTATATGTGTGTAAGCATGTACATGTGGATGTCCAAAGGTCTGGTGTGTGTGTGTGTGTGTGTGTGTGTGTATGTGTATGTAATGAGCATGTATGTGCAGATGTCCAAAGGTGAGGTATGTGTTTGCATGCGTGTATGTAAGCGTATGTGTGTGTGTATGTAAGCATGTGTGTATGTGTGTGTGTGTGTAAGCATGTGTGTGCAGTTGTCTACAGTGTCCTGAAGAGGGGGTCAGATTCCCTGGAGCTGGAGTTACAGTCAGTTGTGAGCTGCCACGTGGATATAGGGAACTAAATGTAGATCTTCCACAAGACAGCCAGAGTTTCTGAATTGCTGAGTCTACTCTAGCCCTTGAACCCAGTATTTTAAGAAAGACAACAGATAATAATTAGTGTTGATGTTGAAGAGTACATTTAATGGGAAAACAGGAATCTAGAAAACTCTGAAACTCTGTCTCTTGACAGTTTATTTCTTTTTCTTTTATGAGTTCTATTAGTGGATGTATGTATTTATAAATGTTTATTGTGTATAATATATATAAACAAATACACTATAGTCTTTAATGTCATTTTCATAAATTATGTCTTACATAATCCAACCAATCTATGTCATATATGGAATAGGAAGAGGCCAAACTTATCCATATATATAGTTAGCCATACAAACAAAATCAAAATAGGCATTTTACACAATACCTAAATAAACATTTTGCACAGCATTGCATGTTCTGTGTGACAATAAAATCCCCTTTCACTAACAATCACATTTGCATAGGCTTTCTAGAAACAACAAAGCAATTAAAACCATCCCTAAGAGCATTTGACGAATTATGTGTGTTGGTGAGAGTGCTCTGTATTTGATACCTTCAGGATATGGTGGCAGCTATCACCAGCTCTGTGGTTTAAAGCAACAGAGAGCTCTTCCATTTGGCTTTGCCAGACTTGAAGTGAAAGACCCTGGTGCCAGGAAGACTGGATCCGTGTCTTTTTGGGCCCTCTGGTGACTCTGTGTTTTCTGGGCTTACGGCCTTCCACTCTGCCTCTGCTCTTCCCCTCAAGTGGTCTCTTTCTTAGTATGAGTCTGCTTCATCTCTTGGGACACCAGGCATTGGATTTGGGGACCATGTAAAATCCCCTGTGATTTCTAACTGAGATTTGTGACAAAAATCCAACTGAAAACACCATTTCCTACAGTGGTTCCGTTCTTAGGCTTCTTGGGCTACTTCTCAACTACTACAGGTTGCAAATCAGACTTGACTGCCCTGAATAGATGCAATTTGATAAGGTGGAAGTTGCCAAAGGGCAGAACTGTTCTGCCCTAGATTATGAGTTTTCCCAGAGTAGCTCTCATCTGCATCTCAAAGTCTTAGCTCCTCCATTATTTATTAATTGGGTTCTGGCTCACTATCAAGCTGGTGTGGGGTGAGGAGGAGGAGAGATTATATGCGAGCACACATTCTCAACATGCTGCTTGCCATAGAAAGTTTTCTCTCAGTAAATAGTAATAGTGTGTTTACTACCATGGGATAGTGGGTAAGAATCACCGCAGTATGCATTAGGCACCCTCAGTCATGGCAAATTTACTAGTGACCAGAGAAATAAGCTGGATGTCAATTAATAGTAATAGATGATGTTATTACAAGTAGGGAAATGGGGCAGGGACAGGGAAAGGGGAGTAACAGAGCCCTAAGTGAGTGACCCAGAACACTGAATAGAGATGAATGTCACCAAGGGCCTTTCATCCTAGGATGTGTCTTAAAGAACTGCCCTAGAGGACCACACCCTCCCTGGGATTTCCAGTCTTCTGTATTGTATTCATGGGCCTGGGTTTTGATCACATTTTAGATGATTTGGAGATCTTGAATCACAGTTCGGAGAGAAACTCTATAAACCCCTTACACTGTCATAACGTGCCATCCTCTCTGACCTGCATTGTTGCAACAGACCAACTTCCCATTACAAGTGAACTGGATAGACTTCTAAGTTCTAAGGTACCTTCTCCTTAGAGTCCAACCTCACTTCCCATCCTGCAGCCAGCCTTGGCTTGTCACTGCTGAAGAAGGAACTGCCATTCCCCTGACCTCAGTTGTGCTGGTATCTGAGCCTTTCTGGTCATTTGCCTCTGGGGTTTCCTGAAGCATGGTCCTTCTTCCCTCTGCTGAACTGACCTTGACCTCAGCAATCCTATGGCCCATCATGGCCTGTGTTGGTTCCATGGGACCCCTTCACTCAGCCTGGAACCTTGACTGCTTCACTTCCTCCGCCATACTATTAAAATTCTGAAGAGAGAGATGACCTAACCCTGGGTTCCTGTTAGGACTGGCTGTTAATTATTACAAAACACCAGAAAGCTTGATGCAGAATCCCCCGCAGTTAAATTCCTGAGCCTGTGTTACTGATGGCGGAGATAAATGAGGCTCTGACTCCAGGCCCCCACAAGCTCAGTCCCGGCTGTCCCTCGCTGACCACGGTCCTGCAAGTTGTTCTGTGTGGAGGAAGTCATTTCACTGAGTGCTCCGGGCTGAGGGCTGCGACACAGGTTCTTACGCTTTTGAAAAAGTTGGGAATTTGCATAACACTATTCAGCTGGAAAAATTATAGCATCAGTTAATGCCCCGAGGATAGCATAGACAAAGATGTTTTTTTGCTTTTTAACCTCTGAGTGTGTTTCTGAGAGTTTTATGAATAATAAGTGGGTAGGAAAATTCCCAGGAAGCCTCTCTAGTGTAGCTGGCGTTTGCTGAAAAGCTGTAGATAAGTCCGGGAGTGAAGATTAGAAATGCCTGTGACCAGAGGAGGCATGGAGAGGCAGTTCCTTCTAATTTAATTTGTTCCAAAAAGGAAGGATTTAAGTCACACCCCCCCTATCCCCCAGCACACAAGGAAAGAGGCAGATTGAATAATCATCAGGAACTCTTCATCATTTGACTGAGGACAGTCAGGATTTTTTTTTTCTAAAAAAAAAAAAATGATGCCTTTTTTTGAAGAAATCTGCTCTGTAAGACTTCTAGTATAGAAGGCAGGCGAAGGCATTTTAGATGGCAGCTCTCTGTACAACATCACATCATTGCTTCTTTCCTGTTGGAACCAGAGGCCAGCCTGATCACCCCCAAGCAGAATACTGAAGGGAAGAGCTAAAAATGCCCATCGAGACCAATGTGGGGTCTCATCTGACTTTCTCGATTAAAATTCTGCAACAGGAGCCTATTTTGATGATAAAGTCTACGTGAGAACAATGACAAAGGTGGTTCTAGTGATTATAATGGTGGACAAACTCACTGGGACAGCTTTCCTGGGGGAGAAAGATGGAGGTCTGAAATGTAGGTTTTGTACTTAGAACTTCACTGTTAAAACCAGGCTGTTCTCATCTCCTCTCTAAGGAAACTTCTACCTTCCTCAATCCAATAATAATGGCCAGGATGCCACGGCTGAATATCAAAAGCGGAAGCTTCAGTATGTTATGAAGTTAGAAACCAAAAACTATCACCAACCATCTAGAGTTTCAACTTTGGTCTTTGTCGTCTTTTATCATCTAGACGACAGTATCCTTAAGGGTTTTTTTTTTCTTCCTGAGAGAGCTACCCCTCCCCCCGTGCACAGGAAGATAATTGTTCAGGAAGAAGACCACTCTTTAAAACTTTCTGAGTTACTAAGTATGGAGCATGTTCGACTATTGGATTTGCATCCATGCTTGTTCTTTGGAGTACTATCAAAGTTCTAATGTCTCAGGATGGGTTAGCTTGCATTGGGCTCTCGGGATGGGCTCTGGTCGCCTATAATTAGGGGAAGGACCACAAGCTCCAAAGAGGAACAGACTTGAAATTGGCTAAAGAGCAGAATAATCAGGCTGGGGAAAAGTAAGATCTCAGAAACCTTGAGTTTTTAAAGTACAGAATAGTGGTTAAAGTGTTTCCTGTCATCACCCTCCATCGGCCCAAGACCCAGTTTCAGTTTGGGTTCCAGAATTGCTGCCCCCCAACACCCTCCCCCATCCTGCGTTTGCTCTGTTTCTCAGATTACTGTTGTCTGTGTAGAGATGCAGAGGCCAGAACTGCTAGATCCTCAAAGAAGGACACCCCCAACCTATAACAGATATGACCGAGAAAGAATGAGTGTAGCCCTAGGCCTGGGGTCTCTTGTGAAGACCTAGGAGATCTCTCTAGGTTGGAAAGGAAAGAAGCAACACATACCCACCGGGACATAACCCTTCAGCAGTGCTGGCCTACAGATGACAATTGAATAGGCTGGAAACAAGCTGCTGGCCATCTTTTAAAACTTGTTATGGTTGTTTTAACATTTATCTTATTCTTTTAAGGCAGGGCTCATTTTGCTGGCCTGGGCTAGGCTAGAACTTACAATGTAGACCAGGCTGGTCTTTTACCTTATAGAGCTTAGTCTGCTTCTACTTCCCAGTTACCGGGATTATGGATATGTGCTACTGGGCCAAGCAGGAAATTTAATATTCTCTCTCTCTCTCTCTCTCTCTCTCTCTCTCTCTCTCTCTCTCTCTCTCTCTCTCTCTCTCTCTCTCTCTGTCTCTCTCTCTATCCCTTCATATCTCTCCCCCCCAAAGTCTCATATAGCCAGACTGATCTCAAAATCATCCTGGACTTCTGATTGTCCTGTGTCCAATTTTGAGTGCTAGGAATAGTTGTATGCCACCACACTTAGCTTTGTGAAATGCTGAGGGTACAGACATTCTTTTAACCCTGTAACACATCTGGTCTTTAAAAACAAGAAAATTCCAACTATGTTAAGGCCAGAAAACAATGCAGTATTCATTCTTCCTAAGGTTAGATTTGAAAAAGTTTGGGAACACACCAAATAAAAAATTACCTTCATGATTCTTCCATTCATTTCTCCTCCCCTGCCCCCTCATCCTTCTTGTAGTGAGAACTGAAGTCCATACTTCAGTTTAGGTGAGTACTCTGCCATGGAGACTCATCTTCATCTCTCTTTCATGACTGTTAAGCCAGCCTTGCTCACTGACCAAGGAAATAGACACAAATAATGACTATGACATGTATGATATTATATTGATATATATTGATTGAATATATTGACGCTTTCCTTGGTGGAATGAAGAGAGAGAGACCCATTTTTCTTTGTAGGAGAATACCAGATAATTTAGAGGAAAAATGAGCAATAAGGGAAAAAAAAGAGGTCTTCATTGCTTGCTTAGCTTATCGAGTTAGGATTCTGAGTCTGCTCATTTTTCATCTCATTTGAGTGGGACCCGTGAGGACTAGGTTGTGGGATGTCACAGTGTGTAGCAGCCATCAGAGCCTCAAGAGCATTGCTAACAGGGAAAATATTAACATTTCCCAAGTCATGATGCAACAGGGGCTTCGCTAATTGCTTCTCTCTGTGGCTGCTCTCCCAACTTGAAAGTCTCCATGACCCAACTGTGGGAAATCCTGTTTGTCAGCCTCCAACCCTCTTCCCTCGGGAAGGCAAAATAGCAAATTGCAAGACTCAGCTTGCTGAATGCCTTTGCTTTGCTTTTGTGCAACCAAAGGCAAGAGAGGTTTTGGAGGCTATTGGCTTGTGGTTAGATTTGTGAAATGACTTCATTCTCCCTCCCAGTCTCCAAGCAAGTTTAATGTGGAGACTGTCAATACATGCAAGACGATAGCCATCCAAAGGTATTTGCATCTTCATATGTTCCTGGAACATGTGAGGCCACGAAGGCCATTTAGCTAACTTTATTGAAGTTCTGTCTCTTCTGGGACATATAAGGCCCGTTCTTTCTCATCTAGGGTCTGTCATCTCCTAGTTGACTGCTAACATCCTAACCTGAGGCTCTTTCTGATTTCTGCTCTTCTTGATACCAGTAGTTATCTGCACCACGCAGTAAATATAAACGTTATTGGTAATATCCTGGCACTTATTTGTTTACTACAGCCATACAGGATGAACAAACTTCACCTTCCTTGTGTTTCAGTGACCTCCCTCTTAAGGGTTTCACCTTACTCCCCTACCATCCCAACTCCTTTGCATGTCAAAATAGATTAACCATTAGTCTACCACAGATCATAACAGGAAGTGATTTCAATAGAGGCATTAAATTAGGCTAGAATTTTTTAAGCTAGCTTTTTGAATATATTAATAGTAAGATTTTCTTAGAGTTGGAGCCATATACCAAACCAGAGGACTATAGTTTTCTTTCTGGAAAGAGGGATGATTAAACTTGGTCAGTAATACTTCCTACCAGCTTAAATTGCCTGATAGTGTCTCCCAGACCAAGAGATAATGACGTGTTAGCTACATGTGGCAGTCAGGAGGTGGCCATTGTTGAGAATGCCATGTTGAGAAAAGTCTTAGAAGTGTAGAATTGTTCTTTAAAGGAGTCTTCATGGAATCTGCAGTATGACTTGCATTTGGGGGCCATTGCTACATTTCTAAGAATAGACCTCAGTACAAGGGTGGAGTGAGGTAGACTGGGAAAACAAAGCAAACATATACAACCTTCCCCCAAAGAACCTCTTTACAATAAGCAACAACAACAAACAGGAAACAAAAATGCCAAAGCAAACAATTGGATCCAAGTTAACCCAAAAGCCAAGGATAAGCCTCAGGCTTCTTTGTTCCTTTAACCTCTCCTTTCTTGCTCTCCTTCGTCCTTCCTGGGCCTGTCAGGGGACCCTCAGCAAGTGGTGGCATGCAATGGATGGGCAGAAAACTTTCATCTGTGACTGTCTTTCAGTTTCAGAGGAGTCAGTGTGACAATAAAGGGGTTAAAACTGTCAACACCTGTCAGAACTTGGAGATGATTAATGTAATGTAAACCAGAGGCCCTGGACGCCGATGACCACACAACAAATGCATTCTGCTAGGCTACTGTTTTCACAGAAATCCTTATTCGTCTACCTCCCCCTCATGCTTCTGGAATGCCTTGCAGAAGAAGTCATTGTTTATGCATACAAATGATGATTAAAGATGATTGTGAATCGTCTTTATTTTGGAAGATGCAATCTGAATTAGCACTAGCATCTACTGTTACAAGTCGAATACAAAAGTTCCCTTTGCACATGAGACAGGCACCCATTAACATTTGGAGCATCTGCAGGATGTTGACTAAGGCTCTATTATTAACATGTGTATTGAACAATGTGATTGTAAAATCTGAACTATTACAAGGTAGATTTGAGGTTTTCATTTTCCTTTTCTTATAAGGGACATATAAAGAAAAGTAGATGATTTAAAAAATGAACCAAAGGCTTCAGAAGGAAATTATGCATTTTCCATTTATTATCTTGAGAGAGAAAATGAATGGGTAAGAAGCAGAAGCACTGAATGCTGTTTTTCAAAAGTCTATATGGTAACGAGAAAGGTACAAGCCTGGCTTGACGACAGAAATAGGCATCCGTGATAGACTAGGGGAAGGATGGGTAAAGCGGAACCTCAGTAACCCAGATATGTTCAAATCCACAGGTCCCAATGGCTGGCATCCTAGAGTACTTAATGAATTGGCCGAAGTCATCACAGAACCGCTAGATAACATTTTTGAGAGCCCGTGGAGGACTGATAAGGTGCTGAAGACTGGAAAAGGGCATATTTAGAACCTTCTTTCTCAAAGGGAACTGGATGGTGACTCTGGAAACACCCATCATCTTAAATTTTTGCTTGGAAAACTCTGGAATAATCAACTTAGTAAGCAGAGTAATAGCTTACTTGTAGCTAGTAATAAGGCAGTGAACTACCATGACTCACCGCCCACGAAAATATATTGAACTTGGTTTTAAAAGGACACTCCAAGTGGGAAGAAGTCTGATACATCTCTTGGAATTTGTCTCCTTTGCTCTTTGAATTTTTCATCATAATAGATGGGGTGAATTAAGACTTTTGGGTAGTTACTAATTTTAAGTGTACTGTACAAAAGTAGATTTCTTACAGTGGCTAATTAATTGCAGAATTTTCAAATAAGCTTCTCTCTCAAGAGCAGTAACTTTCATTTTATGTCTTAACCTACATGCCATTTTATTTTGCATAGGGCCCTGTTTTCATTAAGTTACTATAATCCTATATAAATAGTTTGGTAAAGGAACTCTTATTTTAGAGTATAACCACAACACTGACAGATTAAGGAAGAAATGATTTTCTAACTTTTCAAATTTTATCTGGTGGAGGTATGGCTGTTACATTAGGAGTGCCATGTCCTGACATGATAATTGAATACATGACCAATGTTTTATTCTTCCTTGCCTGGAGACTTTTCCAGCCTCCCCCTTCCCGAGTTCCCCTTGTCTCCCTCTCTTTAGTAGGCTTCTGGTACTAGTTTGGGGGCAGAGACATGGGCTGTGGCAATAGACAAGAGGCGCCTTGTCCATGGTCCTGCACTAGGGCGTGATAGAGGAAATTGGGTGAAAGTAAGGAACTTGACACAAATCTGGGTTTGTTGGTTTTCTTTTTCCTCATCATGATTTGCTTTGTGTGTTGTTAGTTTGATTTTCTGCTAAGAAGATGCACAGTGATAATGGATTCTGAACTTAGATGAGAGAAGGCTGTGGGAGACTTAGCAACGTTAGAAAGATTCTGGGGCCGGCAAGTTTAGAGATTTCTCAGCTGTCCTGTATTGTGGAATTGCCTCTTCATTACTAGAAGTACCTAAAGATGCAAGCTTCTGTCACTGTAATTATGGAAAAGGACAGGAAACTTTTAAAGGCAAGAGATTGGCATTCACCTTGTCTCTAGGAATGAGTAGGCAATTAAGAAGGGATTAGTTTTCCAAAGGTTTTCATGGCACAATACTGTTTTTAAAATCAACATTTTTAACACTTGAGTTGCCTTCGGAGATGAATTTGGGCACCATGCAAAAACCTTTCTTGAGATTAAATGCAAATGTGAGGAAATGAACTTCTAGGAGCACATGTAACTTGTTCCTCAGGTGCTACAGACACTCCACAGCTCATTGCCCTTTCAAATAAGCTGGGCTTTAAAATACCTGTTAGACTTTTTTATGAAAAGGTGTGAGTGTCTGCATAGATTGCTGATATGATTTATTCTGATAACGAATGGCTTCCTGGTTGAGACCTCATTTCCAGGTGCCAAATCTGTGACAGATTTATTTCACAGATGTACATTTGCATGCATTTGTTGAACTGTGGCTAGCAAGGACCCAATTTCTGAAAAAAAAAATCTATTATTTACCCTAGAGGCAATAAGAATAAAATATTCTGCAACCAAAAAGGGCTCTCAGGGCCTTTCAAGTTTTCTTTTCCATTTGAATGATGCCCAACTTCAATTATTTGGCTAAATTTAAATCTTGTCTGTATGTCACTATTGGAATTTGAAATTAACAATAGCCTACCTAAATTATGAGCCACAATTGAAGATGGAGAATAGCCAGTGGGTCTGAAGGGCTTCTTAGGGAAAGAGAGAAGAATTAAACTGTGTAGAGACTCAGTGAAAAGAAGCTTGCTAGCTCCCGTGCGTTAAATCAAGACGAGGTACGGCAGTGTATCAAAGGAATTCTGACCTTGAATGGTATCTATAGGGACTTATCTTTAGGAACAGTCAATTTCTCACTGTGTCTTTTTCTTTTATCTCAACACTGGTGGGTTCGTTAATATCTGAATGTGAACAGTGAAAGCATGATAGTAAGATTCACATCTTGATTATGTCATCTCATAGTTTCCCCAAAATTATGTAGCAAGTGACAGGGTCTTATTTTATATTGAGAGGTTTAGAGAAGAATAGCAAATTTTTCTTCATCTTAACAAAGTATGGAAGTGTATGAAGAGAGCTTACTCATGCAAAATATTGCTTCATCAAGTATGAAAGCATACATCTGTAATCCCAGCAGAATTCCTACTTCAGGGCCAGACTGGGCTGTGTGATGAGATTCTGTTTCAATAAGCAAATCAGCAAAATATAGGCGGGGCTATGGAAAATGCTCAGTTAGTCAGTTTGTGCTATATAAGCATGAAGGCCAATGTTTGAGCCCTACAAGCTACTACATAAAAAAGCCAAGTACAGTGGTATACACTGTAGCCAGCACGGGAGGATGAGGCAGCAGACCCTGGAACTTGCTGGCTGGTCATCCTGACCTTGGTGAGTCACAGGCCAATGAGGGATTCTGTGTCAAAACAAACCAAACAGAAAAAAATCAAAGCAAGGTGTGCCTTCAGCGGGACACCTGAAGCTGACCTCTGGCCTCCACATGGGTACACACACACACACACACACACACACACACACACACACACACACACGGGAGAAAAAGGAGAGAGGGAGAGAGATAGATATTTCTGGACATAAGGAAAATAACAATTTAAGGGAAAAACAAAGTCAAAAATTTGAGAAGAAAATTATAGCCATACACAATGGTACCTTCTCAGTCCAGAGAATCAAGCAGTTTCTTAGGCCACAGAAATATCCACCAAGTTTGGCCATTTGAACTACAGGATGACAGTAAGAAGTTTTTCTTAAATTGTTCACATCCTAGAATTATCGCAGTAGTACCTTCCTGTGATGACACCCCCAGGTGAGCAAGCTCTAGTGTAGCTCGAGGAATCATTGCAAATAATTCTGAAACTTAAAGCTCTCCTTTCTCTTGCCCGTAAAAATGGCAAAAATAAATATCTCTTCCGCTTAAGAGGCTTAAGGGTTCTACAGCTTATATCTATTCTCAGTCTTTGGCTCAGGCATGGTATCCACAGGCATTGACTATCTCTCTCCCGACCCCCTCCCTGATTTTCAGTTATTTTCTTTATTTCCTCCTATGTGAAAGAGATTACCTTAAAACCAACTAGAGAATTTAAGTATGCATTGACATGTGCTGCTGCTGTTCATTAAATAAGGCCTTTTGCTTTCTTTATTTGGGGCTCTTAAGAGCTACCTTGTGCTACCACACACGTTCGGTGAATGATTAGTGGCTGAATGAAGAGAATTTGCCTTAATAGGCTAGGGAGAGGGCTCAGACAGTAAGATGCCTCCCCTTTAAGCACACAGGGCTGACTTAGACCCCAGAATCCTCATTTAAAAAGGACAACATGGTGGCAAGTACTTGTAATCCAGTGCTGTGGAGGTAGAGATGGTTGGATCCCTGGAGCTAGCCTAGCCTACTTGATGAGCTCAGGTCAGTGAGAGAGCCTGTGTTTTTCTCTCACATGCATAAGGTGGATGGTGTCTGATGGATGACATCTGAGGTTGTCCTCCAGCCCCCCACCCCCACACGGGCACATGTGTAGATATTTTATCAGCATTCCTGTTGGTATAATAGCATCAGGTATATAAATTCGGGGAGTGAGTGGGGCATATGTGTGCATTCCTGGTTTCACGATCGTGTTGCACATTTGAGTAGAAGCAGCTTCCCCTCAGTGCTGCATCTGCCATGAATCAAGCCAAAGAATGATGCAGAGGACCAGCCAGCCTTTCTGTGAGCTGTAAAGAAAGCTAGCCCCACCAGTGAACAGAAGCACCTGCCTCCGAATTAACACCAGCACGTCTGGATATTTTGTCATTTAGAGCCCACGTGTTGTAAACAGTTCCTTGAGTAAGTGGGGTTGGAGAAAAACAATAAGACAACTTAAAGACGTTAAAATGTGGGGGAAATCCTTCACTCATATCTGAGTAATATGTAAGTTGTTATAAAGTTAGCTTGTTCTTCAGGCAGACGAATTATTCTATGTTTTCAAGGACACAAGGGAGTAAGAGTAGAGTATTGGAGCCAGGAACATAAAAATGAAGGCCCAGTCTCCAATCACCAAGCCTTAGCCCCAATCAAGTGGAAAGAATTGGAAAATTTTTACATGAGACAGGCTGCTATGTAGAATAAGCCCACGGGGGTGCACACATAGATGCTTTACTAAGTAATATCAGGCTGCTCAGAGCAAAGCAGGTTAGGCTTTGGTTTCTAGAATATTCTGATTTCACTCTTACACATGTCTTATCCTTATCCTACATCTGATAGTGTACAGTATTGGGTTATTGATTTTAAAATCTTCTGCAGCTTCACATTATTTCTAATGAGATAAAATCCAGTAACTTCTTGCACAAATACTAATAACTAGTTTAGATATTTCTATTAGGTGCAAATGGAGAAAAAAACCAGGTAGCTTGGAAAAATGATTGAACTTAACCTTTGTCCACTAGTCATCAAAACAGATAATTTCTTTTTTACATTGTCTAAGTTCTGGAAATAAAGTTTTTTTACTTTATGGCTACTGCTAAAGATACCTTTCAGGAATATAAGTGATTGAATTCTACAATAAGAGCTGTGTGATATTTTCCCTTCTTTCCTTTAACATTTTTCTCACAGTTTTCCTCAAATTTCTTTTATTCGGCCAAAGTCCAATTAGTGAAGTTTTAAACACTTACACTGAACATTTTTTTTATAGATTATTCTGTATAATGCCTTTTATTAGATGAAATTTTTCTCATTATGAAAAGTGAAATGCTATATTGAGTCTCAAACACAAGGTGGCTTGTTGAATGAGACAGATACTAGACAGTGTAGCATTCATTACTGTTGCTACTCTGTTGGTGCAGCATGTTATCAGATGAAAGTTGGGTTATTAAAATCATTCACTGAAAAGTTGTCCCCACCTAAAGGTTTGTACATGGAGCTGAGAAGTCAACAAGGGTCTTTCCTAGTGGTCAAATACAGATTTCCTGATTGAAAACCATCATTTGTATTTGTAAGCGTAATGGCAAAATAATGTTTCCCTTTTCAGTTCGGTTTTTGTTTTGTTTTTAATGGAGGGGGCTGTATGTGGCAAGTCTGTGAAAGCCTAATTGGAACATCGTTGTGAACCATGTCATGTATGCAGTGTTGTGATTTGCAAACATATGTTTCCCTTCAATAAATGTCATGGCTTTCTCAGTGGCTCCACCTTGGCCTCTTTTGTAATCATTTACATTCTGATGAAGGCAACAGTCTGAGCATTATTTAAATTAGCAATCTATGAATGTTTATGATGCAGTAGCATGTTGGTCAGCATGGAGAATCAGAGTTCCTATTGTAAAGAAAGTCTCCTACATTGCATGTAAAAGTGCACGTGAGTCCATCATATGTGCCTGAGTGGATTTTCATAGAGGTTATGTATGAACAAGGCGATCTTCCCTTACATGATTCTGAGCCGTTGCAGTGGTTTACACAGCAGGAGCTGTGCAGCACTGGTAGGAGGGGTCCCTGCAACGGCTTCTGCACATGTGCAACTGTTATGGCTGCCACAGAACTTCATCCACTGGAGGACTGTTGTATTTCAACTGCAGAGAAGCAACATATTAGAGGTCATTAGATCCTGTGTCCTGAATTCAAACCCAAACATAATTGACTTGGGATTTGAGGAGCTTAGAAAAGTGGAATGATCATTTTAGCTGCTTAACATAGTGACTTTCCCCCCCCCACATTGAATGAGGTGAAGATGTAGTTGTTTTTCTCCAAGACCCTTAGTCTTTTTTCCCTCAATGTATCTTCCCCCAATGTATCTACATATAATTAGAGTGCTTTGACACCTTTAAAATAAAAATGACTCATCTTTCCAGAGTGCACTGAGTTTGAACTTAGACCATCAGTTCATGATTTAGCCTTGTCACTTGTCTACATGTAGTCCCAGGGCCCTCCAGCGACTCTGAAACCTCCCCATCTTCCTTGAACTCATAAGCATTTTTAGCAAAGTTCATAGTCTTGGAATACAGCAGTGACACACTTTATTATTTTTAATCAGGGAGCTATATGCAAGCATCCAAGCTCACTAATATGAGGTGTTTAGAGAATAGATGGTTTATGTCAGTAAAGATTAGGCAGCTTCCAACAAGTCTTTCATGTGTCTCTGGGTAACAAGTGGCCTCTGGTTCCACTCCAAGCCATCTGGTGCCCTACTGAGAACTTGTGTTAATGTAAAAGAGAAATTTGAAACAATTTAAAATGAAGAAGTTACTCTTTGCTTCCTCCTAGACTCACCCCATCAGGATAGAGTAGCATCTTCGACTTTAAAATTCATTCTTGCACCAGAAACAGAGTAGCTGTGGAATCTCGTTTGCTTCTTGGTTGAGTAATTAACTCTGATTGTGGACCCTTTGTGTTCAGTATGCATTCCCTCATATCCCTGTCCACTCACTCAATTTAAATATCAACTTCTTTCTGGAAGTTCTTCAGTCTACCCAGCAGCATTGACAAAAATAGCCACTTGGAATGAAGAACAAACGTTTAATTTTGTCCTTAATCTTTAAGTTGTCCTAAGTCTGTAAATCGGGAACCCCAACTCCAGCCTTGGCTTTCCTGGTGAGTACGGCTGTCTACTTTTTTTCCTCTTACACCTTTTACCTCCCTTCTGTGAAAGCGTTCATGGAACAGAACAGCCAAAACATACTCTGGGGAAGAGAGAAACAGATGGCCTGTGAGTAACAGCACGTCTAAAGCAGGAAATCACCAAGTGACATTGCCCGAGGTCCTTGATGACCTCCACCAGGCCAGGAGCATGATGGTTAGGTCCCACTAAGCTTGCTCCAGCTTGGTACAATCTCAGTTCCTGACATGTTGTTAGGCATCATGTGGACACTTGGTAGTATTGCTGAATGATGGACTGAACAAACGTCTCACTTGCTTAAGGGAACTAAACTCCCAGGTCTGTAAGTTGGTTCTCCTAAGGCATTTCCTGTTTTCAAGGAACTTGCAGAACACTGTGGCTTCTGTGCTTGAAGGGTAACATACCCTTCACTTTCACACAGGGACAACCATATTTCCCCTTGTTAGACATTTACCTTGCATGGTTTCATTGTTATGTAGATCGTCTAGATTTCCTGTTTTCTTTCATATAAAATCAAATAAAAATTTATATACTCTATGTATTCAGTAATTGATGAAGTCACATCAAATAATAAATTGAAACACTATTGGTATCAAGGTTTTCTTTTGTTGTATTTTTCTTTTTTGAATTGTCAAAGGAATGTATTCTATTCCTGCAACTACAGCTAATGAGTAGCCATCTATTTCTGCAATGCAAGCTGGTCACACTATGGTCAATGCTTTTGCCTGCTGCGTGTTAGTATATGGTTTCTGCCAGATAAAATACAAAGACATTTTGAGGGATAAACTTCCTCTTAGTATTTTGAACACACTCTGTTTTATCTGTAATTAATGTGGACTGTGTGCTCTATGACTTTGTCCCTTTAAGAGATTATCTTCCTCTAAGTTCTGTTCTGCCTCCTACAGGTAGAAAGGTGAGTATTTGGGAATACTACAGGACTGTTTTGACCAGGATTTGAGCCCCTCAGAGCTGCTGAGAATTACTTCAACTTGAAGGGATCATGACACTCTGCAGTGATTATGCATCTGCTTTCTTCCCTTCCTCTGATATGTACAGATTACATGCCAGAAAGGGAATGACATCAAGGATCCACAAACCAGGACACAAATCCCAGCTGCCCACACACTTGGCTGTGGCTCCTTATACAAGTTACTAGGTCTGTTCTGACACTTAAAAGTCAGGTAATGATTTTTAAACACCTTGAGTGCCAACTGGTAGGCAAGGAAGATGCATTCTTAGGAAAAACCAGGTAGGCATTGTTTGTAGATAGAAGGCACTGGGACAGGCATTCTGTAAGGGCAAGTTTGTAACTTACGAGTTAAAAATGGTTTCAAAATATATTAGAGAAAATGCTTAAGTTCACGAATCACTTGCAGAACATTAAAATGACATTCAATCTATACCAGGCAATTAAATAATCCTCATAACAACTATGTAAAAGTTTGTTCATCTATGAGTTATTCCTGTTCCATAGTTTAAGAAAACGGAGCTAAAGATGAGGTTTTGGAAACTTAATTAGAAGTCTCATAGCCAATAACCAACAATCTGCAATTTGAGCACCAACAGTATTACTCTATCTTCTTCACCTTTATGTGTGCATGGGAGGCAAAATTACTACCAGAATCAAATATAAAGACTACCAAGAAGCCAGAGAGAGGAAATTGGCAAGAGTTATCAGAAGGGGGGGGGTGCTTTGGGTATGAGAAGATCAGTGAAGATGGCATCTAGTCTATCTGTGCCGTAAAAGAATACCCAAGCCTCAGTTATTTTTGCAAGGCTCTGGTAGCTAGGAAATCCATGCCTAAAGTGTTGTCAGGTTTAATTGCTGGTGAGAGATACACCCTCTATAGGGATGCTGAGAAATGCCAGGACCTCACATGGCTGAAGGCAGGATGGGAAGAAAGCAAATGAGATGTGAAACCTCCTTTGTGATGGCCGTAATCTCACTCACAAGGGCTGAAGCCCCTAGACACAGTTTCTTCTAAAAGTTCTCTCCTCTTAATACAGTTATGTTGGCAATATGAGTTTTAGAGGGAGTACATTCAAACCGCACAAATTCTCCTAATCCAATTCACCTTATATATTCATTCCATTCCAGTAGCTTTCGTAGTCTTAACTCATCCTACTGTCAACTCGAAAGTCTTAAGCCTGGAGTCCTTTCCATCATTTTAGTCAGATATGAGAGTCAAAGACGGGCTTTATCTGGTTAGCCCCTGCTCGATTGTGGTGATGACACACTGTGACCAAGCCAACGCAGAAAAGAAAGCATCTAATTGTGGACCTGTTTACAGCTTCAGAACATTTGCCCATAAACCTTGAGCTCTTTGTTCTGTGCCTTTAAAGGGAAAGGGAATGGTGGTTTATTATTGAGAATAAGCTATATACATGTTTCATTTAATTCTTTTAACAACCCAATAAAGTAATGGATTTTACAGAGCAATTGTATGGGTGAGAAGATGAAGGCACAGAGTTGAAGGCCTAGGGGAGTGACCTCACCTCTGCCAGTCTTGGTGTCCACAGATTTGTAAGAAGCAGTTTTGCTGGAATTGCTGTATTCTATATGAAGCACACTAAATCTGACTGGTAACTGAAATGAAATCTTAGTTGTGATCCCCCCTATTCTCTAAGAAATGTTGCCAAATCCCTATTTGAAATGGTGCCATGCCGATTCTGAGAGAATTTTTTTTTTCTTTTTGAAAATTTTAAGCCCAAGTAATTTCCCATTATACAATTTAATTCTCTCTATTATACCTTAATGTCTGCCATACTTTTGTGAATGAATAATCGTCCAGTTGGTTCCATACCAAACTGTGACCTCGCATGGGTCTTAACCTGTTCTGCCTCAATGCTGTGGTAGAGGTATTATTTTCAGAGAGCCATTTGTCTCATTGTTCCAATCACATCCAGAACACCGTTAATATTGCGTGTTAGATGCTAATGCAATAGTCTAGTAAATATAATCAAGGCTTAGATTCGAAGACCTTTGAAACTGTTGCCTCAAGAGTTTTGATATTCCTGCCTAATGTTTGCTTTCCTTTCTTCCCTCCTTCCTTTCTTATTCCCTTTTAAACTTTCTTGGAATCAACAGTGAAATGAATTGAATATATCTCGTTTAACCCACACATCTTACTCATCTGCCTTTCTTTGCTATGCTTTAATCTCCTTCCGAGCACATGTGAAGAGTAAGCAAGCATACTTTGTAAAAAACATTGGCGTGCTTCCTGGTTTGGGAGGTAAAAAGAAAGGGTTGGCCAAAAAAATGTGATTTTTGAGTGAAAAATTAATTCTATATTTACGTTTAAAATCCACAGAGAAAAAAAATTGATGTGAGCCCAAGTAACCATTTTCAGTATAGGAAACAGCTAAATTGTATGTGATTTTGACAATTGTGTTTTTGAAAAGCACATAACAACTGACTATATACGCAAGTCTAATGTACAGTACGTTCATACTATAAGCCAGAGTGTAACCTCAACCAATAATTGAAATGAATAAATTGATGAAAACTATAACCTAGCATCAAGCATACTATTACAAAGGTCCAGTCTATTAAAGTAATAGATGTGATAAATGCATTTTTTAGAACAAAGGGAACGTTCTTATTCTGCCAAAGAAAAGAAAAATTAGAAATATATTTAAAAAGCTCACTTGAGGGAGGTATTGGTGGAGAAATGAGTAGAGCCAGAAAGAGCTATGCATTCAATGTCCTGTTTCTCAGAAGATAGCTTTCTCTTGATTTGATAAGGTTTTGGGGTTCTGTCTTTGAATTTTTTTACTTGTAATAATTAATTGCTTAGTCTTTATTTTGATATGAAGCCTGCCTAGTTGTGTTATTACAATGACTCTAACATTTCCTATACTATAACCAATGGAATACTAAAATAGTTTTTATATTTCTACACACACATATCCATTCCTACTTCCTTGAAGAAAATAATGCTTAGGTTGTACTAGCAGCTTGTAGGAGCATCTGCATGATGCTCCTGGTTTTGCTTTTGTAGATCACAATGAGACTTTCACATCAGTCATAAGTTTCATGAGATTATGTCTTTATAAATAAAGGACGAATTTTCTTTTCTCTCTGTGTTCCCTATGTGCATATGTGTTAGTGTGTGGAAGCTGGGTAGCTTCAGTTTTTTTCCTCTACCTTTATTTATTTGTATTTTAACATTTCAATTTGTTTAATGAGGTGAGGTATTTAAGAAACAAAAATGAATGACAAGTTTTCATTTGAAAAGTGACATTTATGTTAGAGTTCAAATGGCTTTAACCACCTTTTCCATACGCAATAATAAAGTAAAATATGAAGTCATAGTCATAGCTATATTTAATCAGATTTTGTAGATCACAAACAACATCGGGGCACTTATGCATTCAGATCAGAGTTAGAATAAATATTTGATTTACATATGACTTTATTACTTTTCTAATTAAGTTTTGTCTTTGGGAATTCATGCAGGACATTTCAATTGCTCTCTTCCTAGCATCCCAACTAATCGCTGCCCCTCCCTTCCTGTCCTTTTCCCACATTCATGACATTTGATTTGTTTTGTGACCCATTTATTTTAGCAAAGGCCTTCTGTGTGATAATTAGATTGAAACTACCCATTGGAACCCAGTGGGGTCACTAGTGGCTGATACACTACTGAACATGAAGACCTATTCCATCTTTCTGATTCTATGAAATCTAAATAGTTCAGCAGTAAGGAATGGGGCTTCTGAACCCCTCCCCCATTCATGCTAGACTATTGATGGGTCCATTCCTGTGCAGGCGGAGAGTAAGTCAGGGTCTCTCACAGTGATTGGCTAGACAGGCTGGCCATTAAACTCTAGGTCCCCACCTTTCTGGGTGGCGGGGATTACAGTTATGTGTTGGCAGGCTTCGTTTTTGTGTAGGTGTCATGGATCCAAACTCAGTCCCTTGTGGTCATGTAAGGACTTTACCCATTGAATCATTCCCCTCAACACCCCCTCGTCCTGTCTCTTTAAATACAGCTGCATCAGATCTTCGTTATTGAGAGGACTTTCCTTCAAGTGAGTTAATTCTGTGATAAAAATATAATTTTGAGGAATCATCTACTTTTACAAAAATTAATACACTGTTTTGGTGGTTGAATTGGTGCCAATAGACAAGAAGAATCATGAAAATAAATAGTTTGTGGCTCACAATAGGTACTGCATTTCCAAAACAACTGGGAATTAAAAATTATAGGGGAATATATTGGCAGAGGCAGAAAGTTATATGGGTAATACCCTTGATATTTTATATATAGTATCAAGAATACATACAAAGTGGAATAAACCTAGACTAAACTTATTAAAGATGACAAAACATAGTATACCTATAAAAAGGCACTTTGTGGCATGGGAGCACAATCCTAATTGTAAACAAACCCTGTGAAAACATGTCCTTGCATGTCTCAGGTCCCTAACCCTGAGCAGTGAGTGAGGCTTGCGATTGGGCCATATATAATCGCCAGCCCAGCATCCTGTAGTTAGCAGCATCTGCATGTGTGGAGCTGGGTGTGTGTGATGCTACCCTGCTGTCCTATGCAGCTGATAAATGACCTTCACAGGTGCTGGAAAAGACACGTGTGCCTCAGGCATGCTGTGTATGGTAGGCTGTGAGTGGCGTCAGTGTCTGAGGAAGTCTGATTATGCAAAATGAAAATGTAACTAAACACTGGAACACTTAATGATTTCTTAAAGTCACGTGCCCCTTCATTAAGCAACAATAGGATGTATAATATTCATATCTAGTTTTAAAGATACACATTTCATTGCATGAGTATTTCCCTAATATGAAGCTGAGCAGCTGTTTCTCCAGATGCCACATCAGGCTCTGAAGGGAATTGTTGCTAAATCCTCAGCCATAGTTAGCTAGATATTGAAGGAAATACTGCACGATGAATCTGCTCTAATCAGTAAGCATCAGTGAGCTAAAATTTAAGCACCCAGCATGGAATTAATGTGGGAACTTGGATTACATTCTAAACAAGGGAAATGTAATTGCTGTGCTTCTGAGCTTGCCACATTGTGATTTTTATTATTTAAAACCTATTAAGGACCCATCACATAGAAAAAAAAAACCCTTTGTTTTTGCTATAATCAGTTGTCATTGTGGCAGCCAATTGTTCAGAGAGTCAAAGTACAACATTATCATTTATGAGAAAGAGCTGACGACACACGATACATATTCTTAGCTGACTCCAAAGAGCCTGGGCCAGCATAATCAATCAGAAGCACCCCTGTCTGAATGAAGGGCCCAGCAAGTTGCAGGTGGTTCTGTACAGGAACGCTCTATGTAGAAATGAAAACCTGCTCACCAGCTATGTCAGAATATCTTGCCTTTCTGTTCCACAGTGGCAAAATGATGGGTGTGTGTGTGTGGGGGGGGTTTATAGAAGGTTCCATTGATTTAGAGTGATAGACTGAGAACATGTTAAAAATGGAATTTAAAGCTTGCATACACACACACACACATATACACACACACATACACACACAGACACACACACACATATACACACACACATACACACACAGACACACACACACACACACACACACACACACACATATATATATATATATATATATACATATATATATATATGTACACACACACACACACAAACCTTGGCAATTTATCTTAATGGTTTATTAGTGGGTATAGAGGGGTGGCTCTTCTGGTGAAGTGCTGGCTGTTCAAAATATGACAACCTGGGTTCTGGTGACCAACACCTACAATGCAACTTGTACCTCTAATCCCAGCTCTGGGGAGACAGAGACAGGAGCATCTCTGGGGCTTGTTGTCCAGTCAGGCTGGTCAAACTGATGTACTCCAGATTGAACAAGAGACCAAGTATGTCCCAGAAAGTAATGTGGAGAGCAATCCAGGAAGATCCTCAACATTTACCTCCTTTCCCTCCAGACAGACAGACAGACACACGTGCCTATATACACATGAACAAATTATTAGGGAAAAGAAAACAATGCTTTGACACACGATAATCCCACTGAGTGTTCTCCACTTCTGAAATATTTGCTTATATTACTAAGTTTTTAAAAAGGTTTAAAGTGCCCTTATTTAGGGACTATTGATTTTATTGTAGATATGCACAGTTAGAAAACATTGGAAGTTAGATACGGCAGGCTAGTGGTTCTTTTCTCTAATTGGTATTATGCAATCATGTTACTGTTTTTCTTTTATTATGGAGGGCTGGCATTCCTCAGGTATTACTTCCATGATCTTGAAAACACAAGCCAGCAAGCAAACAATTCTTAAGTGCGGGATTTGTGCATATTCTTTAGCTGTTTAGCTGGCTTGTGCTTTTATACGAGACTTATGGATAAGGGAACCTTTTCACTACTTCCTGTAGTTTGATCGAGTCTCTGTAACTCATCTCCATACATTTCCCCCCTCAGGATCCCTAGCCCTGGAGTCCTGGACAGTGTCATTTCTGAAGTCTCCCACCACCTTCATCCTTTCCCATGTCTGCATGTCCTTCCTTTTCCTTGTCTGGGAGCCCATGTTCCCTTGTTTATACACAGCCTTTCATCACATGAATTAATTGTCCCATTAAAATTTGTGTTCATATTTTGTTAGCAGGATGAGCCTACATAGAAGAAGTAAACAGGGCCACAAGGGGTGGGGCCTGCATTTCTCTTTCAAGTGTTTCAGGGAAATAATTAGTTTAGATCTGTGTGTGCCTAGCAAGGTGTACCTGTGTGTTATTCTTGGCAGATAGGATAGCAGCTATAAAATGTGACCGGGAGGGAGGAAAACATGAGAGGAGAACCGTTGTGACCTCACAAAGGCAACTACTTACTAAAAATAGATGCAACCAACCAATGGTCCTTAATACTTCAGAGTACATGACTGCGAGAGCACAACAGATGGGTTTGGAAGAAGTGAGTGCATGTAAGACTTGTACTCAATCCTGTTCACTATGCTTGCTCTCAACCTCAAGTTTCCAGGAACTCGAGCAAGCCACCCTGGTTTATGAAATGGGTGCCACAGCAGATGACGTACTGACAACCACTAACTGTGACATGAAACCACGGAGACTGTCCCAGCTAGCTGTGCCTTGACAGAAGATTCTATAGAGAGGGATGGAATCCAGTGGAGGGATTTTAAGCTTTGGCAGGTTCAAATGCAGAACCATAGAGATACCTCTGAGTAGGTTGGAAAGGATGAAGCCAGTGGACTTAAGGATGCTTTCCTACTGACTGCTAAGTCAAAAAAATAGGTCCCCAAAGTCAATAATTAATCTTACCAAAGAGAGTAGTATTTTTCTCTTAAGAGCTGTGATGGGCCTCTAGTGAACTCTATGTAATGTGTAGGAGTTCATAATGAGAAGCAACCAAGAGCTCTAGCTCAGTATCTGCATGAGTTGCCCATTACCATTAGAGACTCATTTAATAAATTACAACTCTAGCATACGAAATCAAATCATGACTAAAAAGCCCAAGGAAAGTGTTCCCAAAGAATAGCAATTTACTCCCTTCTTAGCTAGCCCAGAAACTTCCTGTGATATCCAAGCTGCTGGTTATTTGTCAATTATAAAAGCATTGTTTGGTTCACAAATAGCATTTCAAGAATTTCTGAAGACCTTTGGTTTTTCTGAAGTTCTAATGCTATCCCGATATGTATTCATATATATCCATTCACATCACGAAGGCTAAACGTAGCTAGGGAGACAGTGACAATTTAGCCTAATGGACTGCAGGAGAAATGATTTGTGAATGAAATCAAAACTCTTTGTGTCTCCATTCTGACTCACGTGGTCATGACAGAAAGTAGTGGATCCTCATAAAGAATGGGAAGGCATGAGGGTGAGCTCAGAGTGGAGTTAGCTGTCATCCTTAAGGATGGCCATCATATGGTGTCATGATTAATTAAGGCATCTGCCAATCATGTGGCCTGGAATCATTGCTTTGAAAGGGCAGAGAGCCTGGATATTTACAGAGGGATCATCTTCTCATATTCAGAGCACAGCGCAGCTTCCCCTGGCAGCCCGTGGCTTGTTGGCAAAATGTCTTCAATTATGGGCAAACTGCCTAGTCTCATATCGCAGCTAACCAATTTGTCAAGACTGTGTATTTGGAAAGCTATGGAGACAGAAATATTTTACTTATTTCAAATAGTTTGGGAGAAAAACCTACTGAACATACATTCAAAAAATATCAAATCTTATGAAACTCCACTGTTAGGTAAATATTTAATAAAAATGCCCATGCCTTATACAAAAAAAAAATAGAGAAGAAATGATGTTAGTAAAAATAAAATCTATAGGTGTTAACTCAGAATTCCTACCTACATGGAGAAGCTAAATTCTTTCTATCTGCACTCCACATGTAGTCTAATAAACAAGCATGCTCTCTACTTTATCTTTTTATTTTATTTTATGCTAAACAAGGTCTCATTCTTAGTCTAGCCTCAAATCATAATCCTCCTGCTTCACTGTCCCAAATGCTGGCATTCCTGGCATGTGTCACCACACCCAGCTACAGCGCGATCTTTAAGCCCAAATTGCCATGATTTTATTTTTAAATTATAGTTCCTTACACATTCTGTCATGATCTTAGGAAGCAAGCATTGGCTATTAGAATTTTTATTATAAATTGTATAGAGATGTATAGACTATATAAGAGAGCCTACAGTATCAAAAATAAAATAGAGAGAAGGCCAGTTAATGTCATAAAAGCAAGACTGAAGACACGCATTAGCATTTTCCTTTTCATTTTTCTTGCTCTTTGTCTGTCTTTAAGAACAGAATTTAGGATAATGGGAGATAGTAAACAGTTATTAGCAGATAAGTACAGAAACACAGATTCTGTCTCTATTCTTCTTCATCATGTGCTATTTTCCCACAAAAATCAACTGTGAAGTCTGTAGCTAAAACCAGACAGCATGTCCTGTTTAGTTTCACTATGGAGCTTTTGAGTATTTATTTGCTTGTGTAACCATTTGTTTAGCCCTAGTCCTTTCTACGTTATTAACAACTTTAGGATAGTAAGGACCGCGTCTTCTTCAACACTGTGTTTCCAGTATCTACAGCAAATACATTTTCTGATGGTTGTTAATGGCATATGGTCTGTAAAATATCTTGTAGAATAAATCTAAAGTTTCACAGAGTAACATAAGATTACCTGGTATCATGTAATAAATTAATTGCGAATAAGATTGTTAGGTATGAGTAATTACAATTATTATTTTGGTTGTAATGTATGAATATGATTGCTAATATATGAATAGAAATGCACTTGATCACCCTCTGTATTTTGGAGATCCGAGTCTCCAGTCCATTTTGTGTCACTGTAACAGACTATCTGAGGCTGGTAACGTAGAGATGGCAGGTTTGCTTGGCTAACTGTTCTAAACCTCTAACAGTATACACTAGCATCTATTTGGCTTCTGGTGAGACTTTCCCAAGAAAGACCAAGAGGCGATGGTAGGCCCACTGTATAACAACCTCCTCAGAGATGTAATGAATCTATACCTACAAGGTCCAACTCACTCCTGTGAGCACTAATCCAGCCTCAAGAGATCGAACATGGTCTCTCCAGAAAGACAGTAATCCACCGGTGAGTCTAGATCCATCATGCATTGTCATTAAGTCATCCCTTAATGCATTGTCACCTTTAGCAAACTTATACTGAATCAAATTTCTACATGTGTTCTGGTACCGTAAGAATTGGTAGAATTTTCATTCTTCTCGGCTTTCTCATTCTCTGTATCCCCCGCCCATCAAAGCAATTGCTTATTTCTGGTGTATCAGCCAGGTTTTTAACTTAACCCCTCTCCCCTACTTCTCAACTAACTTTTTAGTGACAGGGCAGGCCTGTGTAGACCTGCTTTTCTGAAGGGTGCTCGTACTCTTACGGAATTTGTAATGCTTTGCATTTTTTTTCTAATTGAATTGTGGAGGACCTCCTAGGTTTAAAACTTTGTACATTGACTTCTTAGGGTGAGATACACTTTTTTTTCCACCCGAGAAGTTTACAAGACAGAAGCAAAAGCATTAAGAGGAAGTGAGCAATAATGTGACATTATCAAAGGCCAGGGGACAAAGTCTAAAATATAAAGCTTCTCTCCATCTCTCTTGTTTGTTCTCAGCAGTAGTTAAATGATAACAAACAAGTCTTGGTGGGAACACAGATATGCATCCAATTTATTTTCAAATATTTATATACATGCACACTATGAATCACATTGCCCACTTTCAATGGCTCATTTCCATTTCCGGGATGAATTGTGTCCTTTTTCTATGAATGATGCCATGTAGAAATAGCTTGTGGAAGTCTCCTGCTCAAACAGCCTGGGCGCCGATGTAACCTTTGAGTTACCACTTAGCGTAGGGAAATGTGGCTTGGGATAGAGTTCTCAGTTTTAGTGCTTTCTCTTTGTTTCAATCAAGGATGGGCATGATGCTGTGTTCGTGCTCTCTGACTTAGTTCTGCACTTTTAGTTTATGTCAATTGCCCTGGGCCACTGGTGTCAGTCACAAAAGCTTGTATACTCATTCCTATGGTCAGTCCGCCCATGGAACTCAGAACACTGCCCATATAGTTTGAAATTATTTTACCTTGTTTCTCTGCAGATTGCCTACCATGGCTTGTCTTAGATGCTGATAAAATTAACATAGCCAAGATGAACCATAAAGGGCCAGGAGCTGAGCCAGATGCTTGTGTCCAAATACCAGCTTGGGCATCCACTGGCTGTGAGACTATGTGTGAGCCATCCAGCCTTTACAAGTCTTATATCCTCATCTGTACCTGGCAGCACCAGTAGTTCTTAGAAAGGCAGTAGGGCAGGCCTACACCCCAACACGCAACTGTATGAGTAAGAATCCCAGCTCCATTCTAACTGTAGGTTCTGGGAAAGTCATGTGGTTTGTCAAATATAAAAGTTCTTAGAATAAAGCTTGGTACATGGATGCCCAGTCAATGGTAGCAACTGGCGATTAAATACAGTATATATTCCAGTGCTTCGTGTGTTGTCAGTACTCAGCAAGTGAGATCTGGGTATTTACCTGGCACGGATCTGGTTTGTGTGCCGTCCGAATGCCAGCAATAATGTGTGCATCACGGATGTTCTAAAGTAGTGCATGCATATGTATGTCTCTGTGGAATCCGAATTAGAAACGCAGAGCTGACACTGCTTTCTGTCTTCAGACAGACTGCACAGGACACCAGAATGCAATGAAAGATCTAGCAAAGTGCCAGCACATTTTAAGTAAGATGCAAATATGAACCCCATTTGTCTTTAGAGCGTATATATAAAGACTTGGCTAAATTAGAAACAGAGAAGGCACAGTTTAGTTATCTCATTTATTTGAAGTGAGAACCATAATTATGATTGGTTGCGAATATTGTGTTTTTCTTTTTCTTTTTCCTTTTTTTTAGGAGGGGGAGTTTTTATCTTTAAAAGGGCCATACTGTTTCCTCAGATGACTTGGTGTATTTGTTACTAACGTAAGAAAGAAAAGCTTAACAAGAAGGCATCACTCCTATGCAGAATGAAGACTGACTGTCCTACATCCCTTCACGAGTCTCATGTGAATGAGACTCAATGGGAGTCTCAGGGAATGTGAGCTGAATCGAGGGACTGCCCTCCATGGTAGCAGTCAATCAAGGCTTACATTCAGATCTCTCTCTCTCTCAGAAAAGAATCAGTAATACGCCTTTATTTCACTTTGTGTGTAATTGTGAACATTTCTTTCTCATCAGCTTGTAATTAAATGTTTGTGATATAAAGATGGGCAAATATATCCAGATAATGTGCTGCTCAGTTTCCATTGAAGTGGTAATGTCACTAACGTAAAATAGGGCATCCTCACTAATTTGACTTATTATGCTTAGTATAAGAATAGAAGGACTGCTTTGACAGTTTTGGAAAATGACATAACTGTGAAGAGAACGTGCCTGCCTTTTCATAGATCTCTCTAACCCCTAGCACACTGCTCCATGAGCGTGCAACTTAGTGATTGGACCACATCTGTGCAGGTCTGCCCCCTCCTCAAGCAGCGGCTCTGCTGCTTAAGGAACCTCTAGTGCAGTCAGGACTGAGAGTTGGGATCCCTCTGTCTCTCCCGGCTCTGCAATTTCTCCTTGCTTATATTCAAAGTACCTCGATTATTCCCAAACACAGCCCCACCTTCATAACTCAGACTTGCTCTTCTCCGGTTTCTCTCCCGTCTTGGATACAGGGGTCCTCCTGCCATATGATAAAGAGGTAGCTCCAATGGACACAGAGAGGTAGTAAAGGCCCGCTGTGGGGATGGGAGCAGCTACCTGGCTTGTCTGCATAGCTCACAAGGTTTTCCCGGAGGAGAAGGGCATGCAAGACAATTTGCAAGTACAGTCCCAAACAGGAGGATGGCTCTCCTAGTCCAACAAAGCCCAGGTTCACCCAGTCCTTTTCCCATCCATATTTCTCTTCTTTTTCTCACTCAGCTCATACCACATCAATCGCCACATCCTCACACATCCCGGGCCCTCTTGATGTCTGCCTTCCCCTTCTTTCTGATTCATAAAGGTGTTTATGCTCAGACAGCTCCCCAGCTGCAGCTCTGCGTTCTCCTCACACAGAACAAGGCCAGCAAGTAATGTCTTCTGCTTTTTAAGTTGCCAAAGGCTGGGTGCATGAATTCGTGGTACCTAGCAATAAGATGATGGTTATAACAACTGCACCAGCTCTTCTGTGTACCTGCCTGCATAATCTGTAAGACAGTAGCACCCTTACTAAAGGGTTGCTTGAGAAATAAGAGAGCCTATGAGTAAAGCTCCAAGCCTTATAGCAGGCACAAAATGGGGGCCATCACAGATGACGCGTAAGTGTTACTGTCACTTTCCTCACATGGTGCCTGGGATCCACCAGATCTGTCTATCGCTGAGACCTTGAACCTCCTTCAACCAGGGTTGAAAGTTAAAAAAAACCTGTATAATAGAATCCTAAAGGCCTGTGGAGGTGATTAAAGCTATGTGCGGTTGGACTTAGTTTATGTAGCAGAGACAGAAAAGTTGTACAGTGCAGTGACTTTGATGGGACACACCAGAAGTTAGAATCCGGAGGCGGAATCCAGGACTCACGTGCTCATCTTTTTGTCTGCGTATCGATCATTCACTCATGCATTCATTCATTTTCTTGAGCATTTAAAAGCAACATGTACTCCATCTCACGGTCTAGGGAGATACTTGGATTTACAAGGCCAAGCAAAGCAGACCTGTCTCCTAGTCTCAACAAACTGTCAGATCAGCAAAGAGGCAGAAAACTTACCAATGATTATGTGATCAATACACTGGTACCAGAGGAGGTAATTTAGCACAAAGGGTAGGGTAAGGCAATATAATCTGAAGGACCAAGAAAAGCTCCCTGCTACCAGAATTATCAGTGCATCAGGTCTTTATCCATGGTATACAATGCTTGCTTAACACATTTGGGATCTTCTTTACAACGGATGTGTTCAAAATACCAACCAGTGCCCCAGAGCTGTGTAGCAGCATCGGCTACTTATCATCTGCGGTTGGCTGAGTGCAGTATTTTTCAGGCTGTCTTACCTGAAGGCCTTTCGGAGGCTGACAAAGCGCAAACACAGATTTCATAAGAATTAAACCCACAGAAGCATGCATTCCATATTTGACCAGTTTCTGCTCTTTCCCTCAGTATCTCTTGCACTCACATCTCTTCCGTGCCTGAAGGTCAGGGAAAGCATCCATTGCAGGAGGCCTGCTAACTTTCTTCTCTAACCCATCCCGCGATTCTATAATAAAAAGCAATAGGAGGGAAGGGCAACAATGAGCACTTTCATTATGACTTAATTACACTGTGTGTGAATTATCTGAGCTCCTGAGTCTTGTGTTCCCCCCACCAGCTTATCTCTTGTTCATTTCTTTGCTTGCTGAGACACGCTCAGAGGTCAGGAAAGAACAGGAAGAGGAGGATGAAGTCATCCCCACTCTCTTTATTAACACATCTTGCCAAAGGTTTTGGTGGCCTGGAATAGCAAAAGTAAAATGAGATTATAATGAAGTTTACAGATGTCACTTATTTTAATTATGCCAAGTCCTGAGTAGCAGAGCTAAATGAGATGGAGTTCCTATGACAAGTTCTCATCGAATCCATTCTGCTACAAAGGCATGTGTTGGTCATGTCTGTTTTCACTTTAAGGGGAATTGTTAAACAGACAGTAGACTTACGACAATGGATGATATTTTCCAGCAGCGAATACAGCAGGGCTGGGGCTGGAGCTCTGTGGCAGGACACTTGACTATCATGTGTCAAGTCCTGGGCTTGGTCCCCAGAACTGCAGAGAATCAAAAGCCTAAAGACTCAGAATGGGGAGGTAAGGGAAGCCCAGGATCCATCCAAAGGTCAGCTGGTTGTAGGAAAAGAAAATTCGAACGACTTTCCATTGAAAATTGGTGAAAGTGGTCACCAGGTAGCATGTCTCCAAACTTTGGTCATATAAAGAAAATTAATGTCTTTCTGCTGGCTCCTTGATGACTTCCCCAAAAAGATGACATATCTTCAGTGTCAGGTGTCACTCTGTTCAGGATTTTATGCTCATTTTCTTCTGATGGTGATAGTTTCTGTAACTTGCTTTTCGAGCCCTAAGCCTGACTTGACCTCAGCTATGAATATAAAGCTCAGGGAAGCTGTTCTATATGGTAGGATAATTTTCATAAACCACCTCAGACATAACTGCCCTACTGCTGATGACAGCTGTGGTTTAGGTCACCGTGAGGATTTCAATACCACTGAGCCTCGCTCCACCAAGCAGCCCTTTAAAACATTTTCCAGTATGTTTGAAATGCTTGCCCCTTCTATAGAATCTATTCTTCAAAAAAGGACAGGAATGAACATTGCTGATTTTAATATTGTATGGGGAAATACCATGTACCCTTTATTTCCTCCTTTTAGCTGTCTGAACCTTGGAGTAACTCTCCTAAGAATTAGTAACATTCAGGTTGTAACTCAGATCTTCAGTCTTCACCAGCTTCATCTTCTGCCTCCCTCAGAATTAAGGGGCTCTAGACTAGGTGTCCCTAGCTCACCATTGTCAGTAGGAGTGGAGGACAAAGTTTTATTCATGGGCAAGCCATCCACAGGCCTCAACCTCCAGTTTTCTTACTTGGAAAACAGTAACATATACTCTATATTCATGTTGGAGTTATCCTCAAGTTAGGTGTTCATTTTTGTAATATAAAGATCTATTCCATGGCCTGTGCATGCTTCTTAGGCTCTCTACCACTGAGAGACTCCCCGGGCTCGTCAGGATCTTAATATCCAGACACAAATAGATATGTCGCTGCTGTTATGCAGTGTGAACTATGCTGGCCAAAGTTAGCAAATAATAACACATTTGGAATGTTTTGTTTTCATTATGTGTTTTAGCTATAACCTCTCTGATGTTTTCCAAGCTCATAGTTAAGTCCAATACTCATTGCCATGTAAAAGTAAATGAAAATCATCTATAAGACAAGATTATTTAGTATTTCTTTTATCTTCCTGACTTGTTTGGTCTTGACTGGGATATGATTTTGTTCATGAATTTTTTCCTAATAGTATTTCTTTTAAATTTTTTATTAACAGTCGCTATAACTTTTAACATGTAATATATTGTAGTGTGGACAGACTTAGTGCTGTGGGATGTCTTTCTGTATGCTGTGAATATGTGTTGCTTTTATTGATTGATAAATACAACTGTTTTAGTCAATGACCAGGCAGAATATAGCTAGGAAGAAAATCCAAATATGTTATGGAGAGAAAAAAGGTGAGGCCTACGAAAGACTATGTAATTGATGAATGAGTAAGATGCCAGAATGTTACCACAAACCTAGGGCCACTTGGTAATATACAGATTGATAAAAATGGGTTAATTTAATTGTGAGAGCTAGTTAGTAATATGTCTGAGTCAAACAATTATAATTAATATTAAGCCTTATAATGGTTATTTGAGAACTGGTGGGCCACACCTGTATCTTTTATTGTGTAGCTCTTAACACAATAAAATTTCAACTTAGTATTATTTAGCAATGGATTACAAGTTTATTTCCAGTTTCAGATATATTAAACCCACAAGTCTGTGGTTAACATCTTAGTTAACATTCTAGCAAAATTTAGGCTTGTGTGTATATGCAAGTGATTATCAGAGACTAATGTTCATTCCATAAAAATATATCTTCTGGAAAAAATAGGATTACCTATTTTGCTCTGAGTGCTATTGTAATATTTTGATTTGAGTATTGAGTTATTCACTATCATAATATGTAGATGGAGTTCTTGTCCTGCCCGGTTCTGTAGCTGTTTAGTACCAAATAAACACACAGAGGCATCTATTAATTATAAACTGTTTGGCCAATGGCTCAGGCTTCTTACTGGCTAGCTCTCTCTTAATCATTAACTCATTTCTATTAGTCTATGTATTTTCACATGGTCTTGACTTACTGGGAAATGTCCAGTGTCCTGTCTTCCCAGACGCCTGTCTACATGGCGTCTTCCCAGTGGCTCCTCTCTGCATTTCTCTTCCCAGAATTCTCCTAGTCTGGTAGCCCTGCCTGTACTTCTTGCCTGACTACTGGCCAAACATCATTTATTCATCAACCAATAAGAGAAACATATAGTCACAGAATACAGAAGTTAGGACCTCCTCCATCAATATTTCCTTCTCCCTGATCACTAATAAGCTGTGAGCTGTGAACGTTTGAGAATGGTTTATAAACTGTGTTTGGTTTAATTTCTTTGCTTTTCATTAGTAGTCTCTCTCTCCCTCCTCTCTCTCTCCCTCCTCTCTCTCTCTCTCTCTCTCTCTCTCTCTCTCTCTCTCTCTCTCTCTCTGTGGCTGGGCATATGTATATGTGTGCGTATGGAGGCTGGAGGTTGATATTGTGTGTCTTCCATGATTCTTTTCCACCTAATATGATGAGCCAGGGTCTCTCCATCAAAGACTTGGAGCTTGCAGATTTGGCTAGTCTAGCTAGCAGGCTTCAGGGGCAAATATCTTCTTGTCCTGTGCGCTGTAACAAGAAGCATGCTATACCACCCAGCATTCACATAAGTGCTGAGGATCTGAACTCCATTCTTCACTATCACATGGCAAACACTTCATCCCTGCTGTAGCCCCGAGCCCTCAACCCAGCAGCTTTGCTTGTTGATTTTGTATACTTGGCAGACATGCTCCTTGCTGACATCTGTGGATATCTCCAGCACTTTCTAAGCAGGTACTAGAGAGGAGGGTCTGTATGCCTCTGACTTTGTGTGAGAGGTGCCTTGTGGACACAGTGTACCATTGGATGGTGATTCATCTTTACCTTGTTTAGAAACTTTCTCCAAGGCCTCATTTACGGAGTTTCAAGCTTGAGATGAACAGCGTTTGCAGACTCCGTGCAGAGTGTTCATGGTGCTGCTTCTCATGCGGGAGGTTAAGGAGATGTGGATGTACTGGGTCACCATGGCCCGCTGGGACATCATCTGATTCCTGAGAACCCCAGTGTCCTGGCTTGCAATTGCTGAGTCAGGCAGAGAGTGTTTTTAGAAGAATGCTTAACATCTAGACGCTGCTTTATAAATTGGCATTTCCTCAACTGTAAGGGTAGTGACACTTTTATTTAGGATTAATCACTGGGGTTATTAATCCAAACAATTAAATTCTGTCCTAAGAGTACAGCTGTTTGGTTAATTAATTTATTAATTAATCAGGGGCTTCTCCAGATGTCTGTTGGGATAGTGTCCCTTGAGCCATGCTAGGATATGTTTTCAGATCACGAATTAATCCCTCTCTCTTGTCAACTTTATAGCAAAAAGAGACTATTTACAAGAGCCCTGTTGTGAGGGAAAAAATGCAATTGTTTCAGGTAAACCTTCTCACTCATTATCTGTGACATGCTTCTTTCTAAATTGACAGTGTTGCATAATAACTTTCCAGATGTATTCTCCCACTATGGTAGAATGTGTACTTACAAAATTAAACATTGTAGCTGAAAAGAGAGGAGTCATTGTGTGACAAAATGTAATTTATTTACTGTGATGAAGTAAGGAAACTATGCCAATATTTTCATTTCATACAAATTCCACAACTTTTTTGAGAATATTATTTTCTAGGACAAAACTTTCAGGGGCACCAGATTTGGTGATGCATAGCTGTAATCCTAGCATGTGGGAGGCAGCGGCACCTGTTCCTTGCCTGTAAAGCCTGGACTTAATATGTTCTTCTCATTCAAAACTGTGTTGACTTATATCCCAAAGTTGTACCGAAGCTGTATCGTGTGAGACAGAAGGATCAGAAGTAGAAAAGATGCCTGTGTGGTAGGTCACGGGGACAGGTACACTGGAACTCCCAGAATGAATGTGTACAAATGAAGATGCCTAAGGCAGACCTGAGAAGACAAAGATGGTTCAGCGGAGGGAAGATGGGTGATGTCAGTGGAGAGCACAGAAAACTAGATGTGGCCAGCACAGAAGGAGGAGACCCAGTTGTGGGGCAGACTCACAGAGAGCCAAGTGGAAGAGACATGGGTCAAGTCCAAGGAGAATTCTGTCAAATCGCTCCATGCGTCTCTCTGATTGGGCACAGACCAGGCATCAATGCGTTTGATAATGCTGTGGCAAGGAATGCCCAGTTGCTACTGACTGGGAAGTGAATAACAGGAATGTTATGGGGTTTCTTAAAAGCAGCCTGGTTATTCAAGGAAGGTGTTAAAAGTGGCTAGCGGGTTAATAAAGTTAATATTTTCAGATGGAGAAGGATAGGCAACTTGTAGTAAGTTCCAAATGAGTTTGATGGACCCAGAAAGTAAGAATTTGCAATGCAACAGGTTTCTGAAATCATATAAATGATTACCTCAGTATTAAACTTAACCTAATACAAACACAGAATTCACCTGAATTGGGGAGAGGGAATACATCTTATCTCTATTTCTAAAATAAAACTGACATTTTAATTAGTGGAATACTTGCAGAGGCAGAAAGTGCAAATCCAAATCCAAACCCTTCACTCTGAACATCCTCAAGACCACCCTGTTCCACTTAGAGATTTCGCTCCTGAGTTAGACCTGGCAGTAAGAAGAGCCTAGTGCGGACTCGTGGCTCAGTTCTGCTTCTTGTCACTAGAGAGTTGAAAAACCAAGCCTGGATTTTCCTGGGCAAAGCTCAAGACTCCATTGCATACCCTAAACTGGATTTTAGCTGTTTCTTGAATTTCTTCACTTAGCACCTTACCTTGTGACTCTCTTTCACGTAAGGAGCTCTCACCTACTCTAGGGTGGCTACCGCTGTCCTTCTGCATGTCTGTATCCCTCTCTTCCACAGCACATGCTCAGATATTTACGGACATTTCCTTAGTAATATCCAAATGTACATCATTAAGTAAAAGCTTTACTTACAGATGCTTTGTTGAGCTAGCCAGTCTTCAGCATTGCTGGGTCTCCGAGAGAAACTTGGACCATGAGTTTCAGCTCTTCTTCAGGATTGCCACTCTATGCTCTTCACTACCTAGTGTTTCTGGAACCTTCTGTTAATAGGGCAAGAAACCTGCTTATCAGCAGAGAACCAAAGTCAGCAGGCATGTAGACATTCTTTACGGTGGGGTGGGAATAGCAGTCAAGTCTTTAGCTGTGGGCTGCAGAGCGGTGCCTTTGGGAACAGGTACAGAAGATGCTTCCTTACGACTATGAATGTACCCTTCGATGATGGGCTGTAATGACTCCAGTAGTGTTCTGTGGTACAATATTATTTTGCAGTGTGTGACTTTTTATTTATGCTGCATTTGTTTAATTCTGTGAAGCTGGGACTCTTTGCTTGTTTAAAAACACCTGATGGTCCTAATAAAGAGAGGGATGGGCAATAGCAAAGCAGGAGCAAGGGTAGGCAGGGCTGTCGGGCAGAGAGTATAAATAGGAGGGGAAAAGAGGAGAAATAAGAGCAGCAGGAGAGGAGAACGTGAGGACCAGCTATCCAGACAGCCATGGAATAAGAAGTAAAAAAAATAGAGACTAGAGAAAGACAAAAGCCCAGAGGGAAAAGGTAGATGGGATAATTTAAGATAAGTAAATTTGGCAAGAAATAAGCCAAGCAAAGGCGTGTCATTCATAACTAAGAATGAGCATCCCTGGATGGTGTATATGATTTATTTGGGATCTGGGTGATGGGACCCTCAAAAAGCCAATAATAATAATAATAATAAAAGCAAAACAAGCAACGACAGTGTTCTTATTGATCCTTCTTTTACCCCCCATATTTCTGTGTTCACCTCAGCTCGGTTCTAGAGAGTTCACTGAGAGTCATCGGGTTTGTGGGTCTCTAGAGAGTGACTAGGCACCCAGAGCTTGGGATACTGCATCTGCTTTGTTGGTATAGTGGTGGCCATAACAGCTGTCTAGAGTTTGAGATGCCAGACTTTTCCATATATATTTATTTATCACTTGGGTTTCAGACAAGGTCTCTGGTCTTGCTAATGTAAAGGCAGCCCCAAAAACAGGAGAAATGCCCAGCACCCCATTTCATGTTTACTGGGACCCCGCTCTCTTCAGATCAGAGCCTTCTGTGCCCTCAGCTTGCCTTTTTTTCTCTTTAATTTCAAAATTAGGCAAAGAAACATTATCTATTCTCGGAGTGCCTCACTCTCTTCCCACTTTCCCTCTCCTCATTTCGACTCCTGTGTTTTGACATAATTTATCATGGGTTGTCACCCTTGATGATTAAAAAGGCACTAATGAGATCGAGCTTGTCAAGGCTTGATCACGGGTCTCTATGTTCTGTTGGATGGTTAGGACATCTTTGAAAGATATGGAGGAACTAAGATGTGTGAAAACATCACAGCTTCTTGTGGCTGAGGGCAGAGGTAAGGTGAGCCCAGCCCGAAAGAGAATTTCTTAGGAAAATCAGACACGACCAAAGCAATTCTACCCCCCCGACTGTGTGTTTGAACACAGTTAGGACCAGATGTTTGCAGTAGCAGCATCTTCAAAACAGGAATGTGATTAAGCCTGGCTTCTGAGACAGCCAGGCTACACAGAGGAAGGAAAAGAAAACAAACACAAAAGCACAGAAGGAAGGAAAGGTAGACTGAAGGAAGGAAGGAAGGAGACTGATTTGTGATTGTTTGAGTGACAGACAGAACCGGAGAGTGTTGAACCTGTCATCAATCTGATGTGGTTTTCTTGTGGAATGTACAAACTGACCTTCAGGCAGAAGAGGCTGTTTGCCCCCTCTTCCAATGGGACTTTTTGCTTGGGATCTGTCTTTTATTCTGGACCAGTGTGGAACAGGCAAGTTGGCAGCTGTTCACTGGGAAATGAGAATCCCAAAGTAAGTAAACCACAGAATCTTTCCCATGTCTACCGTATGAGCTTGTGGATTATAAATTTTTATTATTGGGTGTATCCTAAACAAGATCAATCATATCTTTTTCGGAGGTGGGGTACTGGCAACTATTTCATTCAGATGTTAAAAGATTATGTTTTTTCATGTTCCAAACAATGTTTTAATTTTATTTATTTATTGCCTTTGGAGACAAGATCTCATCATATAACTTAGAATAGAACTCATTGGGTAGACCACGATACCTTTGAACCCATAGGAATCTGTCATCTTCTACCTCTTAAGTGCTGGGATCAAAGGCAAACACTAGCACACCTGACAGAAAAACTATTTAACTCTTGTTAAGGTCATTTATTTCAGTAGAAGATTAGTAGTTCACCAACTTGTGACTCGTGTTTGTAATAACGTAATTAATGTTGCTGCGAGATGGTTTTCAACCTGTGGGTTGTGACCCCTTTGGGGATTGTATATCAGATATCCTGCATATCAGATATTCACATTACAGTTCATGACAGTAGCAAAATTACAGTTATGGAGTAATAATGAAAATAATTTTATGCTAGGGAGTCACCACAACATGAGGGACTGTATTACAGGTCACGCTATTAGGAACGTTGAGAACGACGACTGTAGACATTTTATAGGTCTGAAGGGCACACTCTTCAAAAACTTCCACAAATAACCATAAGCTGATATTATTTGAAGACAAGAACATTCTAGATTGCAATCCTCAACTGTGGCCATGTATTGGTGCATATGCTACAAAAGACAAGAAATATGAAGAAATAAACAAGCGGAGGCATTATTTCTGGCAAGGATGACTGTTTGTGTTCTCTTGAGTGGGACTGAAGGGTTAATCATGGCTTGCTGTTGGCCAACGGATACGCTTGACACAGCTTACTTCAGTGGGAATGCAATTATGTGTTCTAAGACCGTCCTGAAGGAGCAGCTGCCGGAAGGAATGTGCGTGCTTGGGAGCATTCATATTTTATGAAAATCATGTTGGTCCATTGCCTCATTCACTTGAGTTACCACTCAATTATCCTCAAGGCAGGGCCGTAGAGCCACCTCCTTAGGACGGTAGCAGCTGCCCGTGTCACCCATCATTACAGCAGCCTGCTTCCCTCCCTTCACTTTTGTTCTGACTTTGTCAGTGACAGTAGACTCTGCTTTTCATAACTGTCTCAGTACAGATTGAGAACTCTGTAACAGCTTGAAAACTGGTAAAAAATCTCTCACCTTAAATACCATCCACTCAAATCTGAGATTGGATAGGCTAAGATTGCAGACACATTTAATTTTTTTTTCATGAAATGACATCATTTTGACATAATAATTTCAATTCTGAACAGAATATCTAGACTGGAAAAGGGGACGGTTGTAGGCATAGCCATTAATTCTTTCTTTAAAACTATGTGGGGGGGGTAATGTGGAGGAGATGGCTCAGTGGTCACCACACGGATTTGAGGACCTGAGTTTGTAACCCCAGCATCCCTGAGAACTCCCGGGGTGGCGGTGACCATGTTTTCCCGGTACTCTAGGCTTGGAGACAGGTGGATTATTGGAGATTCCTGGCCATCAGTCTAACTGAAACAATAAGGTCCAAGTTTAGTGGCTACAGAGAAGGCTCAGTGGCCTGAGTTTCATCCCATCACTCATGGGGATAGTCACAACTATCTGTAACTCTAGTTCCAGGAGACCTGACAGCCACTCTGGCATCCTCAGGCACCAGGTACGAACACGGTACATATATACACATAAAATATAAATAAATATACCTTAAGAAAAGATAAAATACAGAGTGATAGAGGAAAAGTATTGGCTCCTTACATTCATAAGCACATGTGAAACACACACACACACACACACACACACACACACAAACACAGACACTCACAGAGACACACAAACACATACACACACACAGACACACAGACACACACACACACACACACACACACAAAGACACAGACACTCACAGAGACACATACACACATACACACACACACAAACACAGACACTCACAGAGACACACACACATACACACACACACAGACACATACACACACACAAACACAAACACACACACACACATACACAGACACAGACTCTCACAAACACACATACACACACATAGACACATACCCACATTCACACACACACACACACACACACAAACACACACACAGACTCTCACAGACACACATATACACACACACACAAAGACACACACACACACATACACACACACACCAAAAATCACATTTTTTAAAATTATTAATTACCTATAGCATATTGTATCATAGGGCCTCAGATGTGTTATCTGGATGAGTTTAACATTTTCAGTGATAAGTTCTGTGAGCTTGGAGGTGTCTGTAGATGCTAATCTGTATCGCTGTTGACATACAGGTCTTTTTCATTGGATTTCTCATTTTGACCTGAAGTCATTTTAGAGTCTTCCATTCTCCCAAGACGGCCCCTACTTTAAGTGTCAGGGCTAGTGTTTAAATTCGCTCTCATTAGAAGCTGACAATAATCCATTGAGTTACAGGGGTGGCCAGGTGCCCTGCTGTGTCTCTCTGGCTGCATCTCAGAACCAGGGCGTGGCCTCTTCACACTGCTTATTTGGGAGCCCAGTCAGAGGATGTCACCTGCTCAGTGTCACATGGCTAGTACAGGTGATTCCAGGTTTCAGACCAGATTCTCCAAATGCCTTGATCAGCACCTTTCCACTAAGATGTCACTGTAAGTCCAAGTAAATTGGCATGCAGTATATTTATGAATGGAACAAACCCATTGGGAAATCACCTTGCTGGGAGGTGGAGGGTTGATGAAGGAGCTGACATCTTATCAGGATACATCTGTGCATTTCTAAGTTTAGGAGCGAGCTCGTGTCTAGTGTTGAGTAATTGTTCTACCACACATTACCATATGAGGCTGTACAAATAGTGCCAAGTTTGTTTGTGTGTGTGTGTGTGTGTGTGTGTGTGTGTGTGTGTGTATGTGTGTCTGGGCAAAGGGGTTGCATGTACCTGTGCATGTATGTGTAGAGGTCAGAGGTTAGCAGTGACTGTCCTCCTTTATTGCTCTCCACCATTCTTTTTGAGACAGGGTGTCTCATGAAACCCAAGGCTCACCCTTTCACTAGGCTGTCCGCCTATGGAGTCACCAGCATTTGCCTGTGTCTGTCTTCCAGAATTGGAGTGACAGGTGTGAGGGGCCATATCAGCTTCATGTGTGGATGCTCGGGACGCAAAGTCAGGTCCTTAAGCTTTACCCACTTAGCCATCCCCACAGCTTACTGCTTTGCGTCTTACTTGGCCATAGGAGTTGGTTTAAAATAACCTTGGTTTTTAATATAAAATCTAGGCTTAATATTATTAGAGACTAATGTTTTATTGCTAATCCAAACACTGACAACTGCAGAAATTGCATATTTGCAAAATTACCAAAAGTGAGTTGTGCCAGACTGACTTCTTTTTTATATACATGTATGTTCCTCCTCTTCCCCCTACCCTTTGTGGTGCTTTCAATAAGAATGACCGCCCCCCAGGCTCATATATATATGAATGCTCAGTCTTCAGGGATTATAACTCTGTAAGAAGGATTAGGAGGTATGGCCTTGTTGGAAGAAGTTTGTCACTGGGGTTAGACTTTAAGATGTCAAAAGCCCAAGCCTGGCCCAAGTCTCTCTTTTCCTTCTGCCTGTGGATCCAGATGCAGACCTCTCAGCTACTTCTCCAGCACCATGTCTGTCTGTGTTCTGCCATGCTCCCTGCCATGATGATAATGCACTAAACTTTTGAACCTATAAACAAAGCCACAATGAAACGTTTTCTTTTATAAGCATTGCTGTGGTCGTGATGTCTCTTCACAGCAACAGCACACTGACCAACATTCTTCTTTTAAATGATGCTTAAGCATCAGGACTTATGGCTTGAGTTAGTGCCTGGATCAGTGAACACTTTCCTTTATAGCACTGCCTTTTACTTTTCCTATGGAGAGTTCCAGCCGTTCTGAAGGACATGACTGAAAAGGATAGCAATCATGTTTTGTCATTGTTATGGGACTGTGAGGGGACTAAGCCCCAGCCGGGAGACAGTTTCCCTATTAGGGTAAATGCTATGCAATCACAAAGTCACTTTCAGGAAGGGAGGCATTTTGGTTGCCAGTTCTGGAGAGTTCTCCATTCCGGGGTCTGTGCCAGCAGCATTAGAGGAAGATCCAATTTCAACTCTGATTTTCAGGAGGGGCGCTAGTTTTGACTCATCTTCTTTTGAAATGCCAAAGATCGTTTCCTCAGCCTGGCTGGAAAAATTCATTGGCTTTCACTTATGCATTGACTTAACAAAGTGCCAGCTTTATGGGACCGGGGAGGCTGGGCTGGCAAATTCACCGCATGTGTGCATCCTCTATGTTAGTGCAGTAGAGGAGAGACAGCTCTGCAGAGAAGGCTTCTGGAAGACCGGTGCTCATGAAACTTAGGGGAGTGAGTGCCTTGCGGAGCAACTGGAACTGGAGAACAGGGTAGCTATCTTCATTAGTGAAATTAAAAGGAGAGTATGGACCTTAAGATACTTGCCAGAAAGAACTTCCAAAGCTCTACGGTGTGTCCACTGACTTGTGTGCTCATGAGGTAACAAAGACCCATGTGGTGGTATTCCTACAGGCTTTCTGACTGTTGTGTTCAGTACTAGGTCAATGCCATGCTCACATTGCTGCCTTTAGCAGTATTTTAAACTTACAAAATGTACTGGCAAGAAAGACAGTGAAGATTCTGTAAGTAATCCTTGTAGTCTTAAAGGCATCATTCAATTTACTTGGAAAATAAGTCTCTTAAGGCATGCATGTAAGCAAAGGAATGGGCAGAAAATGAGGTGGATGGAAAGAAATTCTCTTAAAATATTTATTTTAATGCTTGAGTCTACGTGTGGGCCTGTGCTGTGTTCATGAGTGTGGATGTTTTTAATGTGTGGGCGCATACCTAAACATGTATGTGTGTGTGTGTGTGTGTGTGTGTGTGTGTGTGTGTGTGTGCCTGTATGTATGCATGTATGCCTATTTGTGTATGTGTGTGAGCATGCATGGGTGTGTGCACATGTATGTGTCTATGTGTGTCTGTGTATGTTTGTATATGGATGTGTGCTTATGTGCATGTGTACATGTATTTGTGTAAATTTTTGTGTTTATATGTGTACATGTATAAATATGTGCATAAATGTGTATATGTGCATGCATGTAGATGTGCATTTAATGTGCATGAATATGTGTAAATGCATGTATGTTCTGTATGTGTCTATGTGCATATGTGTGTGTGTCTTGTGCCTCAGGTGCCTTCTACTTTGTGTTTGAGACAGGGTCTCTCCTTAATCTAGAATTTGGGGTTAATTCTAGAACTTCTGTCATGACCTCTGTTCTCTCTATCATTTGGTTATATTCAAACACTGGCATACGTGGCTCCACACATGAGTTCTGGAAATATTAACTCAGGTCTTTTTCTTATGAGGCAAGATCTTTTCAGACAGAGCCATATCTCCAGCTCTGTCTTTAACAACACTAATCTACTTTTTAAAACCTGTTGGAATTAAGGCCCACTCCGTGAAGGAAATTAATGTCTGGTACTGTGAACTTGAAAACCAAGAACCCATGTTTGGGGAGGTTATAGACCCTTGGTATGAAGCTACTATTATTATTTTCACCAAATTGGCATCCTATCAAACTCTTAAAATTTGTGTCTCTACCAATAGGCCACTCTTAGAACAGTTTCTTTGTGTAATGGATACCAGTCAACAAAGAAATTCATAGGTAGGTAAAGAGCAGAGGATAAGTGCTGAGAAGCACTTGGTCATAAATAGGACAGCTCTATCATACTCTTCCTCCCAAGGGTTGGGTCAGTCATGGAAGAGGAAGCATACAGAAAAATTGTAAGAGCCAGAGTTTAGAGAGGTGTGTTTCTGGACTCGATAGACCTATGAATTCATAGCAACTGTGTTACCTGTACTAGATGTTACCTGTACCAGTCAGCATCCTAGTATTGGGGATGGGTCTTAAGAGCTCAGCTCCAGCTGAGGAGGTACCCACAGTTGATGGGTTCTGGGAGGAGGAGAGTCCATTTTCTTATAAGGGTATGGGCCCTCGTAGGTTGACCACACCCATGAATATATGAGGAGCACAAAGTGAACTAAAAAAAATGATGCAAAAATGGGATTGGGAGTCAGGGGTATATTTAGGAGGAATTATGGGGAGGAGTTGGAGTATAGATGATCAAAACATATGCAGATATGAAATTCCTTTTGTTTTGTTTTTTCGAGACAGGGTTTCTCTGTGTATCTTTGAAGCCTGTCCTGGAATTTATTCTGTAGACCACACTTGCCTCAAACTCAGAGATTTGCCTGCCCCTGCTTCCTGAGTGCTGGTATTATATGTGTGCCTGACAGCATGTGTGAAATTCTTAAGAAATTATAAAATGTTATTTAGAAGTGGTAACCCACTTTTATAAAAGTCTACTGAAATGTTACAAAAAATAAATAAAACCATTTACAAGTTTATGTCTTCCTACAGTTAGACTTTGCTGTGGTTCTCAGCCTGAGGGTTGTGACTCCTTTGGGGTCAAAGACCCTTCCACAGGGTCCTGACGATCAGATCCTGCATATCAGATATTTACATTGCTTACATCGTATTTATGTTATGATTCACAACAGCAGCAAAATTACAGATTTAAAATAAAAACAAAGTCATCTTATAGTTTGGGTCACCACAACACCGGGGTGGAAACATTAAAAACGTTGATAACAACTATACTGCAGCGTTTTGTAGGACTACCATTCAGTAACCTGAGAACCTAAGATGGAGCGAAGAATTAAACCATTTCCCCCATAAGGAAAGTGACCGTGAAGGTGATATGTGGCACTGGGCAATGCATCCCAAAGGGAGAAAATTATTTAGACTCGTAAAGATCAAAACCCATATGACACAGGGAGACACTGTCCCCATGAGGGATGTGTTTGTAGTGAATGCAGAGGAGGGAGGACAAGCATTGTGTGGGTATGACGTGATGGTGGGGTATGAGAAGGAAGAGCTAGCAAGTCTGGGGTGCTGTCAGCTAGTTGGAAGTGTGTAACCAGGAAGTTTTGAAAGGATAATCATTTGGAAGAGGAATCGGGTAGGTTCTGCCTGGTCCCCCACACAGATCCCGCAGTAAAAGGAAGAAGAATCATTTGGAAGAGGAATCAATCAGGTAAGCTCGGTTTGGTACCACAGATGGAACTGTACAGTAAACGGATGGATAATCACTTGAAGGAGGAACTGGGTGGGTTCTGTCTGCTCCCACAGACAGAATTGCACAGTAAAAGGAAGATGTTCCTAGCTTGAGGCTCTCTGTAGACTAGCGGGCCTCCACAAAAGGCTTCTGCACCGGGACATAGATTGGTTGGCCCTGTGGACATGTGTACAGAAAATCAGGTCAGGTGACATTTGTGGCTCCTCCTCCTCCTTCCTCTTCTCGTTCTTTTTTTTTTTTATAAGACTTAACTCTTCCTAAGTGTTTTGATACCTCCCCGATTATCCTTTATGTTTCACAGTCCTAGAGATTACAGTGATTCCCTTGGATGTAACACAAAACGAAACATACATGGGTGTGCTTACACTGCCCTGATGGCTCCAGGAAACCCTGTGATCCTGACACTTATGGTGTCCAGATGGCACAAGATACATTTGTTTTCGGGGCATTTTAGTGCTTGTATTTATTTATTCACTTGGGGTCTTAGGTGGCAGCTGGCTTTCTAATAGATTAACTTATTATTTCCAAAGGGCCTAGTTAGTGGATGATTGAGATAAATCCGAGTATGGACTACAATAGGTAAAATGTAGAGAGTATTACCCAAGCTGGACACTGTTGTAAGCAATACACAGAATTACACCTATTTAATATAAATACATACACCCACTCATCATATTTGTTTGCCCCATTTTACAAATGGGAAAACTGGGGAAGAAGGACATGGGGAAACATTTTTCACAAGGTGATGGCATAGTGAAACCAGTCCTTGTGGATAGCTCCCAAATGTGCCCTTTTATGAGTATTGCATGTTTTCAAGGCAGAAAAAAAATAAAGATTAAAAAACAAGCACCATGGTTTCCAAATACATTCAGATTCACTCTTGCTTTATCTGCTTGCGAGGTCCCCACTGTCCTCTCACAACTGGAAAGCCTAACTCTAGCAATTGTGTTTAGATGTGGTTGTCACCTTACACATGAGACTGTGTAAATCCCACTTTTCCAGAATTGTTTTCCTTACTCTGATGAATTCCAAAGCCTTTTGAAAGCAGGGAACAGACACTTTCAAAAGGAAATGTGTATTTTTTTTCCTTTAGCAAATTAGGAAGAATGACCTTTCCCTCATTGAAACAGCATCTCACTATATAGCTCTGGCTGGCCCAGAACTCACTGTGTAGACCAGGCAGGCTGGCCTGGAACCCACACGGGTCCACCTCCTCTGCCTCCCAAAATTCACTGACTAAAGCTGTGCATTACCATGCCCAACTTCCTCTAAAATCTTACGCTTTAAACTTCCTGTTAGGGCTTTATCTGAGCCTCTCCCTAGTGTGCATGTATATGTTAACCTATGAACCCCAGCCTTATCTCAAGCTAGTCTTTAAGAAACTATCAAGTTCAAATGAGCTCGTTTTAATAAAAATGACTCAAGTCCATATAAATCAAGGGCATTTGCAGATAAGTATGCTCACAGGGAGGACATTGAACTTGAAAATATCTACTCCTGTTCTAACCATGGAGAGGGGCATGGAACAAACATGTACTTCCATAATATCCCCTTAGAGGACCCAGGCCTGCTACCCTTGGAATTGGACTTGGCTTTCTCACAGTGGGACATTCCATTTCTGTTGTCGGAGCTATCCTGCATGAGGTTAGTATGCTGCTAAAGAGATCTAGAAAACTAAGAAAGCAGAAACTGGTGTGTGTGCTAAATTGCACAATGAGCTCGGTGTGTGTGTTAGACTGTGTGGAGAACTCCATGTGTGTGAAACGAGTATGTTTTCCCTGCCGCCGGTCTGGTCCCACTGCAGCGCCAGCCCCAAATATCACGCTGAAACTCTGTATTTGATATAATACTGTTGGCATGTTACTTGTTTCTTATTGGCTAGCTCTGTCTTAATGATTAACCCATTTCTATTAATCTAAGTATTTCCACATGGCTCATCTTACCGGAGAGCGGGCCCAGACCTCTTTTCTCTCCGGACTCTACATGCTGACTCCTCCCAACTACTTCCTCTTTCCTCCTTTTCTCCTAGCCCCGCCTATTTTGCTCTCCTATTGGCCAACAGGGCTTTATTCATTAACCAATATGAGAAACACATTTACAGAATAACATCTCCCATCATGTGTGTGCTAGACTGCGTAGAGAGCATGTTGAGTGCATCATGGTTGGGGAGAATTGCTTTATATAAAACAGTTATGATCCTAAGGTATCTGATGATTTAGCTTCTCTGACAGTTTAGTTTTAGTGACCAAAGCTCTGACTGTGTGTGTTCCTCAAGTGGTTGGAAAGGCACTGCCACAGAGCAGGAGGATATACACTATACTGCACGCTGTACTCTGTAGACTATAATTATCATTTTCTCACTATGAAACAGTCACCATGCAGGGCACAAATATCTTTTGAGACGCCGTACGTTGTTCATGTTCAGGTCTACGTTTCCATTTGTATGCAAAAAACATCTGGATTGTCTGCTAAACACATAGAAATAAAGGAAACAGTATTGAACTGAAGCCTGCAGTCCTTGCAATTTCTTTGATTCTTAGGTGATTACCCCTTTGAAGGGAAATAATATGGAAGAAATTTCCCCTCACCAGAGACTGTGTTCAAAGGTATGACAGCCTTTGGGGCAACAACTGTGCCCTTTGGAACACTTGTCACATTGGACAGTGTTGGATGTGAGCTATGCTCAGGGATGCAATTCTGTAACATCCTCCCCATGGCTGTCTGTTACACAGTATGTTTCCTGCAAAATTGGAATTAAAATTTGTATCCTTACCAATAGTTTTTGAGTCCATGCTAGCTGAATATGCCAACATCCTAGTAGAACTTGTTGGAAATTCAAACACAAATCCATTTTTTAAAAAATCAGACCTCAGGCTCTCCTGCAACCTCTGAGCAGCCTCAATCCCAGGAGACAGACCAAATTCTGGAGTTCACATTTTAACAATCTAACCTTCGTGCTCTCATGGTTATAGAAATCTGATCATGTTTTGTGGAGATCTCAGAGGATGGTCAGGAATGAGAGCCTGGAAAGAATCAGATGAGAGGGTGTCTGGGGTTCACAGACATCATCCATTTACTCAGAGAAGACAGACACAGATCTGGAGTGATGGATACAAACCCTCAGATAAAAGGTACTAGACAGGGATCTGAAAGGAGACTGGGAATCAAAGTCAAGTGAATGCTGATCAGAAGCCACCAAGGAATGCAAGGGACAATGCAACGACTGTGTCTTCCAGCCCCCCCCCCGCCCCCGTGTGTGTGTGTGTGTGTGTGTGTGTGTGTGTGTGTGTGTGTGTGTGTGTGTGTGCTAGTAGTGGTGAGAATTCTTCAGCTTTGCTGCAGTTTGATTTCGTTAGTTAATAGAAACAAACTGCCTGAAGTTACCTGAAAAAACTACAGCTAGGTTATTAAAATGTAGGGCTGGAATCTCATTCACGTAGTTGGGTTGTGAAACCTGGGGATCAACTGCTCAAACACAAGATCCTGTCGGGGAATATTTCACATTCAAGGCACAGAACAGAGGACCATCCACCCCGCAGCTCCTCTTTTCTGCTGGCAGCGAGTCCAGCCATATTTCCTCTCTCCATTTGCACAGTCAGCAGCAGCCACACCACCTGTGGTCCACGTGGAGGGGTAAACTGATGCTTAGGGAAACTCAGAGGCCTGGAATTCCAGTAAATGCTCATCAAGCGCATTAACTAACAGGAGAAGAGAAAAAATAGAAGCATCCCAAGAGTGGGAGAAAAGTATGAGTTAAGAGATGCAGAGGCTGAGAGGGGAGCCAAGTGGAAGGGAAAGATGGAGGGCAGAAGGTGGAGGGTAGAAGATAAACAGCCAAGAAGAAGCAGGCATAAGGAGAAGGGAACTGTGAGGATGCCTTTGTCTTCATCATTCTATCTCTAGATGCATTTCCCATGGCTGGTCCTCATCTGGACGCCCCCACCACATGGCCAGTTGTGTCTTCTCTGCTTCCTCTCTCCTGGACATCAGTGGCTGCGTAGGATGGAGGTATCAACACGTATGGCTCTCTCCCTAGAACCTGCAATGTGTTCAAGAGGCAGAGTGAAAACAGACGCAAACGACTTGGTCTGGGGGAGGTGGCGGATGTGCTTAGAGGGATTTGTGAGGCATGGAAGATAGGCTGGTGACAGGGAGGACAGCTTTCAGAAGGCTAAGGCAAAACAAAAGAGAGAAAGGAAGGAAGGAAGGAAGGAAGGAAGGAAGGAAGGAAGGAAGGAAGGAAGGAAGAAAGGAAGGAAGAAAGAAAGAAAGAAAGAAAGAAGGAAAGAAAGAGAGGAAGAAAGGAAAAGAGAAGAAAAAGCCAGTGAGCATCACTACTGTAGGAACACAGAAGGATCTCAGAAATTCTACTGGGTAGGAAAAGCCAAAGGAAAAGGAGAAGCAGCCATTGTCTTGACCCCACTACTGTGAAGACAAAACCAACCAACCAAACAAACAAACAAAAACAAAAACCCAACAAAAAACCAAACAAAACAAAATAACAAAGTTGGGACTAATCTATGTTAGACGATGGGATTTGGTAATGTTGCCTCAGGAAGGACAAGGGTGGGAGAGAACGTTCTGGAACATTGTATGTTTTATGTGTGTGGACTTGGACATTGAATGTATGGATATGTGCATACATAGTAGCTCATTACACTGTGTACTTAAGGTTTTTATGCTTTAATATTTGTGTATGTTATTTTACAGAGCTAAGCAGGATGAAAATGGACTTGTAAATCAGTGTTTGAGTGCAGCTAAATAAAGCAGAGCAGCTCCGGTTCTGATTTCACAATTTTTTTTTCTGGATTTTAAACGCTGGTTGAGATTTAAAATTAGGTTTCACCCACACCATTGGGAATACATTAGAGCTCTGATTTTTAAGATTAGATTCAACAAATGTGTGCCTTTAAATATGTATTAACTTAAAAATAGATCAATGATCATGTTTATCTCATGCCTTTGGCTGCCCATTTTCTAGGACTTGGGGGAAAGTGTTGGTTTTTATTTACATCAAAGTAAGTTGAGAAAAAAAATAATATTGGCAGGGGATATTCATTGTTCTATCCATGATTGTGAACTTGTTTATTAAAGCCTTCCAGAAATAGGGGGAGTATTTGAATACATACTCTGCTAGCAAAATCCAAATACTGATAAATGTTTATAGTTCTTCCAAATATGCCAGAAACTTGTGTCAGTAGGGTGACATGAAAACATTGGCTGCGATGCACAGTGTGTGTGTGTGTGTGTGTGTGGGTGTGTGTGTGTGTGTGTGTAGATGGAATGAGTCTGTAGTTGGATGATTTTTAAATAGTATCTATTAACTGTTAGGATGCGCTGTACCAGATCACCCAGTGTCTTTACTCGAATTCCACTACTGTAGATGAGAGGACACACCTTTCATCTTTGATTGACTTAAAGAGAAAATGCTGCAAAGGCTGGTGATTGAGGAGATGGCTGAGGTCAAGCCTTGCATCCTGGTGGGATGTGTGATGCTGGACTTTCACCTTGATCTTTCTGAGTTGCACCTCCTCAGTGGAGCTACTAGTGACTGTCTCAGTATGTGGTCCCAGGGGAACAGAATGATCAAAGCCTGGAATAGGGGTGTGGCATCTGACAGTGCTCACACATGACTTCCCCACCCTCCCTCCTTTCCAGGGTTCTTCTAGGCAGAAGCAAGAATAACACACACGCTGTTGCTGTTTGAACAATTCTTTTCACACAAGACATCAGATTGTAACAGAATATACAGTGGTAGACAGAGGTGGGGTAACATTTGTGTTTGTGTATGTGTGTATTGTTTTATGATGTTAACAAGTACATCTCTATTGTATAGAGCTAATTAAAATTACCTCTGGGGTTTATCTGTAGCAATCTACCACTTCCAGCCTAGGGATTGTTTCTTTCTCTTTCTCGTTTTCTTTTTGCAGGTGTATGGATGGAGCCCAGAGTGTCAATTATGGTAGCCCATCACTCAGGCACTGTGCCACACCCACAGCAGGGCTCAGCATTGATCAATCTCAGTTATGTGAGATGAGAGACATCTATTGGGCAGGAGAATTGTATTCTTTGAAAGGATGTTATTCTCTGAAGGGGAGATTTGCATAGGCATTGCGATACTTGGAATGTCATTTTCCCACGAGGATGCTCATCTTGACCAGCTGGTGGGACATGCTCAGACACTTCTGTGAAAACAGGGCCTCTAATGTGGTTCATGAACAGGCAAGAGCCAGACTGGAGGGGGGAAAGAAAGCAACTTTTCTGATTCATTGGCCTTTGGAATTGGTTTGTAACTTATAGACTCTCCTTAGAATATAATGATGTCATTTTCATCTTCATAAATGTGGCGTACTCTCCGGTCTGAGCTGCTGGGATGGCTTTATGAAATGAAATCACCCCACAGGGTTTTAAATGGAAAGTGCAGAATCAGCACCATGGTGATATCTCTTCTGGATGCTAATTGAAATTGCTCTTGCAGATGCCAGAAACAGATGCTGGGGTACATTTGCTTATGGGGCCACTTTCTCCACATCTCTTCTAGGAGGGAGTATAGGGCCAGCGGGGGGGGGGGACTTCTACCCTTCCATACATATGTCTAATGATGTCATAGGTCTGCCTGTGACTGGTGGGTGCCTTGTGCAATAATGATGTCTGTTTTCCATGACTGCATCATGGACTTGTTGGTATGGGTTTAGTGTAAACTTATTTAAAAGGAAATACTAGGTAAGTGAATCATTTAATCTTTTGTACTGACTGTCATTACGCTGATACTCATTTAGTCCATCGACGGACATCTCTTAAATTGTATCAAGTGCTTAGAATATGCCAGAATATTGCGCTTTTAAACTCACTGAATCCTCCCAGTAGTCCTATAATCTCTATTTTATAGATGACTTACTAATATATCTAAGGATACAAGGTTAAAAAAAATCCTAGACATTCGATGAGTATTGGAATATTCTAGACACTTGGCTGCAGGATAAGAACACAAAGATACAGCATGGCACTCAGACATCAAAGTATAGTAGGAGAGAGGAAAAGAACAGAGCTGTCAATGAGCATTTTTTTTTAAATCAAAAGATGGATTTAAAATGGCTCAGTGCTGGAGTTGTCCCATGAAGGGACATGCTTAGCCCTTAAGGAGGCAGTGGTGGGGTAAGGTAGTCAGGAACTAAGAGCCAGGTGGAACTGGTGGGGCCTGGACTTTTCCCAGGATGCTGGTTGGACCTGTAGGAACATCTGGAGTTGTGGCCCCGGTATAGGTTGTTAAAATAAGCCAGAACTGCCATAGCCAGGAGAGTGACTTGCCCTCCAGGTAGCCATGTTGTGAAGAGCTCTGTGATGGTTAATTGCCAGTTATTGACATGAAGGAATTAAGGGTCACCTAGAAGATTAGCCTCTGGGTGTGTAGATGAAGGTGTTTACAGACAGCATCAACACTAATTAGAATCAGAGGGCCAGGCACACAAAGGACTTGAAAGTAGGGGATGCATTGGGAAGATGGGTTTTGTAAGAGAATGAAGGGGGTGGAGAGTGGGTATTGGGAGGTAGAATGACTAAAGTTCATTATATGCCTGTAGGACACTGTTAAAAATAAATAAACTCAAAAATTAAGACATTCAAATGATTAAAAAATGAAGTCCTCCTCATCCATATATTTTTGTTTTTTGTTTGTTTGAGACAAGGTTTCTCTGTGTAGCCCTGGTTGTCCTGAATTTCACCTTGTAGAGCAGGCTGGCCTTGAACTTACAGAAATCCTTATACCTCTGCCTTCTGAGTGTTAGGATTAATGTTGTGTACTATCATGCCCAGGTCCATATCTTTTTCAAAATGTAAAAGATGAAATCTAATTAGAAAGTTACTCTGTACTTGGAATAAATTAATACTTAAAGAACACAACAGGTATCTCTAATTTTCTACAAGGTAAAAGGTAAATAAATATGTTGAGTCATTTAGTTTTTATGCTCTGAAAGAAATTAAGCATTCCTTGACCTGGAGTGCTGCTGAGTTCTGAGTTGTGTGTGCAGATCCTCGTAAATAGACCATTCATAAGACACATCCATGTAAGAGCCTCCCAGACACTGTGGAAGTCATAGATGAATAAAGAAAAGTTCTTCACTTTCTGTCCTTCATAAATGTTATTAGATATAAAATGATCCCCTTTCTGCCCTACTTGATTTCCATGAACTTTTCCTTCAGAATGACTTAGAAAAGAGGCCATTTTTGGGAGCACATGACAAAAGGATTAGGTCAACTACCTGGGACCTGAGGTAGCATCTCAGTGTTTGGAGAGCCTGGTACAGGGTGACAGGGGCCTCACAGAAAAGGGAGGGTGCCACCAAGTGGCAAGTACCCTAAGACCTCATCTCAAGTCCTCTTCATTCTCCCCATCCCTTTTCTCTGAAGCTAGGTCCCCTGTACCCTCTGTGAAATCCTGGTGGGATTCTTGGTTTCTAGTTCAATGGCATAATTTTCTAATTTAATGGCCATGAGACACAGTCTTACTATTTGAATTGTTACATTTTCTACAGGAAGTTTATGGATTGAGTCAAGATATATTGAGCATTGGTGTTTGGCTTTGGGAACACTTGTAGCCATCACTGGAAAGAGCATTGTTCTTACTCAGCATCCTGGAGCTCAGCCCCTGCTCAGGGCAGCCCTGTAGATCACTTCCCTTCCATTCAAGAGTTAACCCTTCCTCCCCCGCACCACTGTTTGTTCTGCTTGTGCTGGTTGAGCAATGCCTTCCATACCCTATTCTCATTCTTTCTGTCTCACCTCCTGTCCATGGAACACCCACCTCTCTTCTATTCAATCTAGTCTCCATTTAATACCTGAAGGAGCCCTCACCTGAGCTCTGCTGTCAGAATGAGGACCGTACTTCCCAGCAGTTGTTTGCATTCTTTTCCCTATAACTCCTGTTTACTTGGTGTACAAAGCCTGGACCTTCAAGGAATATACATACATACATCGAGGGAGAGGGAGGAAGGGAGGGATAAGAGCCGGGTGTTGCTAATTCTGCTTCGAGGCCGTAATATCAAATGCATGTGATAATCACCGAGGAAAGACCACACAGAAGACATGGAACACAGCTGAGCACACCATTCTCACGTGTCCTGGATCCTGGAGAATTTCATGGTTATCTCTTCTGTATCAGCTTGATGGAGGCACTTGGCTGGCCTTGAACTTTATCTTGGTGGGTTGTGCTAGGAACAGCATTCCCTCTGTGGATTGTCTGTTGTGAAAAGGGTAAGAACACTTTTTAATAGAGGGATGAGATGTGACCATTATAACTGCATATGTGAAGTTAGATGGAATACGCAAGGAGTGAGGTGTGGTGGTTTTATGATTATAGACCCAAGACTTGGGACACAGAGGCAGGAGGATTGGTACAAGTTTGAGTCAACTTTGTGTATAAAGTAAGATCCTGCTATAAAAACAAAACCCAAAAGAAGGAGATGATAAAAAGGAGGAGAAATGGTAAGATAGAATAAGGAATCATGCTTCTGCCTCTCTCCTCTTTCTGTCCTCTTCAATCTCCTGCCATATGTATGTGAAGAGCAGTAGGAAATAGGCCGACTTGCCAGCAGGCACTAAGAAAGGTTGTTCGGTTTGTCACCACCCATAGTCTCTGATGTCATGCTAATGAATGCCTAATTTTATTCTCAAATTGGAGGAAGCAAAACAGAGATATTATCTCAGCAAAGCTTTATAGACACACCCACATACTTCTCAGGCTACAAGGAGAGAGGGGGTGGATATGAGCAGACCTCAGGGGAAGTTTTCCAAGTTTCATATGCAGTAAGACAGCAACAATGAGATCACAAGGTTGGGAGGACTCAGGGGGGATTTTGAACAATCGAGGGCCCTGATACAAGAGGAAGGAAGCAATGTACCACTCATGATAGAGGAAGAAGGATAATAGAAAGAGTAAGGTTGTGGAGTTTGAGCCTGGAGGCTGGAAGAAAGCTTATAACAGTCAAATGACATCCTCCTTCTGTCTTGCTGAGTCAAAGCTATTTCCTGGCTCCACTGAATGACTTAGGATTGGCTGGAGCCCATCAGTAATCGTCTGAGAAGAGGAATGACCTAGATCTCCTTAACAAGCTCTATAAAAAGAACTCAGTTGGCAGCCCCAGGTAGCAAGACTTGCCAATACAAGGACCTGAGTTTGATTCCTAGAAGCCATGTTTTTATAAGAGCCAGAAGGGTTAGTGCATGCTTGCAATCCCAGTGTTCAGCAGGCAGAGATGCTGGCTTGACAGAGGGGGTTAAATGAGTCCAAGATAAATGATAAATAGGTATTTATTAGGGAAGCACTTACACAAATAAGAGTAAATAACCGCTGGGGTCTTCCTACTCCAGAAGATGCAGTCTCTGCCCTTCTGATGCTCTTACCAAAACCCCAGAGAGAGGACCAGCTCCTCTGCTACCTTATAAGGGGTCAAGTCTGAATGCCTGAAGCCACACCCATAGGATTCAGTCACCAATGCAAGTTCACTGGTAAAGCAAGATGCCACTACACTGGCCAGCTACTTGTTGAGTCCCAGCCCAGTGAGAAACCCTGTCTCAAAACACAAGGTGGATGACAGCTGAAGCTCTTGCCTCTAACTGCCCGGATGCTCATCATAACTTGAACCCACCACATACATGCAAGGACAAGAGGGACCCTTGAAGATAAGGAAGTAGCTAAGAGGTAACTCTAATGGCTGCTGTTTCCTTGCCTGGGGTATGAGTAGGCATCTTTGGTCCACAAAGAGGATGTTAAGAATATCATGGAGAAACCAATCTGGAGTTGGGACATTGTTGGTTTGGAATGTAGCATGGAACCATGACACGGCAAAAGGTCCCACAGAGTCGACATGCATGTTTACTGTTAGTGTTTTGTTGCTTACAGCCAGACATCTCACAAGTTGAGAAAAGAAGAGGGAGACAGGGCTGGGGATTGGCAAGCTTCAGACTGAAGACACAGGATCAATCATATTTACCGTTTTTTCTAGTCATGTATGTAGGTTTTATCATCTAAGTCGATGGTGTATAAAATGTTATTGCTTATGAATACCACATAGGATTACACACAAGCTACTTAACCCACCCACCTCCTCACTGACTTAGTGCCTTTTTGTGATACACTCCTACCTTTTCCGCCTTCCACTTCTGCTAGTAACATCTCACAGGATGGGCAGGGTTCCTACTACCGGTCTTCTCTATGCACATCGCAGAGAATGATTTGAATTGGGAAAGGGTTAGTACCATGGGTCTCCAGAAGGGCTGTGCTCCAGGGTTCCAAAAGCTCCGCGAATGCTACACCGCCTCCCATTCCTGTTAGCAACTCTTTGTCTATGTCTCAGGACACAGGGCAGGAAGAGGTTGTCCAACCATGCCTCTTGTTGAGGAAGCCCACCCTCACCCCAGGATACTTGGATCTCATCCCACGTTCTTAAATAGTCAATCTGGCCTGCTTAATGAGCTGCCTGGGACTGTGAGGTAGGAAGGGGGTGGGGGTGGGGAGGGTAGTGTGGGGGGAGTCATCAAGTGCCTCACAGAAACCTTAGAACATATCTCTAACCTCAATCACTTCTATAGCGTCTTTTGACATAAACGGAGTCCTGCTGAAAAACTAGCCACACATGACAAACCCCTTCAATGCTAAAATCATTATTCAAATGTCAAAAGACTTTAATATAAACAATGCATTTCCAGATTTGGGGACATATGGCATGCTTTGAATGGTAGTAAACATTGCAGGATCTTGCCCCTCCCCTGCAGAGCCTGTTCCAGGCAGCAGAGATGGAGAGGCCTGATAGCATCTTTGCTATTTCCATGACTGATCTCCCCCTTAGGCCACTTTCACTGGAGGAAGTCATCTAACTCTGTACTTGCTTGTAACAATTCTTCTGGAAGAAAAAAAAAGTATGGAGTGGGAAATAAGATTTGGGCCTTGTAACTTTGATGGCATTGTGCCTGGAGTATCTGAAAACCAAAGATCCCAAAGGGCCAGTAAATTCAACTAAAATAGAATGCATTAGAAAAGTGAGGAATTGGTAAATGGAAGCTGTCTATGATGGCGTTTTAATTAGGTTGAAATTTAATGGAGGCCTGGCTTACTCATTTGATTTTTTTTTTCTGTTATGTACTTCTTAGGTAAACTTATTTTGCATTTTAAATTTGTATAACTCCAAGCTAGACTTACAACTAAGTTAAAAGTTGACCCAGCAGTATTAGTGGAGGTTCTGGCTCAGTGTGCTCACCCGGACTACCCCATCCTGCACCCACAAGGTATTCAGCATCTTCCAGCACACACATCGGACCGAGATCTTCAGCGTCACTTCTGCTTAATGTGAAGTAATGAAAGCAACGAGGGCCAGGCTGTGGAGAGGATACAAGAAGAATTTTAAAACTGGCAAACCCACATGTGGCAGCAGCGGTAGTGGGTACACATGGGGGTACCTGCAGGGAGGCACATGCTGTCGTGTAGCTATGTAGGTCAGAGAACAACCTGGGTGTGGGGGTGGGAGAGCATTCCCGATATTTCTCATTATTGGGGGTCAGATATCTTTGTTGGCCGTCACTGTGAGAACTGGAGATACTCCTATCTCAGCCCTGATTTTCCCCATAGGAACACCAGGATTTCAGACAGTTGAGTTGTGTATTTGGCTTTCTTGGAATTTGAACTCGGGTCTTTATGCTTTTGTGGCAAGTGCCTCTCTCCATCCAGCTCTATCCATCCATGTCCCCAATTTGTCCACATTTGCAGTGTCACAGTCACTGTGTGTTAGTGTTAGAGGGGACCATGGTTCCTCTACTCTGACACTCTGAAGATGGAAAAATAACATCATCCCTGTTGCTACTTTATATAGTTATGTCTTTTAGTGACCTGGGAAACTGAGGGGAAGAACCTGGCTTTCCTAGTTTTGTTTGTTTTCAGAGCTGAGGATCAAACCCAGGGCCTTGAACTTGCTAGGCAAGTTCTCTACCACTGAGCTAAATCCCCAACCCCTAAGGATGAACTTTGATAACTGCATTTATTTATGTCTTATGTATACAGGTGCTTGGCTTGTATTTATGTCTGTGTACTCTGTGAATGGCTGGTGTGTATGGATGCCAGAAAGAGGGCATCAGATCACTTGGAACGGGAGTTATAGCAGTTATGAGCAATGGCTTAGATGCTGGCAATGGAACCTGGGTCCTCTTGAAGAGCAGCCAGTGTTACTGCCGGCTAAGTCATCTCTCCAGCTGGCTAGTCTCACTTCTTTTGAGGAAATAAAAGTATGGATGTGTTGGGATGATGAGATGATGAGTTTGATGCATACCTTCAGCTTCTCCCTCTATCCTGTATGCGGCAGGTTCTGGAACAGAGACGTCTATGCCCTGTTTTAAGATAACTCACAAACCAAGTATTTTTAGAGGCAGTGAGTGCACATTCTCTATCTCCTTCAATTCCTCCCTCCCCAAATTCATATGTGCCAGTGACCACATGTGGACTTCCCAACTTAAAATGTCAGTGTCGGGTGTCTCCACAAGTTTGCTGGCCATAAGACCTCATGGCAGCCATGGCAAACCCACACCTAGTTGCCGATTGAATCACAGGGTCCCGTCTCAGTTCTAGATAGTAGAGGCCCTGCTCTGTCCATATTGTAGGTCAGATCCAGTTCTGACAACCTTATTGCATATTCCCTAGCTTGCTTTGTTGTTAGCGGTTGCCTGTTCTGACCTATGAGATCTAACTAGAGATCTCAGGAGGGCAGTGGAGTGGTTTGGAGAAAGCTTTAGCACTTCTGATTATTCATGTGACCTCTCTAGGCTCACATCTTTGTGGTATGATTGCTGGAGTCACTGCGTTGTTGTGTGTTTTATTATTATTATTATTATTATTATTATTACAGTGAAGTAAATAGCCAGAAGATTTCCATGTCATCATTGCTAACATTATCAATTCAGCGCCAGTAACAAGAATGTCTTTGCAGTATGGAAGAAAATTAAATGCCACTTTACTTAAGTCGCTGTAATTCTTTTATCTGTGATTTGTTCTCTAATATCTTCTCACTGATGGACCCTGTTAAGCCTTGAAATCTAAATTACTTCCAGTTTCTTTTTCCTAGGACCCATCTTCAGGTCATTCAAAAGTCACTGAGCTGCGTTTTTGTTAGTAGTTTCTTCTTCTTCTTCTTCTTCTTCTTCTTCTTCTTCTTCTTCTTCTTCTTCTTCTTCTTCTTCTTCTTCTTCTTCTTCTTCTTCTTCTTCTTGTTATATATGCACATAGGCTTAGCTTTGCTATTAAATGATCTCCATGCCTTTTAGATAAGCTTTGGCCCTTACTCGATGTTTCAGATTGTAGGTTTCTAAGGCAGGAATGATAACAGCACACACCTCCTAAGTCCTTTTGCCTTTTCAAACTCTCCTGTGCTTGCTAGCCCCCTATCTGCCCTTCCTCCTTCTTAGCCCTATATGGGCTGTTTAATAAAGCAAACAAGTTTTATTATATATGTGCTCTTTACTAATGGTGGGATGTCAATGGCCTTGGGAGGACGTAGGAAGTATTTATGTAAGGAGGAGGGGCTTAGCATGTTTTAAAGTTCCTTATTTGCATATAATAATTTACACAGTGATGAGTTTCATTTCACACATATAAATATTTCCCTTTCTTGTCCTTTCCCCCACTCCTTCTGATGTCCCCCTCCTGTCTTCTTAACTAGCCCCTCCCTCTGTGTGTGTACGTGGTATTGGGGTTACTTACAGGATGACGGTCAACATACCAGTAGCCACACCTCTCCTCCCCCTGGGTGCCATTACTGCTTATTGGTCCTTGGAAGTGAGGCTTAACCTCAGATCCCATGAGAGTAAGCTCTTCCTTCTCAGTGTAATCCAGCTGAAAATGGACAAAGGGAGATGCGAACTACAAAGAAAGCAGAAGAAGCCTGTCCTTCTTTCAGTGTTTCAAGGTACCCAAGAAAGCCACAGAAACATGGAGGAAAGCAGCGTGTGGTGTGTGGAGGGAGCTGGCTTGTTTGAGGCATTCGGTAGATTTAGAATTTTTGTGCAGGAGGCACCTGAATGAGAAATGTGGGGTAGGAATTTTTATCATACCAATTTCACATTTCTCATAAAGAAACCTCAGGGATTTGATGGGAAAGAGAATCTATTTAGTAAAATTAGGAACTGGGGGGGAGGCTCTTTTTATTTTTTTCAGATGATGCCTCGAAAGGAGGAATATTTCTATTGCAATAAATTATTTTTTGATTGCCTCTATTCCTCTTCCTGCTCCACATCCCCACACTGAATGGCGTCATTAAACAGTGCCCGGTGTGAATATTAATGCGAGGCAGAAGAAGGCTGCCAGCCACACACAATGCATTCAGATGTTGGCTTTACATAATTACTCTTTTTCTCCTGTGTTCTTTACGATGCCCAGTCTAGAGTTCGAAGAACTATCTATTAAATCTGCAAGATTTTTTTTTTAATCTGGATGACAGCCTAAAATATTGCCAGCCTTCAACCTGGATGGAATTTGTCTCAAAGTGAACATAGGCTACTGGCAAAAATATGAAATTTTATCAGAGTCTTAAAAATGTTATTCACGGGCCATTGATATTATACCTGGTGTTACAGATGCTCACTGCCACTGGAGCACATTGTTTCATATCTCTGTGTGTGAAAAGATTAATAATGCCACCTACTGTATTCCAGTCCCCAGGAATTTCTCCACTTAGCTCCCGAATACTGAGAGCAAAGTCTAGTAAACACTGTTGGTCTAGAATAAATACACACGTGGGCTGTGGACCACAGATGCGCAGGCAGGCTTACTACCCACAGTGCTCTGTTTTCTCGAAAGCTAATGGAGTTACTTAAACCTGGTCACAGGCTTTAGGTAGAGGGAAAGTCCCAACAGGAAAAGATTACAATACCACCCCAATTCAACACCTTGATATAAATGAATTGTCATCTGATATCACAAAAGGAATTTTTGAAAGTCATTCTCCCTGGTTATTATTGATCATTGTGACATCTTTGCATGTCAAAAAGAAACAATGATTGCAAATGCAGCCTCAAAAATGCTAAACTTGCATTTGGGGAGATGGCTTAGAGGTTAGGAGCATCTGCTGCTCCTTCAGAGGCCCCGAGGTCAGTTCCCAGCACCCACTTCAGGCAGCTCAGAAATGCTTATAACCTCTGCTTCAGGACGTGGGATGCCCCTTTCCAGCCTCTGAAAGCATGTGCGATTGTGTGCATAAAGCTTCACACAGGCAGTTATGCAAATGAATACAACAAAACAGTAAATCTAAAAAGCAAAGACTTTATTTCCACTCCAGAGCAATGACATGGAGACTACGAAGCTTGGAGAGAGAACAGGAGTAAAATGAAGCATCGTGAAGTTATGGGGATTTACTAGAGCGATTTTATTTGTGGTTGGGAATGCTATGTACTATTACTGTCTTTGTTGGTAATAAGAAGCAATTTAAAGGAAGAAAGAACATTGGGACTCATTGTTTGGCAGATTACAGTCTACCTTGGTCTGAAGCAGCCAGTGGTTACAGCTTTGACTGTGTCATTAACCAGGGAACAGTAAATGATCATCAGTTGAGACCGGGCCCCTGGCACATGGGGTGGTGCTCCCCACATTTAGGGTGGCTCTACCTCGCTTAGTTAAACCTCTAGGAAAACACCCTCACAGGCATATCGCAACCTGTGCCTCATGGACACCCTATGTATTTCTTAGCCCGATCAAGTTGACCGTCGAGTGCTGTGCCCATGAGAAGGTCCACGCGATGGGTCTGCATTTCAAAAGCATTTGTCAAAGGATTTTAGGGTGGATGCATAGAAAGTAGAGAAACTTGGCTACAATCTATGGCCGAGCACTCAGGGTTTTTTCTTCTCAGACAAAAGTAAATGGAGAAATGGATGTGACTTCTCCACAGCAACAAAAATAAACAAAAGAAAAACGCAAATGCATTCTAGGAAGGGGAGAGACACATCGCCCACCCCCATCCCACACACCAACTCCTCCCCTTGCTTTCTCCAGCCTACAGAGTGCTCTGTGGGGTCAAGGAGGAAAATACAGGTCCATGTGACAGAATGCCTATAATCATGAGGTGACCACGTGTGAGGGCATTATTACATGGGTGACAGTTCAGCGCCTGTGCTCCAGGGATATGCCACACACCTTCTATTTCTCTTGTTTCGTATTTTTGAAACATGTCATGTGGGTAATGGTGTTGGCAGTCTAATATCTGGAAGAAAGCTGGAGAAACATTAGGACACTGGAAGGCAGAATTAGGCTCAGAGGCATCTCAGAAGGGTGGAATGAATGACAAGGAAATCCAATAAGATAAAATTAAGTGGGAATAGACAGAAAGCTCCACCTTTAGGTCAATAAATCAAGTCATACATATTCAAGACAGGATGTAATTTAGCAGCGCAGGTGAGACAGGCTTGGCATTTCTAGGAGACTTTAAGGGGCACACTAGTCATGACAAAAGATACAAGGCAGTGAAATAGATGGCTTTCCATCCTTTGCGTGCCAGGGCTAATTGCATATTGATAAGACTCATTGAGTACTCACTCACAGTCTCTTTGTCCTGTGTTTACCATCCATGGCTCTGGGTCGTCAGGAATCACCCTTGAGTCTTTCTCCTCACCACCTGTGAAATAACGCCCAGAAGTGGGGTGCATTCGGTAGGACAGAGGACTCTTCAGTCATGATTATTGGGTTTTCTTAAGACAAAATAGGTTGTTTTTTTTTAATTTAATAAAAGAAATGATTAAAAGTCCAAAGGTGGTTTGGACTGTGGGTCTGGAATACCTAGTGATGATAGACTACAGGGCCATTTGACCGTTTCTGACATGGGATTACGTGACCAAACTTGGAAGTATGCAGTGATGGTTAGCTGTTGACCACTCTAGTTGGTAGCATGATGGTAGCATGACCTGGGAGAATTGAGCCTAAAAATGAAGTAGACTAAAGCCTTAGGCAAAAGCCAGCTTTACTCAGTACACCAGGCAATGTATACTCTGAGAGTGAAGAAAAATCACTTAAGTAAGGCGTTCAATCACAAGGACAAGCCACACATGGCAAAAACATGTTTTTCCTCAGAGGCTGTCTTAGAGTTTCTATTGCTGTGACCAAAAAAGCAAGCAGAGGAGGAAAGGATTTATTTGAGTTACACTCCCAGATCAGTGTCCTTCGTTGGAGGAAGCCAGGGTAGGAACCCAAACAGGGCAGAAGCTGGAGGCAGGAGCTGTAACAGAGGTCATGAAGGGTGCAGTGTACGGGATTGCTCAGCGTGCTCTTACAGATCACAGGACCACCAGTCCAGTGTTAGTATATGTACTAGCCTGTCCTTAGTGTTCTGACAGGATACACCCTCAGCTGCAGCCACTAAGAGCACCACCTGTGCACATTCACTATGTTCCCTTTTAAAAGGGCCCTGCCCTTTTTTATTATCCCTTTCCTTAGTTAAACACACACACACACACACACACACACACACACACAGCTCTGCTTGAACCCTGTCTAATGGCATCACTCTCTTGTGCACCACTTTTCTTAAATTACAACAGTGTCCCCACCCACTGGGCTCTCCCTCTCATCAATAATTAAGAAAATGACCTACAGGCTTTGCCTACAGCCTGATCGTATGGAGGCATTTTCTTAATTGAGGATCTCTCCTCTCAAATAACGTGAGCTTAAGTCAAGTTGACATAAATCTGTCCAGCACTGTGGTATATGAACAACAGCTGAAGTAGACTCGCTCCTCTCCTCTGCTCCGGGGAGAAGCAGGAAAGCACATCGCAAGAACAATGCCATAGTTTTGAAGAAATTGAGGTCACAAGACTCTTCTCTTGTTTCCTTGGAGTTTTCTCATAAGCACTGGGAAATCTCCTCACACCATTCTTGGACCACATGCTGGTAGCTTGTGCTCTTTGATAACTAACAAGCCACAGTATGATATTCTTTAGAAATTGATACAACAGGTGTATAGTAAGTGCCACTTAGAGCATAAATTTTAACAAGCTATCAAGACAGAATGTCTACTTAGAAACTCTCATTATATCAGTAATCTAAGCATCACAGTTCTTCCCTTGCTTTCCTGTTCCTGTCTCCCCTCATGCACAGAGCCTTCTAGCTTTCCTTTCTTCCTCCATCATCTTCCTTTCTCTGCTCATTGTCCTTATTGTAAATCACCTCCCATGCCAAAGGTACTATAGAGGGAAAACACACTGCTCGTTTGACTTGTGTTGACCTTTGGATGAGGATGCAAAGGGAATGAGCTATAGTTGTCACCCAGTATGGTGGGACAGGCTCATAATCCCATCACTAAGGGAGCTGCAGGAACAAAGCATGTTCAAGGTGAGCCTGAGTCCCCAGTGAATCATCCTTAGCAAAACAACTAGAGAAGACATATACGTTAATTTCAGTTGGCATTTCTGGTGTGTGTGTGTGTGTGCGTGTGTGTGTGCTTTAGAGAATACGCAAAAACAGGGTCCATGCTAGTCAGTGCTGAGGGTCACATGCATTGGCTAAGGTGTTTCAGAGACCAAGCTCCTGGCCCTTTAGCTGTGAAACTGCAGTAATTATCAGCAATAGGCTTTCACCATGGTTACCTGGTACTTGTGTTGAAAAAATGGGGAACTCCAGCTGGCAAGTCCTACTGTCACTTGCTTTTGGTGAGATTTCCTGACCAGAGGGCTCCTTCGGGTTGTGATTTCTTATTCCTCTGTCACCAGGAGGGAAAGCAGCAATGACACTACTAACTCACTCGGTTGCTAAGCACTGAGCATGATGAGGGCATCCTCTTCTTGCTCCTGTGCTTGCAGCCTGGCATGGTCTAGAGGCTGCCTTAGGGAGGAAGCTTACAACCCTTGGGCTGACAACTGTGTTTTCATGTAAAGAAAACTCTTGACATTACCGTGGAGGGGATTTCCCGTGGAGGAAATTTCCCGTGGAGGCTAGCAGACAGTAGTTCCCGTGTAAGGGTTGAACTCTATCTGGAAACATACACAGATAATAAAAAAAAAAATTGTAGACAATGATTTTTTTTAACTTACGCAATTGAGTGAGCAATGCTGATTTTCTTTTTGTATCTCACACTTTATTTTGCACCTGCTAAGAAATATTATTTTTTTTTTTTATTTTGCACTGGCTTATCATTTGAAGGTACTGCTCATCACGGAGAGCAGGAAGGCGAAGCCACTGGAGTATGCAGTAGGGGGTACTACACCGCCCTACAACTAGGAAGCAGAGATAAATAGCTGCAGATGCTGAGCCTCCCACTTCCTCCTCATTGAGTTCAGAATCCCCGCCAACGGAACGGTACCACTCACAATGTGGTACCACTCACAATGGAATGGTACCACGCAAGTAACCCCATCAGAAAACTCCCTCACAAATGGATTCGGTGGGGGAGAAGATGGGATGGAACACAAGAGAACTGGTTTATTGTACTGGATCGAATGGTCATGACATTGAGCGCGGAAGAAGAGAAAAAAAGAATCCAAACCCTGCTCCTTAACAGAGCATCGGGAGGCCGAAAATTAGCTTCACAAGGAAGAGCCAGAATGGCTGTGATTTGGTTTTGCTCTCTTGGCTTTTTCAGGGGGCCTACCACACAGCTCCCAAATAAATCACACACAGAGGCTTATTCTTAGTTCTGATGCCCAGCCATAGCTCGGCTTGTTTCTAGCTAGCTCTTCTTAACTTAAATTATCCCTGTGTCTAGCTTTTACCTCTGGGCTTGTTTCTAGCTAGCTCTTCTTAACTTAAATTATCCCTGTGTCTAGCTTTCACCTTTCTAATGTCTGTATCTTACTTTCCTTACTCCATGGCTGTCTGAGGGCTGGGTAGCTGGCCCCTTATGACCTCCTCCTCCTCTTTCGCCTTCAATTTATCCTCTCTGCCTGCCAGCACCACCTATCCTTGCTTCTGCTTCGCTATTGGCCATTCAAACTTTATTAGTACTATCAGGTGCTTTAGACAGGCAAATGATTCACAGAGTTAAGCAAATGCAGCATAAATAGAAATCACATACCTTAAAATATTCTACCACACATAATTTTAGGATACTAATCACAGATGACAAAATCTGTGATTTTTTTTTTTGGGGGGGGGACAGACAGTTGTGCATATAGTCTTGTTTCTTCAGTGTTTCTGGATATCCTGAAATTGTTGAGATGTAACATAAAATCAGTTAAGCCATTAACATTTTTGATACTATGTTATCATCTTCATCCATGCCATCACTGTTGTCACCAACAGTAACCACATCATCATTCTTAACATATAGTAGAGCACTATACGAAAACACTCATGTGAGTGATTGTGCCAATTTTCACATATAAGACTGAAATAGAACTAGGTTGACTAGCTCTGATGCCCATATGCTTTTCTGAAGTCAAGTGTAAATCTCAAACTTTACTTCTTAATTCTGTCTATTCTGACTTCACCTTGCTTTTACTGTTATGATCATTTGGATAATCGTCAGCAAATGTTTTCATATAATATATCCATGCCCTTCTAATTCTTACAGGTACTTCCCACACCATTAATGCGGTTTTATGTGATTGGCTATAGCCAACAGAATAGTGCGGACATGTAGGCAGAGACTTAAATGTATTTAATACACATTGGCTTGCCTTCCTTGAGTTTATGCAATAGCATGAAAAAAATGATTTCAGACAGCTAATTTAAAGCTGTGGTATAAATCTGAAATATTCTCCCACAGTCTTGTGTTTCGAACACTTGTTTCCTAGCTGGTAGAGCTATTTTGGAAGCGTAGAACCTCCAGAAGGCAGGCCTTCCTGGTGGAAGTAGACCACTGATGAAGAGGAATTGGCTTTGAAAGTTTTAGCCCACCTCTGGTTTCTATTTCCCGGTACATCGTTCTGTCTCCCAGTCCATCGTGCTGTAAAACCCCTCTGCAGTACATTATTGACGCCATAAGCCATATCTGTCCTGCAGGGATGGGCAGAAACTTCTGAAACCGTGAGCCAGAATAAATCTGCCCTTTAAGTTGTTTGTGTCAAGTATTTAGGCAGAGTGATAAGAAAACGAATTCAACACATGGCACTGGGTGGTGCTGTTTGATGACAGGGCCCCTGGACATGACCATGTGGTTCTCAGGACCTTGGAGCTGGTTTGTGTGAGGAATGTGGAAGAGTATGGAGGTTTGGATGAGAGGAGCTCTCGAGTGCTGTGAGCAGAGCATGCTGGGTAATACTAAGTAAGTGAGGGTACCCGTTCCTATTCAGTTCAGTGGCTCATAGGTCCTCCTTAAATCTTGCATTTAGTGGAATAGGCTCATCCTGCTCCAATAAGCCCCCAACTCTCTGCCAATATCTGTTCTGGTCTGCAAGGCAGGAATAACAGTAGCAAGCCTCAGGGTAGTTTCAGAGACAGGTGACCTAAGCTGACTTTAACCCAACTTTGCTTATTTGACACACAGGATTGCAGCCTGGAGAACTGTACTTATCTTGTTACCCTCCAAATACACCCAGATATTTGCAAGATAGTCTGTGTTTTCTTAGAGAAACATTCAGCCCCACGGACTTTTCAAAAAGACCTTTCTTTTTGAAAAATAAAAGGAAATCCTTGTCTCCTAGAGTTTTAGCTTCTCACGTTTGTGCACTGGGATGGTTTCTGCTGTGGTAGGCACAGGAGGACTCATGTCCATACTCCTGCCTCTGCACACCTGCTCCTTGAGGGTAATGAACGTGACTTCAGTCAGCAGAGCACTTTCCTGGATGTGACTTCAGCATCTTCCTCTTCAGAAGCAAGTCCTGCTTCCTTTCTTCCAGTGTAAGTGGATTCAATACTTCTGTGCAGACTGGCCATTATTGATTTCTCTCCTGCACCTATTTCAGATTCCTCGCATGACAGTTTTGAGAAACTGATGAAAATTAGAGTGTGTTAGCCTATTTCATTCCTACAGAGACCTGCTGATACATTCAATTACACTGCTTAATAGTCATGGACGCTACAGAGGGAAGCTTCGCCATTTATACCTGCTTGTTCCAGTGTGTGTGTGTGTGTGTGTGTGTGTGTGTGTGTGTGTGTGTGTGTCTGTGTGTGTGTGTCTGTGTGTGTATGTGTGTGTGTGTCTGTGTCTGTGTGTCTGTGTGTGTGTGTCTGTGTGTGTGTGTGTGTCTGTGTGTGTGTGTGTGTCTGTGTGTGTGTGTCTGTGTGTGTGTGTGTGTCTGTGTGTGTGTGTCTGTGTGTGTGTGTGTGTGTCTGTGTCTGTGTGTGTGTGTGTGTGTGTGTGTGTGTGTCTGTGTGTCTGTGTGTGTGTGTGTGTCTGTGTGTGTGTGTCTGTGTCTGTGTGTCTGTGTGTGTGTGTGTGTGTGTGTGTGTGTGTCTGTGTGTGTGTGTGTGTGTCTGTGTGTCTGTGTGTGTGTCTGTGTGTGTGTGTCTGTGTGTGTGTGTGTCTGTGTGTGTGTGTCTGTGTGTGTGTGTCTGTGTGTGTGTGTGTATGTGTGTGTGTGTCTGTGTGTGTGTGTCTGTGTGTGTGTGTGTGTATGTGTGTGTGTGTCTGTGTGTGTGTGTCTGTGTCTGTGTGTCTGTGTGTGTGTGTGTGTATGTGTGTGTGTGTGTGTGTGTGTGTGTGTCTGTGTGTGTGTGTGTCTGTGTGTGTCTGTGTGTGTGTGTCTGTGTCTGTGTGTCTGTGTGTGTGTGTGTGTCTGTGTGTGTGTGTGTGTCTGTGTGTGTGTGTCTGTGTGTGTGTGTCTGTGTGTGTGTGTGTCTGTGTGTGTGTGTCTGTGTGTGTGTGTGTCTGTGTGTGTGTGTGTCTGTGTGTCTGTGTGTGTGTGTCTGTGTGTGTGTTCGCATCTGTATTCTTTCTTTCTCTGCCTCCCTCCCTCTTTTTCCCTTTAGGAGATAGTTGGAGGGAATATAGCATAATGCAAACGAAAAGCCATTTGGGGTGCTTTTTTATGAAGTGGCTCCTTCTGAAAATGTATCACTTCTTAATATGAAGCAGGATAGCGAAAGCTCACGTAACTCACTTACTATTTGTCAGCTAGGAACATTAGTCCATTTATCTACATTTCTCAAAGTCTCCTCACTCACCAAAGGCTTCAAAGGAATTACATAAAGATACTTTTCTCCCTAGATGCATACTTTAGCAATTTGATTTTGTCTTAAAGTAGCATAATTACATTGTCTCCATCCATTCTGAAAATCACTGCCCCTTTGGGAACCCCTTGGAAAAACATAATTGGTAGAAAAGATGCTAACACTTAGTATGTGACCATGGTTTGAGACTTGGTTCTGCCCAACAGGGCTGGCCCTGGGCTTAACGATACCGTTTTGAGACAGGTGAATGGAAGGAACTGCACAATGCACAATGCAGTGCGCCGAGTTAGAGAACTCATTTTCTTACAAAAGAACATCAGAGGGCCTTAATTCCTCAGGCCACATATTTTCACAGAATACTGTGGAATAAATTAAGTGCATGTTTATCCTTTCTAAGTCTGTCATTAAATTTATTCCAGACAATCTTCAGGACCGTTTTGATAAAATAATACTAAAACATTCCTTTACCAAATAGTGCCATAGTAGCCAAGTGCTTTCAAATTCTTGTCATTAAGGTGGGTTAGTTAAGATAGATATACAAATATACCAGCTCATCTGGGCAGGTTCTGGGCCAGACATTGCACTGTGTATTATGGTTCCAAAGACAGACAAAGCAAAGTGTGATGTTTAATATGTACATTGTAAGCACATGGCAAATGAAATTATTCAGGTTCTAAGTAAGCATGTTTACATTTTTTTTCCTAATTTCACAAATAGTGCAAGGAAACTGGAGTCTCTGGTATTGATGTGGTTACAATTCTAGTCTAAAACAAAAGCTGTTGTTGCACAACGCAACTAAATATAAGCCACATTTAATGAAGTTTCTAATTAAAAAAAAATCCCATTCCATTTGATCTTTGAAAATAGCTGTATTTCCAAGAAAAAGTTACTACAGCTCTATCCACTAGCATCAATGGCTCTCTCAGGAAGAATGCAGCTCCTGTTTGGAGTCCGCAAGGATCATAGCTCAATCAAACTCAGTGGACTCATGGACAGTATATGTCTACTGTCTCCCCTGTACCAGCAATGTTCATCCCTTTGTTAACCCCACATTCAGGAGGATTCCCAAGAACAGGGGATTGCCTAATTCTGTTCCCTTAGGCCTGCAACCTTTCTGAATAGACGAGTTAGGAAAAGTGCTGGGAAATTCTTTCCTCCTGGCTTCCTGCAAACATGTCTATGGCTAAGTCATAAGATCACTTGTTTCCTTTGTCAGTTTGAGTGACTATTCTGTTTGCGTTGGTAACTTACATAGTAATTCCTCAGCAAAAGTTTTATTTATTTTTTTATAGCCCTGAGACTAAAACCCAGGGCCTTGAACATGCTAATAGAGTACTCTACTGCTGAGCTAGACTCCTGACTATACCTACCATAAATCAATTTTAGAGCAGTCTCATTTCTATTTGAAAACTAAGTATATGCAAAATAGATAATTTATTTTTTATTTTTTATACTGGGGACTGAATCTCTGGCCATTTGTGTGGCATTACCTCTGCTGCTGAGCTACATCCTCAGTCTCTAAAATTATTTTAATTAGTTAGTTAATTAATTTTGTAGTATAGTAAATTAAATTTAAGGCCATGTGAATTCTAGCCAAGAAATCACCCATTCAGTTATATCCAGAACACTTATTTTTTGAGACAAGGTCTTGCCAAGCTGTTCAATCTGGTCTCCAATTTACAACCCTGTTGCCTTAACCATGCATGGGATTGCAAATGACGAGTATCTATGTACCTGTCATAGGTAAGTTTTGATGACCATATGGAATCAGTGATAACCTCTGATTGGTACTTTTCTCAGTCAGTAAAGACTACTGCTGAGTAAGAAACAAAAAAATAAAACAACTGTAGTCTATTTCTAAGGATAGAAATGGGCCAAAATAATAACTGACCATTCAAATTCTTTAGTTGATGTCACGCACATTATGGCTAAAGGGTAAATGGTCAAAGTTGGCATAAAAATGAAACAGAGCTGTGGATAATCTAGCCAGGTTCTGAAAGGGAACTCTAAAAGACGGTTAAATGGCACAAAATTTCCCACATATTTAAGAAGGGTATAGTATTATCTTATACATTTGCTTAAATAAGCCAATGGCATTGTGTCCAGTCTCATTTAAAAGAGGTTAACTGAGAAGTATCCTCATAAAAGAAGTAAGGTTTTATGATGCTATGTCCCTAAAACAAAATTTTAACATGACTTGAAAGGTTACTCACCCCAAAAGCCACAGACTTTGCAAGATGGTGGATGCATCAGCGTTCTGTCTCTCAAACTCAGACCCGGGGACTTTGTGTTCATAAACATTCAGATGCTTATCTTGTTGCTTGGCAGTTAAGTATTTTTTAATTTAATGTTGGCTTCCCTTGTTCTGTGTCCTACCCTTCTCAGAATTCCCTTTGAAGATTCCCCAACTGGTTGGAACTTTAAAGTGGGGTAATAGTATGTTTGGGCGCCTTAATCCTCTGTAAATTTGCTTTAATGTCAGCAAGCGTTAATAATGGCTGGGCAGTGATGGAGAATGATTACTTTGTTGGTTGAGGTGGGATGCAGGATCTGGGCAGTGAGGCTCTTTCACCTGACCCCTAGTTGTGCTGTCTGTGACAGATAACCTCCAATACTCCAAAAGCTGCCTTACAAATGTCCTTTCCCATCCCCCCCCATACATGAATTTCGGGAGCACATGGAGAGGACTCTATGTTATCTCTGTGCTAACAGGCTCTGACTGTAAGGATATCAGTAGTGTCTCATCATGTTGTGTGCTAAAGAGCAAGTCACTTTGTCCCATCCCGTCGCATGTGTTAGAGTGCTCATGCTCAGAGAGCTGCAGAGGAAGCAGGGACCGAGTTCAAAATTTCAACAGGCCTTTTCTGACCTGGTTTTTGTCTGATAAAACTTGTTGGTTCTTCCTCCTCTTTTAAGATTTATTTTTCTCTAAAAGCTTCAGCAGTCGGATGCCTAGCCTCTCATCATAAGCTGTCTATAAAGAGTTTTTGTTTAAATGATGATTCAGATCCTAACTTCTGGAGAGTTTGTACTTGATTAACTCCCAGCTGTCTGGGAACCGTGCTGCAAGCTTTCCTTTCGTACTCTGCTCTGCCAGTGCTGTGAGATTTGTGCAGCTACATTTTTAGTGTTTGTTGGGAGGCAAGGAATGCAGAATCTATTAATTTTTATCAATTTTTACCTACAAACTTGGATTAACTTTTAAAGTTTGGAAGTGAGCTTTTTTTGTCTTTGACTGTAGTCTGAATGCATGACATATTTATCTAAAATTATATTCATTATAAAATAATTAGAAGAAAATCTTACTCCCAGAATGCTTGGTTTTTACTGTCTTATAACAGTGACTCTCTAACACAGAGATATTTGACTTGTTTTCCAATGTTACTGTTTCTGTTTTAATTCTTACCAATTTGGAAATAATGCATTTTGCCTTTTGTTAAATCTTTCCCTTTTGTTTAATGCAAAAGTGAACAATGAAGTTATTATACAGAAATTATGCATTTTTTTCCTTTTCTTTGTAATAAAATGAGCTATATTGCAGACTGCAGGAATCTACAGCACTTTCACAATTGTTTCATAATTTAAAAAACTTACTTCCTTTGTAACATTTTTATATTGAAAGATTAATAATATTTTAAAGTTTTATCTCTCTTTCTTGAACTCAATGATCTCCATGCATTTCATTCCATACAGAAAGGTTTCTAAAAATAGCGTTGGTAATGTCCCCATTGATTGCATTGGCACCTCAGCATACATACCTCAGTTTCCTTGTTTGTCATGTAAGAGATTTACATAACATTACCCAAGAGGTCTCTTAGAGTATGGTGGCCAAAGAGGTTAAGTTGCAACCGTTCCTGGATAATCATGCTCAAGCTTGGTGACCTTTACATTCAAACTGCAAAACCTGCCTCTGTGTGCACCCTGTAGTGGCATCCTTTCTTCCAGTAAAAATGGTGCCATCTGACCCAGCCCTTTCATTTTATGGATAAGAAAAAGAAGGCAGTGTTTTGTTCAAACATCAATGTCAAATATAAAGAAAGGAACCTTTTGTTCTCTTTCCAACAGCCATGCAACTGAGGAATTAAACAATCTCCATCCAGTCTGCAGCCTGGAAGCTAATTCTATTGACATTCAATTTGCTTTAAAAGAAACGCTTGCTTTTATGTGTATGCGTGCTTTGTCTGCATGTATTTGCACCACATGTGTGTCGTATGTGTTCGGATGCCAGAAGTTGTTTGATTCCCTGGAACTAGCTAGAGTTACACAAATAGTTGCAGGACGCCATGTGAGTGCTAGCAATTGAGCCCATGGCCTCTGCAAATGCAGCAAGTGATTCTAAGGGCTGAGCCATTCTTCCAGCCCTTCTGTAAACATTCTTAAACAAACTAGGAACTTGCTTTTCTTGCCAGTCTGGACTGCAGGGTTTCAGCGTTAATGTAAATCAGTTAGTCCGCTGCTCAGCTGCTGTCTGCATTATCATTATTTCTAGAATAAAATCACTGGAAAAGAACACAGACGATATTTGGGCATGCTGATTCTGTGACAACAATTGTTCCTTCCCCAGATGAAAAAGTATATCAAACTCATCACAGTGTATTAAAACACTCATATTCAGCACTGACCCTGCTAACGAACATGTAGTTGAGGGCCTTGCAGACCACTAGCATACTCTCGATGGTGAGAATGCTCATGTTGAAGGACGTATGGGAATGCTGACAACTTATAGAGACAGTTTCATGCCATTTATTAATGGTCCTGATATAAGTTAGTAATTTATAGATGTCCGTCTGTGGTCCTTTTAATCACAGGAGCAGAATCATTTTTTTTTTAAATTAGCTGGATCTCAGGCAAGCTTGACTAATATGCACAGTAAAGGGTAATTTATTCAACTCTGTAGTAATTCTATTTACTCTTTTGGTTTTGGCATGAGATATATGCAGATCACTAGTCTCTCACATGTTTGACATATTTTGCTGAACAGTAACATTTGTGAGAAATAAGCATATAATCCACAATTGGGATGACAGCTTATCCCCATTTCAATGGATTTGTCATTCTCTACCAAGATAGAAGTCATGTTATGTTGTTTTCCTGCACCAGCGAAGTGTGTGACCTGAAGCATTCTTTCATACAAAATACGGCATAGTTTATTGAACACTTTGTTTAAGACTGAGGGGTGGGGGAGAAGAGAAGGGGAAGGAAGAAAAGGGAGGGAGGAAAGAAAGCAGGGAAAAGAAAAATAACGTTTCCACTGCTGACATATTAACAAGCTTTTTGTTTGGTATCTTAATTTGCCTGAGCTTAACTAAGGCCATGGTCCGCATGGTCCAAAGAATCTGGATTCAAATATCACATATAATGGCAAGTTGGTCATTATTTGTAAGCAAATGGGGACACAGGTGACTGGGAGTTGATTCATTACCAATGAACATTTATCCTTGGTGAGATGCATATATATATATGCACACATAGCATTTCTTCCCGGCTATAAGATGTAGGTACTAAAGCAAATGTTTTAGATCCTCAAGCATTTTTCCACTTTACATAATGTGGTCAGAGGAGAGGCATAAATTCTATACCTGGGCTATTACAATATCAATTGTCAGAGCATGGGCTAGAGTTCAGCAATAGAGTACTCACATGGCATGTGCGGGGTTGTAGGGTCAAACCTCAGTTGTGCTGAAGTAAATAGCAAGTAAGTACATAAATAATAAATAGTGTTCACTTCCTGTTTCTCTTTAGGGTTAGTGATGTGGGAGGGACTTGGGAGTACATTTCAAGCATCACTACTGATTTGTAGACAAAATCCTTTTATTCATTCTTTGGCACATGTTTGATCTCTCTAGAAAAGCACCTCTCTTATAATGTTTGCATTAATGAAATTCCCCAAGGTTGAACTCTAGCACACTCTTTTCTTTCTAATCTTAGTACTTTCATAGCAAGAAGAACAACCACAGATTACTGTTTCTACACTTATGTAGAAATAAAATATTATCTCTATACAACATTTCAGCATGTGTTCAAAACTGAGAGGGCCTTAACATTTGATGAGAAAATAGATAGGTCTCGAATTGTCTTTATGGAAAATTATCACATCCTTCTATTAATTGAAAATGCTGATTTTTTTTCAGTGGCTATGTTGCTTTATAATCCTTTCATTCATTTGGGTGATAGTGAAGGCATTTACAGGGCATGGTTTTATAAATCAATTTGTTCGTGTACGTGTATGCCGAATGTGATAGGTATTTCAGTTCCATAGTTCTCCAAACCATCACAAGATCGGGATTCAGGAAAGCTTTGACTAGCCCAGGGTCAGGGCCAAACAATAAGTTAGGATGAAGTTCAGAATAAGAGTTCACCAGCAATGCTGAATTCTGAGCTGTTGTTAAAGCATGTAACTTGTGGTTTGATCTGCATAGAACTGGAGGTCAAGATGCTCAGAGTTGGGTTTTTGTAATCTGTGAAAAGATGTTGCAGAACAGAACATCAGAGGCCCTGTGGGAAGTCCCCTTCTTAGGATGGGGACATCAGTGTGCAGAGTTTTAAACAAGGAATGCCATAATCAGAGTCCCCATGGGGCTTGAAGGCTGGGGCTCCACACACAACAGGATACCTCACTGATTTGAAAAAAATGTCGCCAGCAGCTGATGGTATATGCAAGGAGGGACAGTGATCCCCAGTTGGGGGTCCCGTATCCTTCCATCTTTCTTTTAGGATGTGAAGCATGGGCCTGCTCACTGGGCTATGTGAAGTAAATATTCAATCCTCCAGCTGATGCTATATCCCTGGAAGAAAAAAAGGAACAATGGCAGACATCCTCTGATGGTTCTGACTTCCATGTTCAGATCAGAGCTTTTCTATAGGTTAGAGATTTAAAGCAATTTATTGCACTTTGGACGTGCAGGCCCCAGAGGGAAGATCAAGTTGTACTGATTTAGAGGTATATGTGATCATGTACATGTGTGTTTCCACAATTTGCAGGGCCAGAGAGATACCTCAGCCAGTAGAGAACCCAAGCTCAACTAATGAAAACAAAACAAAACAAAATAAATCAAAACAAAAGGTCAGGTTTGGTGACACATTTGTCAATGGATCCTGGAGATACTGGGGCAGGTGAAATTCTGGGGCTCACTGGTCAGCCGGAGTAATCTACCTAATGAGTCCTAGGCAAGTGGGAGACTCTGTCTCTAAATTAATTAACTAAGTAATTAATTTTTAAAAACCAAAGGTAGATGGCATATGAAAGACACCTGAAGTTAATCTTGAGCTTTCACAAGCATGTGCATGCCTGCTGTGATACCTGTGTACACATGTGTCCACACACACACACACACACACACACACACACACTCACCCAAGGAGGTATGTCCATTCTTTCATCCCGAATAAAGCAGGGGTGACAAGCTGGAATGAATTTGAGGAAGGCCAGAGCTCAGAGCATGAGGGCTTAAGGCGTAGTGAGATACTGGGCTTATTTTACCCCAGGGAAGTGTGTACTACTTGGCTTGAGATGCTGATGTGTGAGGAATACAGGCCCAGCTTTATCAGATTTTAAGACTTGTTTTCATAATAAATTTAAACTCAGGGTTTGTAGGCGAAACTTTCCTATCTTAAATATAACCTTGAGCCAGATAAAACATGCTGGCAGTCCAGAATTAGCCCTCGGGCGATAGTTTGCAGTACACCAAGGTCATTACAATGGCTTACTACCTGTCAAGTTCTGGGCCAGGTATTTGGTCTGTATGTGTCCTCTATACTCATCATGGCCTTGTGGAATAATGCCATTATCCAGAGCAGCTGGATAGCTCATGCAGGGATTAGTAGCCGTTTGTAGAGAGAGATCTTAATACCAAACTTGCCATCTAAGTACCAGGCACACATAAAACTCTGGAGTTCCAATGAAGGACCTGAGAAATCCGCAAAGCCTATGGCCTGTGTAGTTAAATTTAGCAGGTGAGGGTAAGGATAAGATGCCATGGAAGGACCCAACAGAAGAGGACATCTAACTGTAACACATGATTCTGACCCAGCATTTAAGGTGTGTCCAGGAATAGGCCAGGTGTACAGGGCAGTGCTGAGACATTTGGTCATCTAGGCATAAATGGTAGGAATCAGAGAAATGGGAGAGAAAGGGTAATTCAGGGGTTCACAAAGAGGTTTTTTTTTTTTTTTTTTTTTTTTACTGGGGTAAAGCTCACTGCTTTGAGTTTTAAGATAATTACTCTGACCATTTTCTGTTTCCCTGATGAGAGAGGTCAATTATGATAGTGATCGTGGAGACAGGGTGGTTGTTAGGAAGCAACTGGAGCATTCTGTAAGAGTCTGTAGGATCTGAAATAAGATAGTGATGTTTACAGTAAATGATGCAAGGGACAGTCACATTAAAGGACAAACCAGAGATGCTGGCTAATGAAGAGGGTAAGGAAGGGTGAAGCTAATCAAAGGTGAAGAGTTGTAAATGAAAACTTCAGAACTGAAACAAATGGCATACATCCAACTTGACTCATAATTAAAATACAAATTAAAAGAACACTAGAGTAATATTTTCTCCTACTGGCAAAAGCCTTCAGAAGTATAACAGCTTTCTTGAAAAGGTCCGAAGAAACATGTTTATACATATTCTGGGGTGGGACTTCAAAAGAAAATTATGAGTCCCATGGAGAGAAATTTGACAACATACATTAAGATTACTAAAGCACATGCCTTTACCCCAGCAACTCACTTTCAGGAATTATCTTTAAATATGTAATCTTGTACATGTACATGGGTAGACTTATGTCCATTGTTATTTGCTACAGTACTGGGGGGGCAACAAACATATCCAACCATAGATACCTGCTTAAATAAATTGTAGTGGAGGCAAACAGCACACCTTCTAGAGCTAAAGAGAATGTAGGAAGCCATTTATCAAGAATAATAGGTATTTAGAATATACTGTTAAAGGAAAAAAGAGCACAGAACAAAATAATATAGATATAGAACTGTCCAGAAGAAATAAAATGTTTGTTTTTATGTTTATGAGGATTCCACAGTCCTTGTGGAAAATTGCTTCCTTAGTTAGATTTTTGTTTTTCATGTGTTTTCTTCTGTTTTTGTTTGTGATTGATGTGGGTTTTTTAATGTAAATTTTATTTTGTATGTTGGAGGAACATATTCAACCAAGATGAGATGGAAATCTCTGGTAGGATTTTGATAGTAAAAACCATTCTCAAAGACTAAAATATTCAAACAGGTGATGGATGAAGAGAAAAAGATTGAATATGTTGAGTCTGAGTTTGAGATGCCAATATGATCCTTGCGTCGAAACGCCCAAAAATCAAAGATGCCCCATGGCCTGTGGAGAGAGTGAGGCTGGACAGATAGATACTGAGGGAGAGTCTGGTAGAGGATGGATTGCCATGTGGGATATGTGTTAAGAGGAAGCGCACTCTCTCACAAGGAATTCATCTCCTGCATGATGAGTTGCTAAGGGCAACCTTCATGTCCTGGGAGGACAGCATTTTGCACAGAGGTTCTGTTTCTACCATCACCATCCTATACACTTCTCCCAAGAAGAAAGTTGTTGAGGACTTAAGAGGCATTTGGTTTTCTCCGTAAAAGCTGTACCTCTTCTGAAAATGTCTTTTCTGAACTCAGTACACTGATGCTTTGGTGTGCAGGTGAGGAGTGCCGGCATTCCCTGGGACCCTGGGTCTTTGCTGGAAAGCATCATGAGCTCAAGCAAATGAACCCCGAAATTCCAGTCAGCATTTGAACTTCAGTCTCTCTATAGGCTGTTTTCACGCCATAATTCCCTAGTTATCCTGAGCCTGGTTAGAGGACAGGTTTCTCCCTCAAGTCAGCTGTTATTTGTAGAGTCTGCCCATGGGCCTAGATCACTGTGGGGAGTGGAGTCAGGCCCTCTGAGCTCCCTACCGTGTCTTCCTTTAAACTGAGGTTCAAGACTTTGTAACTCATCAGAAATGTGTGGGAAATAGAAGACTCTGGGAGATAAGTGAGCCACAGCCTCCAATCGGAATCCTCAGACATGGAGATGATTTATTTTAAATATCCTCGTTCAGGCAGAACAGATGTGTCTGTTCTCTTTTGGATGCATCTGCAAGTCAGCAGGAAAAACAGAGAAAGTAAGTAAAAGTAATTGGTCTGGAACTTTATTTGAAACCGACTCAATCACGAATGTACTTACAACTTCTATATTTAAGTGTGAGTTAAAAGTAACTGGCCAAGGATGCTTCACGCCACACATTTAATCACTACAAAACTTGATCAGAGACAAGATTGCTTTTCTTCCACCCCAACATTCCATTAAGCTTGAGCCATTCGAACTCACGAAGAGTGTTAGCTTGCAAAGAAGCTCAGAGCATGGAAGAAATTCACACGTGAGGACATTTTCCGGATTACCTCTGCTGGATTCTGACTAGCAGTGTTTATGTTCCATCTAACATTTTCCATATGCCATGGCTGTGTGAAAGTTTGCTCTGCACTTTCATTCTTCTCAGCAGCTGTGGAAGTCTAGACCTTTCAAAACAAATGTCTGCCTAGTCTGGGTATCCTATCCGCTAGAACTGTTTATTTTAGTTGCCTTTGGTTTCATTTTTCATGGAATAAGGGTTTGGGTGACATATCTGTGAATGTAACCACAAATTTCAGATGTCTTTTATCTCCGGGATGGAGTCATCTTGCCATTTACTTAGCTGACTTTCGAGGTGAAGAATGTTGGCAGGTTCTGTAGCTCTAAGGATAAAACCAAATATTCTAGAAAATTCACATGAAATGAATTATACTGTGACTTTTTCAAAAACCAGCTTTGCTTTGTACAAGTGCCATATGTTCAATGAAAAGAAGAAAGTCATTTAATTAAAGTTCAGATAGAAATGGGAGGGGACATCACTGGAGATTTTCCTAGATGAGCAGTATCATCCATCCCAAATCTCTCTGTGAACACATAGCCACAGCTTTCAAATGCTATATTATGAAACAGTCTATAAAATTCATCTTCTATTACCTCATAGACAATGACTGAAAAAGGATGGCCTGTTCTTTGACATGTTGGAGAGTAAAAATAAGGACTCTTAATAATCTGGTTAGGACAAGTATATTCCTGGATCCTTAGACTTAGAGCTCCATTCTCGAATACTCTTTACCATATATGTCATTATATGTTGACTGAATATTCATTTTGTGCCAAGTATCAGTCATAAAGTAAATGAATTCAAGGTGACATTAAGTGTTCACACCATCCAACAGCACCGAAGTGTTCTGCAATGAGGACCAGGGCAGTGGGGACTCAGCATATTCTGAGAAGACATATAAAGGTGAGAAGGACAGGCAGTCCTCCTGAGGGGGAAAAAAAAAGATATATGCAGGAACTACATGGACAAAAGACAAATACAGGAGGAGTCTGGGGAACTGAGAGGTGCTTATGATGAGTCAGCAAATGGCCAGGGTCTGTGATGGAAATCAAGGAGGTGATGGTTAATGAAGCTAATGTGTAATCAGCAACCTGGTTAGCATCCACCATCAACACCCTGTTACAGAAATTGAGTTTTACTATAAGGATACTAGCATATTAAAAGCTGTAAACTAATCACAACTGCATTTTCCTCTTTATTAATTTCTTATTTGCTCCTCTATGAATTTTGAGCTAGGGTTTTTATATAGTTCACGTGGTCCTTAAATTCTCTGTAAAGCCTCATCCTCCATAGCACTGGGATTATAGGTTGGCACCACCATACCCAGCCTAGACTGGTGTTTCAGACTGCTGAATGGAGATGCTGTTCATGGGAAAGGTTAGGGTTCATCTGATGAAATTTATGGGGTTGCACCAACAGCTTTTCTGGACAATGAAAAGGAGATTATCATGGAACCCACCCTAGGAGACAGACTGGATGGAGGACTCCTCCATAGAAACAGAGATTACTCAGAGAAGGGTTGACTTGAGAGACAGGGACCACAGTTTAGAGTTGATATCTTATTTGATGCTCCAATGAGGCATCCATGTAGGGGTGTCTATGTTGGTGATTTGGCAGGAACTCAGGAGAGAATTGAGTGAGACTGACTGAGGTATTGCCAGTTTAGAGGTTGTATTTGAAGTCAGGGAATTGGAGGCCAGCTGGAGTTTTATTACTTATCATGAATTTCTATTAACTCTGGTTCAAGGTTATTGAATTTGTAATAGAGTAGAATAAATGGTGGCTAAAATTATGACATTTTGAAATTCATCCACCCCCACCTATTTTCATGAAAGAAACATTTGTCTGGGAGACATAAAACACCACTATTCAGAATTTATTGTTCAAAGGAATTGGCAAGGAGAGTTTTAGCCAAAAATCAAACTTAGTAAAGTCCCATTTTTTTTCCCTTTCCTAGCAGAGACTTGATTATAGCACTCTTACTAAACATCCTAAGTACTCATGGCACTCTGATCTCAGACCTGCTGACTTCTAGGGCTGTTAAAAAAATGAATTTGGGATGTTGTTTAAAACCACCCCCAAATAGCAGAAACACTAGTGTTCAACTATTGTATGAAGAAAAACTAATCAAATTAGAAGGCGATAAATCTACGAGTATGTGCGGTATAAGTTTAGGACTTCTTCATCTAAATATGACCATTTTAAAACAAAACAACTGAATTCCAGAACCATTCAATGTCTTTTGTAAGATGCTACATGTACCTATATAGGCACTTCTCAGTCAGGGACCCTGTTAAATTAAAATACTGAGTCTCATCCTGTGGGTTTCTACTCCTTTAGGAGTTGAACAAGCCTTTCACAGATATCCTGCATATCAGATAGTTACATTACAATATTTATTTACATGACATATATTTACATTACAATTCACAACAGTAGCAGAACTACAGTAATGAAGTAAAAATGAAGATAATTGTGGCTGTGGGTCCCCACAACAAGAGGGGCTGTCGAAGCGTTAGGAAGGTGGGGAACCGAACCACTGAATCCAGAGATAAGACAGCTGCGCGTTCATCATCTACTAAATTCCCCTTTCCTTCTTCCCTCCCTCCTTCCTTTTTTTTCCCCTTCCTCCCTTCCCTTCCTTCTCTGTTCTTTCTTCCCTCCTTGCATCCTCCCTCATGGTACCTCCCTCCTCCGCTGTCTCCATCTTCTTGCTCCTCCCTCACTCTTTCCTGTCCCCATTACCTTCCCTCCTTCCAGCTTCCCTTCTTCTGTCCCCTTCTTTTTCTTTCTACCAATCATTTGCTGATTTAAAACACTAATAAAGAAGTATGCTGGCCAAAACACAAGGCCATACACGATAGGAGATGAACTTATGTTTTTATTTTCTTCTTTAATTTCAAACATGTGACACACGTTAGACTTCTGATCACGCGTCGTCCACTTGTTTGAACTAAAAGCCACTTGGTGTCATCAGAACATCTCAGTTTTGCCTCAGGCTTAATAAATAAGAGATTTAAAATTCTGGCTGTTGAAGTCTTTTCATGGGAAACTTTGACACTTTTTTATATCATTGTGCTGTAATTTCCATTCGCTCTGTAACAAATTCATAGACTTTGTTGGTTTGATTTTTGAAAATATTATTTCCCTCTCCTTCTTTTCTCTAATGCTTCTGAGCACAGAGAGAGAGAGAGAGAGAGAGAGAGAGAGAGAGAGAGAGACAGAGAGACAGAGAGAGAGAGAGAGAGAGAGAGAGAGAGAGAGAGAGAGAGAGAGAGAGAAGAGGTAGGCATTGATAGAACCATAGAACCATGGCTCAGAAGAAGTTGTAGAGGAGGCAGGATAAAGGATAAGCACCTCTACAGCACCGTGTGTCTGGAATCCTCATCTGTGGTCACTGTCGGCTCAGAGCTCACTGCTGTTTGACAATCATTTTAATACTCCTGCAGAGCTTCCTGCCTATTACCCTACAGCCATGACATCCATTTTCATTTTCTCACACTTCTGACACCCCACACTTTTTCTTATCCATTCTAATGTGTTGCTGTATTCTGTCAGTTTATGTGGTCAACATTAATTTACTTTTTATTATTTATTTACGTGGTGCCAGCCATTGTCTTTTTTGGAGGGGGGGAGGCATCCCTTACACACATTAAATCTGCCTCCCCTGAGCATCAAGAATACACATTTCTAGCTGCTTCTATGTGTTTGTCTCCCAGACATTAAGAATCTCTTCTGAGTTCATGAACACAGTGCATACATTTATGGACATATACTACCAAGTTACTTCCTTAAAAAGCAATGCTGACTCCAAGATACCCAAAAGAGCAATATGCTGCCATCTTGGTGAAATACCAGAAAGTGAGAAATAATATGAATAATTATGACCCACATTTTTAAAGTCCACATTTCCTAGACATGTATAAGCACCTCACCTAAATGACAAATGACACAGGTCCAGAGATAAATGAATAGTCTTAGACACAATAAAGTTGAATTGCCTCATAGTAAATACATTCAAATATGAAAGTCACTTAGAGCAGTGTCATTTGTTTTAATGTCATTTACAAATGGCAACCAGAGACAATTAGGGAAGGAGAGATATGTGTCTCAACTGTACATATCATGCCCATAAAGTATGTACATGTGGAGACATCACGTGTCGCTGTGCCTGTATCCATGGCTTCATGGATCAGTCCTCCTAATTATGCTCTATCCATGCTTTGTGTGGCTGGGCATTGATCATTCAAGTGCCATTGTCTGGCTCAAAGACTTGTAATTAGACAGAAATATCGGTTACAATGGATTCTACGGATGTATCCCTGTGCTATGCACATATGAAATCATCCATCTAGAATTATTTCTCCATCAAAAAAATTACCAGTTTCAAAGATGCATGGGCCTGTTTTGAAATTTTATTTCTTTTCATTATTAACTGATACTCCAAGAATTTCTTAAACAATTGCAAATTGCAGGCCTTCTCTGTTTGGCTGTGAAACGGCTTCCTGCTTTCTTGTTGCTCTGCTAATTGGTGATCTCTTCATCTTTGGGACCAAAAGTCAGGGGCGCTGATTAGCTCATTGTGAGCTCCAGATAGCCCCATGGGTGCAGAAGAGAGAAGAAACTGTCTTTGAGCCTTTATGCCCCTCCTACGTTTGTGATCCTGGTCACAGCCTGGAAGGTGCCATGGAGAATGACAAGAGGAATACAATCCACAGTGGAGAATAACATGCCCTGACACTGAGAAGTCTATAATGAGCATCTTTGGTAGCATTTACCATTTCTTTTGCTGTGTTCAATCTTTCTCTTGCCGTATAAAATTCTGCTAGGGATTTGAAAATAAATAATTGACTACCGCACCATAGTTCAGATAATCACAAAAGGAACAATGTTTATTTCTCTAAAAGGCATTTGTCCTGGTCTGGAGGCGGTAAAGTGACAATGCTGAGAATTTTTCCCCTGGAAACTGGAGAGACAAGGAGATACGGTATTCCTCTTTTACACCCAAATATGCCATGGTCACATTCCTTTCTACAGGACCATGAGTTTTCCCTATGTGATAACCTGAGAAGTCATGTCTGCATGAAGAACTCCGCTGGGGACCAACAAAGAGGGTAAAGAGAGACATTCAAGAATTTCAGAGGCCCTGAGAGACAGGAATCCTCCATTGCTATATTTTTTGATCAAAGTGTGCACTCTCCTTTCGTGGGACTCTACGGTGCTTCATTTCAGGGGCTTGCAGAGTATTTTCCTCTACTGATTAGCCTGTGATTTCCACGCCTGCTGCTGCTCTGATGGGTGTACCTGTGAACAAGCAGCTCACTCCAGCATGTGGGAGCCCTTTCTCTCCAGAACTCCTGACAGCTCTTAAATCACAATGAGTTTCCTCTGCCTACCTGGCTTGATTAGCTTTTTCTTTAGAATGAAAAATGGTGTGAGTGTGTGTGTCATTCTAAAACAAATCTAAAACCATCCAAGAGATACAAAGTGCCCCCCGCTCAAAAAGAAACTTTTGATATCTGATATTGTGAGTTTTTCATCTATTATCCTACCTGAGTTAGTAGAGACCTGGGTCTTAGTGACCGTAGCATCAGAGGTCCTTGAGGACTGCCAAACAGAGCAAAGGATCAGGACCACAGATGACTCTCTGCACACGTGCTTAGTCACCACTGTCCTGGATGCCCATCTCTTTGTTTTTCTGGCACTGAAATGCCAGAGTGCCTCAATGCGTTCCCTGTCCATCCATCCATGCTTTCTTAAAGAGCCGTTTGGTTTACTTCTACGTTGCTTTTCTTGTACAAATGCTTTGAAATCGAAGGCAAAGTGAGTGCATTGTGATGTACACATGGTCTCGGACACACACATTTTCAGTCGCCCAAAGTTCTGCAAAATGACTGCTGTCCTCCAGTTTACACAGAATCATCCAGATGGAAGTGTGAAAAGGAGCACTCACATAGTCCCTGGGTCACCCATTCCAGAGGAATCCTCTGCATGTGAAAGATATTTAAAGCCAGGAACAATAAGAAAAACGCAAACTGAAAACAGCCTTGATACTCTTTCTCATCCTTCAGAATGGCGAGCTGTGAAGTCTGAAGCTGCATTCTGTTGGGTAGGTTGCACTTTCTGACACTGCTGGTGTCAACAGCAAAGGACACTTTTCCTGAGCAGGAGGAGGAACTGGCCATTCCTACCCAACTACAAGTGCATTTGCATGTTAATCTTATCACTCCACTATAAGAATGCACTCTGAAGATAAATGTCTATCTATCTCTCTATCTACCCACCATATTTATATACAAAATGTATTCATTAAACCATTGACTGAAATTTTAAAAATTGGAAACTTCTTAAATGTATGAACACATTGTTTGACTGTATAAACTATACTATAGAGTCTCATTAGACATGGCATTGCTATGAGTTACGAGAAAGCCTCTGTAATGAAGTACTTCCAAAGCATGTGTTGAAATGAAAATACTGTACACGACAGAATATATTACTATGTCATATCCAAATGTCTGTTTGTCTTTACTAAGAAGTATGTAGAAAGACTAAACCAGAAAATTAAATTGTTGACTGAAAAGTAGGTAAGGATGGGACAGAAGGCATAGGAATAACACCTTATAGAATGAATATTTGTGTGTCCTTATGACTTTTAAAAGTATGTTGATTTTTACAACTTTTAAAAATATAATTATATAAGTAAGAGCCAGAAGCAAGATAGATCCAATGACCTGTATTTCACAATGATTATTTTAAGTACATGGAAGATAAAGGAAGAAAGGGAAAGAAGGGAGGAAAACTAGACAGAAGGAGATAAAGAAAGATCTAGGTATATTTAAACAGAATTTAACTAAATCTCCTCAGCCTTAAAATTAGCGCAACAATTGCAAGCCAACCCCAACTCAAGTAAAGTGTGTTTATAATTTGAATAAAATATGTTCAAAGTCAATTTAACTTAGATACATAACAATACTGAGCAAATGCACAGATGTGTTTGTGAACGTTGGTTTCTGGGGCGATGACCGATTTCAACATGGAATCACACCCTAACATGAAATAGTAGAAAACAGGAAAGACACATGGACTGAAAGTATGTTAGTGTTCTTATGATAATTCACACACATACACACACACAAACACACACACACACACACACGTATATTTCCTTATAATTGTTATATTTATATATCCTTATATATTTCAGATCTCTTATGATAACACACACGTATATTTCCATATAATATATATATATAACATATTATATACATATAATATTTATTATATGTTATATATATATATCTCCTTATATATTTCTGATCTTTGTTTACTGGACACATCAAGAAGGAAGGAAAGATATCCAGTAGCAATGTATCTACCTCATGTCTATAAATTCACCTCTAAAGCATTCATTACTTTTAAGAAGACCAGAGACATATCAGGCAGTAGTGATGCATGACTTTAATCTCAGCTCCTGGGTGGCAGAGGCAGGTGGGTATCTGTGAGTTCTAGGCCAGCCTGGTGTCCACAGTGAATTCTGGGACAGCCAGAGCTGTTACACAGAGGAACCCCTGTCTTGTAAAACAAACTAACAAAAGACTAGAGAACTGTTGAGAGAGGATAGGTAAATTATCCTAGACTTTCTATGTTACAAAAGGAGACATGACAAACAATAACATATTCAGGATATAGAAACTAACATGAAGGATCTACTCCTAACTAGATCGTGACCAACTGAAGAGTGCCAGAATGATATCTGATCATGGATTTAATCCATCAGAATTATTCAGAATTCTGAGACCAAGCAGAGAAGGATTAATAAAAGATAGTAATAAATGAAGAGAAAGGCAGGTCCTGCTCCTTGGAGAAAGGTAGAAGCTAAAGAAGATACGGGGGATAGAGCGGGTGTGGAGTTTGGAAAGAACAATAAATATGAGACCAAGCAAGAGTTATCAAATGTTGCTAAACTTAGGGAGAAGCTTTGAAGATAACAAGTAGGCAGCCCGGATGTTCTAAAACTGTTTTCCTCATAGGCTGCTTATTAATTGCGCAGTTAATTAGGCAGTACTTTGACCAGATGATCAAACTCAGCATCACTAATGAGGATGAGAAATGCATTGTACATCATTAACTTACACACATGGAGAAAGAGGCATCACCTGTGTGGGATTCCAGTCTCAATGGACACTTGGATCTAATCCATCAGCATCCGTGTAACCTGAAGTGAGTGATGCCCTGTTAAAATCAATACCGTATAAAAGTGGGGAAACTACTTCCCTCACACGGGTCATTCCTATAAAAACATTGAAAGTTGCCATAAAAGGCGATGGAATGATCCAGATTACAGACTGTGTAGGTATGAGAGAGGAAATGCCTGAACCATACCAGATCTGTGTTAAAGGGGATGGGGGGCGGTGAGGGGACTAGAATAAAACCACACTTGGAACAATTGATAGAACTACCTTACTATTATGTTTACTGAAGTTAATAAGTAAGGTACAGCTATGTAAGTGAATAGCCCTATTTTGGGGAAGCAAATTCTAGCCAAGTTATTTTAGAACAACTAGGAATCTGGATATTTCAAGTGGCCCAGAAAAAAGAAAAAGAAAGGCGAGGAAGGGCAGTAAAGGAAAAGGTATACAAATAACAAAGTAAGCCAGTAAAATGTTAAAGAGGAACACATCTCTGACTTCATTAGTTCCCACTGTCATGATAAAATACCACAAACTAAGTAGTTTATAATGAACAGAGATTTATTTCCCGTTGTCGGGATGCTGGAGAGTTCTAGACCGAGGCATGAGCTGATGGGCTTGCTGGGTTGGTTATATATGCTCACTTTCTTGTATGACATGATGTAACAGAGAGGACAATTCTTGAGGGTGTCTTCTAGAAGGGCACTATCCCTTTCTTGAAGTTCCCAATCTTACTATCTGCTTACAACCCAGAGATCTCATCTGTTAATATCACTTTGGAAAATTTGGGGAGGAGGACACCAATCTTCACCACTGGTCCTAAGGTAGATAAGCATCCTCCACAGTTCCATGGTAGATGAGCATCATGTGTTCTACATTTGTTTGGGGAAATGGTGTAAAGTAAATAAAAGGTCTTTAATAATGAGGGCAAATGGGTTTCTTTCGCGTGTCTGAAGAAGGCGTGTACAACTGTTAAACAGAGTTCCTGTCACTTCATACACAGGTGCCACATAAATCTGACATTTTACGTTCTCAGTTCAGTGCAAGACCTTCTCTAGATGCTTCTCCAGTGCTCTGACCAGTCCAGGGAGGCTGTTCCATTTAAGCTAGAGAACACTGATACGACATAGTCCAGGAACCAGCTTTATGTATTTGATAGTTCTTTTTTTGTCATGCTACTTAAAGCCAACAAAACCAGAAGTGACCAAGATGAAAGACCACAGTTAGTGGAATTGCCTCTAGGAAATCTTTTCCTGCAATGTTACGCTTGACTTAGCGACTGAGACAATTGCTACTATTCATCGCAAAATGTGGGAGATCTCAATGGGAAAGCCAAAACTGTAGTTGTGTGAAGACTAGGCATAGATTTCTGCTGTTCATCTCCTTAAAAAAGATCATTGTAATTGAGGTGGTAGGAGACTAAGGAACAACGTGCCATTTCCTTGAGTTCTTCCCTGTCTAGTCAGCCTGAGGGTGGAGACAAGCATTCTGTAGGTGTGCAGAATGAAAGTCAGAATGCTTTAGAAATGAATGAGGAGCGTGTTTCTTTTGTACTCAACCATGAGTTGCATTTACATAGGTGGTCTCACATGATTACAAGAAATTGGAAATCACTGTTGCCTAATGACATCATAGACATCATGATGCTGTCACAGTACATTACATACTATTTGTGGCGAACTGATGGGAAGGCTCCTACTGTGCTACCTATATATCCAAATGTGGTCTGATGATAGTAAATGCTGATATCACCCCTTAGTATGTGCATGCAATATCTTTTACATTTATCTTTATTCTAAGTCAAACTCTCTTCTTATTAAAAAGGGAAGGGGGCTTACTGAAGCAGTCTTCTACATCAGTCTAGCATAATCCAGTCATGTAAATTGCATCTTTTGGCTGGCTGGAACGTGTATCTACCTTTTATGCCTCAATGCCTTCAGTGATGTCCACACAACAATGGAACTGCCTGATCATGCTTTTCTCAGAAGTTAGCCCCATCATTAAGCACCACCTAGCTACATCATTTGTTTTAGAGACGAGGAAACAAGCACAGAGATATGATTTATTCGGCTTATGAAGAGTGATTACTCCTTAGCCTCAGCCACTAAGGCAGATTGTCTCTGAGATTAAAGGCATTGAATGGAGAACGGATGATGGAGTTTAAATAAAGATGCCATCTCTAAGGCAAACCCTTTTAGGCATCCTCTGTAGATGTTCTCACAATGTATAGAAGAAAACATTGAGACTAGCCTGCTCCCAACTGCTTTATAATTGCCAGGTGGCTGTTGTGTGCTGTGAGCTGTTAATAGGTTAATGGGCATTCTTTGGGGGAAGTGAGTCTACTAATCAAATAGGATTGGGAAACAGGATGTTTAAATAATAATTCCCACATCTCATCAGTCCTGGGAGCATAACTGGTATTTTTTTTTTAATCTCTTCAGTCCTGTGAATTTCTTTGCCCACCCATTGTTTAGTTTTCAACAAAGCTTATCAGTGGGGTTCTGCTAAATTCCCTACAAGGCCACAGACTCAGAAGAGAACAAAGCCAGCATAATTTGTGTCTGTATTGTTGGACACCAACTTTCACCCGCTATGCTGTTTGGGTGTAAAGGTGCTGTTCACAGACACAGCAGATCCTTGGATGTGATCAGGAAAAGAACAAAATACAATTTTACCTATTATTTCCCAAAGTACCGAAAGGAATGTATTCTGTGTGGGGATTGTCATGAAATTGCTTTTCATTAAACAAAATGAGAAGGGGCAGCCACAAACTAAATGCTGAGCTGCATGAAGCAATCCTTTGGAAATTTCTAGCAATACAGTATGTATTTAGAACATTAAGCTAGAGTTCCCCATTCTAGACACCACCTCCCATTAGATTTATGTTTTCAAGTTGTAGCTGAACAGAGTGAGAGAAAGCTATCCTCTGGCCCCATTAGGTCACTGCCCTATTGTCCCTGCAGAAAGAAAGCTGCGCCGTGGGAAGGAGAGACGGTAGCCACAAAGTCCTAATAGGCCATTTTCTGTCTTCTCCCTGTGATTGTCCTCAATCGCTTTGCAATCACGATGCTATTAGAAACCCCCTGGCCGAAGATGTTCACGTGCTTTGCGTTGCCTTTTACGACTTTGACAGGACGCGTTGAGGTTGCCGCAGAGAGCTGACAGGTCTTGAGAGCTTTGAATTAGACATCTGCCTGCCTTGATAACGTGCCAAAATGGCCCAGTGCCTTCTGACAGTGTTCTGTACAGTGGGACTGTACACGTGTGAATGTCTGAATTAGTTTGTCTATGTGTCTCTTCTGTATGTTACCTTATGGTACTTGCAAGTATGATACAGTCACTGTTGCCTCTAGTTGTGGCCATGGAATGTTCTAAATGTGAAGCTGAGTACAATCTAGGACACTGAATTTGGGAGTATCTTGTGGATCTCCTCCTCCCCCAGTCCTGTATCCTCTACCTTGCCAAAAATTAGACATCCTCAAATTGTAGCACTGCGTTGGGGTCCTGGAGGCCCTGTGGGTTTCATGATTTGGTACGAACTGTGAAGTCAGGCCAGAGTTTCTTTGGGACCCTGTTTCAAAAGTTATCTGCTGTTTCAGTTTTGAATGACTCACTTTCAACCAAGTACTTAAGGAAGTCCCGTACATGGTTCTCTGTCACAGAGGAGATCAGATGAGAAAGTTTCAGACCCATTACAAATGACCCTAGGCAGTTAGTTGTGTGTGTATATTCTTTTCATGAACGGAGCTTAGCAATTATTTAATAAAAAAAAAACTAACCTAGTAAATGAACAACCAAGAAAGAAGGCTAGACTCTTGAGATTTTAATGATCTTCACTTTTGAGAAGTATTTACAATTACTATTTGCATGGTGGCCTGTATACTGAAAACCCCGGTACTTGAACTGGTACAGGAAGATTGGTACATTCCAGGCCAGCTAGCTCTACATAGCAAGACCTTTAAACAACAATAACAACATCAAGAAATCATTTGAGAACCTTATGTTCACAGGCTCTTGTCAAAAAGTAAATTAAAGCAGGAGGGAGTTGTTTTTCACATGAAGTAAGTAAATTCAGAAAATATTTTGGAAAGCACACCTGCTGTCATTATAGATTAAAATTACACTTGGCATTGTGATGGAGGACACTATCTCTTAAAATTGAAGACAAAGGCTTTCTTCAAAACAGTTCATAAACATCTTAGAAGTATAGGAGCATCCCGTGGCCTTAGAAGACATTAATAGCCAGAAAATTAGTCATTATTCTCAAGTGAGCCTCCCCTCCTACACACACACACACACACACACACACACACACACACACACACACACACACACACCAAGGAATGGCTGGAAGCTGCAAAGCAAAGCTTATAGAGAATCTCTGTTTCTCAAGTAGACCTGGATGTTTGCCGTTCATCTGAGTGCATCGTTTCCCCGTTTCTGTGATCCATGAAAGACCTTCCGTGATCATCCCCTCTCTCATTTATGCCCACACGCACAAGAGTCGAGTGAAAGCATCAAATGGTAGATAGTTTGCATGCCACTGGAATGGTGACACACCGAGGCTAAGTATGGTCTGGCTTTGCAGTTTGGATCTGACACTATGGTCTGATTTAAGCGAAGAGTAAAACAAGTCCAGTATTTTATGAACTTACACATGTTTCTCAGTAAAACGGTTGAAGTTCATCCAGTGTGTCATTTATCAAGCTTTGGAGACAGAGAACAAATGAGGTTGTAAGTATCTCTTTTCAGAGAAGTCTGCTGCTGGCAGACCTCAGGGACATCCCGTTCCCCTTGGCAAAGGACAGCCTCATTGGAGCAGGATTGCTGGTTTATTTTATAAGCTGACAGTGAATGAGAAACCAAACACTTGGACACAGGAGGGGGTAGAGGGCTTCCAATTCGATAAGTGAATTATTGAAGGACTTGAAATTTACATAAGAAACTGAGGGACCTGATTACTGTTTTATTCCGTAAACTGTATAATAAACGCAACCTCTCCGGAAGTTTTGGGATCTAGTTGATGCTTGTACACCAATGTCCTTCATGCCATGCTCTATACTGGGGGTGAGACTGTCTAAGCAGAAAGGCTTTGGTTTGCTGTCCCTGATAGAGTACAATTTGGGACCCACACTGTTGTCTTTGATTGTCCCAGGACGCGAATTCCACAGAACTCTCCCCTTTGCTGCTTTATTCTTTTGCATGTGTTTAATCATTTCAATCTGCTGTCAGCTCGTCTCCAAGCCATGTGCATAATTGGATACATGTATTGCAACAAAGAGATCCACTTTGACACCTGCCACTTCGGAAAACAAGTGCAAGGAGAGAAAGGGGAATATTATAATAGACAAATGTATTTATTTTGACAAGTGAGATTCGCTTTTAATTATTAATATTTCACAGGGTAGTAGTAACTGTCTTGTAGGATATTTTATAGAAGTGATGACATCTGATAATCTGTCATTACCAGATTAACATACCTCTCTGCAATTAAGCCTTTAGTAGAGAGAGGCTGGCTTTCATTTTTTTTTACTGTGAATTACCATGTAGCTAGAAAGAAATACAAGTGTTAGAATTAAAAATCATATTGTATTTGTTAGGCTTTCCCTCAGTGATTGGAGACATTCCATTATTTATGACATTGGAAAGTCTTGAAAACCTTAACACAAGAATTCTCCATATTTGTGTGTGTGTGTGTGTGTGTGTGTGTGCGCGCGGCACACACACACACGCGTGCATGTGCAGTGTATGCCTGTATGTACTTGCACGGGTGTGTAGAGAACAGAGGTGAACTTTGAGTATCTTTTCCAATTGCTCCTCACCTTAGCTTCGGGACGCTGTCACTCACTGAACCCAGAGTTCTCCATTTTCGGTCTGCCTCTCTCTCAACCCCTCAGCAGGGCTCCCTTTCCTGTGGGCCTTGGGTATCTGAACCTAGGTGCTAGAACATGCTTGTGATGCCTGTGCAGGGCTCTGTTCACCGAGAACTTTGCCTAGTCCCCCATGTAGAATTTCTAGTTCATCACCATTGTTGGTTATTTTAAGGCGGAAGTCTTTTTTATCTTTTCTCTTTGATGTTGCAGACATTCATACATTTGGTCTTTTGGGAAATTCATACCAAAACATCTCATTTCCTTCTAGTTAAGCCATGTGAACAAAGTCAAACCAAGAAGGACCCAAGTTCATCTCTGATTTTGTCTTGGCTAGGTAAACAGTGAGGACCACTGACAATTTCTCATCAATGTTTTCTCATCATAGTTCACTCACCGACAAAAATGTCCCCTTTCATGTGCATCTACTCTGTTGGGTCTTCTGGTACTGGGTTTCCTCGACTAATTCCAGACTCTGGGAAGACAGCTCTGAGATGGATATTCCACCCCTTCCCCCCCCATGGCCACAGCCCTTTCATGGCCTAAAAATCTGATTTGGCTTTAATTTGTACTCAGCAGTGTCAGCTCTGTCAGAGGAAAGGGCACCCTGCTGACAGCAATCATTACAACTCCAGGGGACCAACAGAGATAAATATACTATAAGACATCTTCGGAGTGGGACAAACTTGTTCTTACACTTTTAAGTTCCAAGTACTTGGCAAATAGATTGTCTGGATCCCAGTGTCTTACTGATGCCTAAACTGGGCTTGCATATGATTCATTTATAGAAAAATGTTCCTACATCACACAGTGAAGCAGGACAAATGTGTTTCCTGATGACTCTGTTTTAAGTTAAAAAAAACAGGGGGGGTGGTGTGCCAATGCCCAAGAGGTGATGATCCTCACAAAATGCAAATAAATAAAAACACAAGCCCAGAAACATCAAACGCTGGCTGTAAATTTAATTGGATTTTCATCCTAATTTCTCACAATTGTGCTAGATATTTTCACAAGTGGTTGAAAAATCAGACTTATATTTCACATGTATATCCTATTCAGAAGCATAGTCATGAAACATGGATTTTTAGAATATATATAAATATATATGTATAAATATAAATATGCTTAGAAAGGATGTCCTAAAACCTGTAAAGGGAAAATACAGCGTGAACTGAGCATCTGCATCTACTGGTGCATTGCAATTCCCTTCTGGAACAAGGGTTCTTGTCTTCTTTGTTCTCTGTGTTTGACCTATTACAGCTTTTATAAATATACTTAGGTAACAATTTCTTCATCATGTTCCAGTATTGCAGGGAAGCGAGTGGGGAATCGCTCAACCTTGTTTAACCAGATGAATATTTGTGCTGTGACTTGGGAACATGTTTTTGGTAATGAATATTTTTCCCCTAAAAGAATGTTTTCATTGTATTTTCTACAGTGTTGCCTTTATTGCATTTGCAGACAAATTTAGGCAGTGGAGCCTCCAAGTACAGTTTAATGTAGTTTATGTGGGTTTTCAAGCATACTTCTGTTTTCCCTTTTCATGGACGTTTTTATATATCTCAACCAGATAAACCCTGTGAAGTCCATATTAATATTTGTAAAGTGGAATAGATTCAGAAGAAAAAGAGGGGTAAAATCAAAATGGAAAGTTGTTATGAGCCACACAATATGATTATGTATGGGTTCTATTTCTTTTTTAGAGTGTTTTTGTACATTGACATTAACCATTAGGCCCTTTTATAATTAGGAGAGAGGAAGAACCTGGCTTAGATATCAGGTCAGTGATGTCTAATGCCAATAGTGTTCATGGAATCCCTGCTGTGTACTTTTCACTAATTAACTCCATGGTCAAGATTTCTGCCTGATATAATTAGGGGGTGACTTCCCACAGCTTTTGAATCGTCCCCTCCCACCAGCCACAGTAACTGTCTCCATCACAGGGGTCTGTGAAATGTCAGCTGAATTTTTTTTTCCATGATGTGCCATTGTTCTGTGATGGAGGCAATGGCTTTGGGTTGGCAGTCTTTTCAGGCTCTACTAAGGGATCTGTCACACCTTTTAACTTTACTGTGAAACTCCTAGAAATTAGTTCAATGGTGTGTCTTTCCTTCTATACTGCTTGGGGTCTCACGGGCGCTTGTGAGCTGACACTAAAAAAGGATCTGGTAGTTTCCAAGAAATATTTTATTGCCGTGAAGTTTCATGAGTGGGTAATGTTTCAGTATGTTCTCTAGAGGAACAGAAAGAAGGCGAGGTCTGTGTGTGTGTGTGTGTGTGTGTGTGTGTGTGTGTGTGTGTGTGTCCGCGCATATGCCTGCATGCCAGAACTTATTAAGTATATATCAGAATTTATTAAGTGACCTTTAAAATAATAATGATGGCCAAATCACACCTGCAAGGCTGAGAACCTGGCATTCTTCCTTGAAGACAGAGCTTCAGCAGTCACAGTAGCTGTGTCTCACTCAGTGGGGTGGGGTGAAAGGATCGATTGTTACTTAGTCTACAAGGCAGGGTTTCTCAATGGTCCTAGTCTGGCACTGGAAGTCTGGACAGCTCCTGGAGACCCGCAGGTTGGCATTCCACAATGAAAGCTTGGAAATCCTGGTTCTGCTATCAGAAAGGGAACCAGCTCCAGCAGCAACAATGGGGTGAATCCATTTGAGACAAGGGCAAAGGTCAAATGAGCAACGGGCATGATAAACATCCTTCTGTAACACACTTGTCATCTGTGATGCATATGCAGGGCTTCCCACACCCAGCATAGGCTGTCTGGCCCAGTCAAGGCGATCAGGACAATTCTTTGGGAGAGCCTTCCTATTTAGGATATTCTAGTTTGGGACGAGCTGATATTAAAGTCAACCATAGCAGGTACATTTTGGGAATCCTTGCTATCATTACAGAACAGTTTGGTAAAATTCCTTACTCTGTCTAAAACCATAAATGTATGTGGTGCATGGTGTATTACAAACTTACAGGGGCGTGGGTAGGTATTTAAGGAAGAAACTTTTAAACAATATTTTATAAAAATTATTAGCATATGTTAACTATACTAGTAAAAGCTTCCTTGTGGCATTTTATATATGTATATAGTGTATTTGATCACATTCATCCCCATTGCTCTCTCTTATGCCCTATAGATTCCTGCTAATCCCTGTTTCCTTCCCCACTTAGTTCTTGTTCCTCCTTCCTTCCTTCCCTCCTTCCTTCCTTCCTTCCTTACTTACTTCTTCCCTCCCTGCCTTTCTTCTCTCCCTCCCACCTTCCCTTCCTTCCCTCTCTTGCTTCCTTTGTCCTTCACTCCCTCTTTTCTGCCTTTCCTTCTTCCCTCCCATCCTCTCTCCTTCCTTCTTTCCTTCCCTCCATCTATCTCTCTTTCTTTCTTGGTTTGAAGACTGAATATTCAATGGTCCTTTATCCTCATCGTTGTGAACAGTCTTAAGTCTCTGCACCTACCAATGGCCCCTGCAAAAGGAAGCTTCTATGACAAGGTTGGAGGTAGCATCAAAATGGTGCCAAAATGCAGTCACTCAAAATCTGAACAACCCATTCCAGTTTTCCCATTGGTGCCTACAGCTTCCAGCCCCTCCTCCTCAGTTCCCTCATTGATGCTTGCTTCAAGTCTCCTGGTTTTAAACTGAGGGTTAAAGATGTAGAAGAGGACAGAACTAGAGTCTCCCCGGTGGCCTCAGCAAGCCAGGGCCCCTCTGGATCCAAAATGTGAATTTGCTCTGCTTTGTGTTCTAGTAAGAAATGAAATGATCTGGGAATCATGGAATTTTGTATGTCATTCCAAGGACTCATTTGAGTCTCCCTCCCAAAACTGTTCAGTTCTGGTCCTCATCCAGGGATGGAAGTCCCCACCCCACCCCAAGAATTGCTTCTTCAAATTAAATATTGTCCTGTCCTGTCTCCTTCCATAAAACTTGCTGGTAGTCCTCACCCTTAAGCTTTTCATGCCATGTGATTGTTTCTGGATGGCATTTTCCCCTGCTTTGTTCAGAAGCCAGGTGACTCATCATTTCCCCTGTGACATTTCCTAGGGCCCATCCTGTCCAAATCAGCCTCTGCTACAAAAAACAGACTCGTTATTAAAGCCTCTATTTAACCCACCCTGGAAGGGAAGTTGCTGTTTACATATCAGCCCTCACTCTTATAATATTAGGAATGTAGAGATAAGACTGAAGTCTGGGCCTTATTCATGCTCGTTCCTCTACAGTGTATTGTTTAGAATTTTGCACACATTAGGCTGTAGGTACAGCATTATTGTTGTCATTTAATTTGAATTCCCAACATGTATTTATTTTTATTGTGAGGTGTTGATTAGAGAAAGGAAGAAAGGCATTAAAAAGTAATTTGTGAGAATTGGTAATAATCCCATCTAACAATTCGTACAGCGATTTGCAGCTTTGCAGAAAGACACTAGAATGTAACAGTAAGAGGGACGCAATGACAGCGCCTGGGCTGGAGCATGTTGAGAACAAAATTTGAAAGACTAAGAGGAGGCCCTATGGAGCAGCTTCCTTTGGGGCATGGGTTCAGTGCCTTGTAGACTGCCCATGCTTTCCCTCACTGGTACCTACCCCAGCCTGGACCCCGCCCTGAAATGCTGCTCTCAGAGTCCACTGTAGGCGAACACCTCATGCAGCAGGGATAAAATTTGATGTCATGTGCTTTCTGTGAATAGTCCTGTGTTGTTTCTTCTTATCCTCCTTCCCTGTCTCCTTTTCCAAACAAGAAAACAAATAAAACTTTAAATAGCAGAGTAATAAATGGAAAAAATGAAGGCGGCAATAATGATGAAGGCCAAAAGTGAAGCACAATTTAAAAGTCTGTTCTGATTTAGATTTTTTATAAAAAGTTCTTTTTAAATCAATTATCTCAAAGTGAGAAAGATGTACTCACTATAACATTTTGTCCTATGATAGCTTTGTTTAGTAGATTTTAAATATTAAATTATTAGATGTCTAACTACAAATATGCAAGAATTTCTAGCAAAATCAAAGATACTAACTTTGACTGTTATTCTTCAACCTATTCTAATTCTTTTTAGGAAGAAAATTTTGTTAAACATTTTATACATATTCTTACAAACCTTTTTTTCTATGTATTTATACAGGTGTATACTTTGTGGGTTAAAATTTACGTGTACCACATTTGTTTACATATTGTTCCATAATTTGTTCTTTTCCCTTTCCGTGTACCTTATAGATTTTTTTTCATATGGATACACATTTATTTTGTAGCTATGGAGTTTACAGTCCATCCTCTGATGATCAACAGGTGACTTATGTGGTTTGGGGGACAATGTTATTGTACACACAAGTATACCCATTGACTAGAATTCCAAAGTAAAGTTTCTGGGTCAAGATTTTAGCACATAGAATTCCTACCAAGTCCTCCCCAGAACAGCTAAAACACATACATGTCAGTAGTGGCACAAGCCAACATGGTCCTTGTCCCCAGTGTCAGGCAAGGTTGCTTCCTTTTCTTATATTGGGGAACTGTAATATTGCTGTTCGTAGCTGTCGCATGCCATGTGTGATGAGATGGACTAGAAATGGGCAATGCATCTTCTCTCTGCTAGATGAGACCCATTCTCAGTTTTCTTTCTCAGAATTTCCCTAGCTGATCTCATACAGTCTTTACTCCAGATGGATCAGCCTGAGAAAGTCTCTTGGGGATTTTGTAGCAGCCTGCATTAAATCTACAAATTCAATTTAGGAGAGTTTACATGTTTATAATATTGAGTTTTCCAGTTAGAAACAGGATTAACCTCTCCAGTTATGGGTTTTTTATTTGTGGCTTTTATTGCAATATTATAGCATAAGTACATTTGTTATCTGTTATATTAACCAGTGTTTTATTCTTTTGTCACCATGGTGAGGAAAATCTCACATTGTATGCCCTTAGGGTTATTTGGAGTACATGGGAATTTCTGGGTTTCGTGCATCTGTCTCAGATATTTTATGGTGTGTTATCATTTAGTTTTACATTAGACCCATATAGACTTAGACATTCTTTTTCAAATTGTAAAATTATGCATGTTAGGGTAAAGTTTCCAAAGTCTAACTCTATAAAATAAAAAAGACCACACTCCTCCATCCCTTTGAACAATTCATCAGGAACATGGATTTTACTTGCAACATGTTAGACATATTTTCATGTTGATATATGTGATACATATATATATTTATATATACACATGAATATATATACACATGAAGCATTTCTATGTGTATTTTGTAAGTATATATCGTATTCCTTTGAGAAACTGTTTTTAATAAAAATTCATGACTTTATTTCACACATAAAATGCATTTTTAAGTAGCTAAGTAACCTCCAAGATAAATCGTACTCAGATATTCACAGTGAACAAACCTATTCTCGTCACATCCTTTTCCTCCTCATCCCCAACCCCAGAGGACACCATTTTAAGCATTTTTAAATTCCCCCTGGGAATTCATCTTTATATTTCTGTTCTGATTATACTGCTCTTCCCTCTTTAAGTTTGCTTTTTATCTGAAATGTGAAGTTATGGATGTCACATGTGTTTATCTTCTACCTTTTGTGTTCATGAAGTCTGAGTATTCCATCCTCTCTTTTTTGTTCTGATTCTATTGTTTTTAACCGGTGACCACTACCAGTACTAGGATAACTCTTTAACATTGCTTCTGCTGGGCCAAGTGATAGTCCATGATTTAATTTTGTCTTGGATTTTCTTGCTTCTTCTCTTCCTAAACTATCTCACTCATTCTCTTATTGACTTCTAAAGCAGAATTATGTAGGAATGATAACTCTAATTATTATTTCTTGCTCTTGCATAGATTCCTTGAATATTGATTGGTTAGAAATCCATGTTGAAAAGTTTCAACCTACATATTTATTTATTTATTTACTTGTGTGTGTGTGTGTGTGTGCATGTGTGTGTGTGTGTGTGTGTGTGTGTGTGTGTGTGTGTGTTACTTGCTAGTGCAGGAACTGATGAAGGCCACACCTGTACATTGTGATGTCATCATCATTGCTTTGGCATTTGTTTTTTGAGACAAGTCTACTCACTGACCTGGGACTTGATCTTTAGGCAAAGCTGGCTAGCCAGCAAGTCTGGGCTCTGCCTGTCTCTGTTTTCCTCTCTTCTTCCCACTGTCGAGGTTCCAGATGTGCACCATCACACCCAGACTTTATGCGGATGCTGGTAATCTGGATTATGTTCTCATCTTGGACAACAAGCACTTTACGCACTGAGCCTTGTCACCAGATCCAACCTAGATCATTTTAATAGTAAAGAACAATGGGCTTTTGTAACATAATCTTTTAGATTACTTCTTTCGAAAAGGATGACTTCAGTGGAAATTTCTGTTTTTTTTATACTCATATTTATAAGGCTCAACAAGAACAGGGTTCAGTAATATAACTATTGCTAAATGCTAATCTTATGTTTTTCGATCTCTGATGTGCTGAATCAATGGAAGACAAAATTGAAAGGAGGAAATGAGAGCATTTGCCATCATTACTCAGCTCCATCCATGAAGTTGCCAACTTAGCAGCAAGAATGAAGGGTAGAAGCAGGGGGGAGGGCTAGCTTGCTTGGTCTATATAGAGACCAGGGTTTAAAAGAAACCGGAGGTTAATTTGTTAGGGAAAAAAAGATAATGGGTAACGATCTTCAGATTCTTGGGTAATGAGTAAAATGATTATATTGTACCAGGTAATTTTAAGCTCTGTAATTATTAGAAATGATTATCAGTAAGTACAACTTGGTATTTAATCACCATTGTTCAGTGCATTCTCTAATGACACAATATTGTGCTGTAAATATTCACAGAAAGCTGTTCTCTTGTGTCCTTTTCTTTCATGCCTCTTCTGGGTAAAAGAGGAAACGGGGACAATGGCTGTGATAAAGTGTCAATTTCTAAGTGCTACAGATCCCCGGAGAGCCTTGCAGGGTTTGGAAGGAAAGGCAAGGCAACCGAGATTTTCTTAGGTGATAGAGATGGAGCGAATTGGGGGAAGGCTGGGGAGTGCTGATACCCAGGCTGTCTGTCACGCAAGGAGCATCTTTCAGAAGCTGCCCTGCAGAGCTGATTCTTATGTCTCCCAAGCTTAAAACTGGCCTGCTCCCTGTATCTCCAACCTACAAGTCCAGTTCAGTGCTGAAGGCCCTTCTCAATACTGTCTTAACTTATCCCAGATCAGATGATAATCTGTGCTCCCCCCCCCCACACATTCCACCCAGGGTTTGTGGTAACAGACTGCTCCAATATCCTGTTCATGATTCCATTTTTGTGTTCTGCCACAGAGCTCTGGATAAAATATTTTCCCACTTGAGAGAGAGGATTCTGCTTTCTGCTTTCTTGTCTGACCCCCAACAGATGCAGCATCATTCTCTCCTTTTGTATGGTTCTTGTAGGCTGCTAGTTTATAGTCTTTGGATGACTTGACCACCCTATTAAATTAAAAAAATGTAAATGTCAGATTTTAGCAAAAAGAATCTATAAAGAGGGACAGCTGAATGCAGCAGCTGCCCAGCTCCTCCCCACTGTTTCCCCTCCTTCCCAGATCTCAAACTGGATTTTCTCCTCCATCACATGTCTACTCCATGAAGCAAGGTATCATCAGCCTTTGAAGCCAAGAACGGCATATGTGAAAACACTAACTCTTGCCCATGCAGACATCAATAATTGATCACTGTTCTCTCGCCTGCTGATAGCCTATTTGGCCTGCCTTCTTCTCAGTACATTGATCAATTAATTGATTGAAAATGGCATGTTCAGAAAACAACCTGTGTGTTGGTGTATAATTTTGGAGATGGGGGACCCTCAGACTATAATGGTTATATGAAGACATTTTATTCAGAGCATAACAGATGATCATACATCAAACATTCGTTTCCTCTTTAGTTTTAATGATCAGCCATCATTCTAATAAGCAGACCAAATACTTCAATGAAGACTAAAAATGCAGTTCTAGCCTATATTCATGGGTTTTCTCTAGAGTTGTAATCTCAGGTCTGAAACATGAAAGATACCTTTTGAACCTGTTCTTTTAGACTTGTTCTTGAGGCCATCATGCCAAGTGAGAGCTACAGACACATCCATACCACAAAAGAATAAAGGAAACACATATGCCAGAGATAGCTTGACCCTCCAATGATGCAATCTCAGTAAGATTAAGTAAACCCATCTTTGTTTTTTTTCTTGAGTAAGATTAATTCATTTTCTGAAGGGTCTAAATGTAGAGGCTGCCAGTTATTTTCTGATTTATTCTGACTGAGACTTATACAAAATATACAAAATGATGGCCTCTCTAAAATTGTTTCTTTGATATAGCATTTGTTGGTCCAGTAATATAATTTAAGCATAAGTTTTCAGCTACTTTTAGATTACCATATTTTTAACAAGGGGGAAGCTTGTTATATGTTCAAGAAACTTATTTCAAATGAAATAGCAATACATTTGTTTAAGAGAACTGTAGTGAATCACTATAGCTCTGATTACAAATTGCAGGAAACTTCTGGCCATTTAGGTTAATAAAATAGCAAGCAAAAATTAAACTTCTTTGCATTTTGTTAAACTCATAAATATATTGGAAAATGCTAAGAATTTAGCTTTAAGCTTCACTATACCAACACCAAAGACAATTCCCTTTTAATTATTTATTTTACAAGCTCTGAAGGCAGGAGTATGTTGCTTTATGGTAATTGAAATTTGTCATCTCTCATTCTGGTTATCTATGGTAATATTATGTCCGAGAAAAGCCTCCTGAGAATGTGAAATGTACCCAGGCAGGAATAAGCAGAGTATACTGTAGACTTTAATTTCAATCTACACATAATGTTCTTACAACATCTTCTGGGTTCTGGGGATCATTCTGGAAGTTGGAGGCACAGATATACATTAGACATGTACTCACAGAATTTGCAGTCCAATGGACACTAGGATGTAAGCAGTGACCACAGCAATGCGGCTCCTGCATGCAGGCTCCAGTCAGCCTCTTTGAACATTTTCTCAGATTGTCTCTTTGGTAGGGCTGTCTTAGACTACCTCAGTCAACACTGCAACTTCTCTTCCATCTCTCAGTTCAGTGCTGGTCTTTAGAACTTTTATTAATAGATAATTCTGCTTATCATCTTCGTCATCATCTCATTGGAAGGGGAGTTTCACAGGGTAGGTCTTTCAATCTCCTCTACTCACTGATAGATCCGTAGATTCTAAATCATGACTGGCGTATAATAAGTAGTCAGTGATACACACAGAGATGAGTCATGCTAAGGCAGATGGGAAATGCATTCCAAGAGAAAGAAACATTTGAAGTTGACCTTGAAGAAGTCACCAAATGTGAAGGAGAGGTACAGCTTTCTGGTAGAGAGGCCACTGTGTACAAGATACACATCCAGGGAGGCAAGATGGCCTGGGATTACCTAAAGAAAAAGGTATGGGAAGGGAGAGGAGATTCAGGCTTGGGGGAGATGTGGCGAAAGTCTGATTGAGAGGCTGTAGTGGCCAGTTGATGACGGGACAGACAAAAATGGAAAGTGGCATTCAAAATTGGTTTGCCTTAATAAAAGGGGGAAATATATTTTGTTCCATAAAGATAATGGCTATTTTCTGACTTTATTTCATAAACCTAATCCTCAACTAGAAGCAGCCGAGAATTAACAGGAGAGACAAGCAGAAGTGAGTGATGGGCATTCATCTGAGGGCATCACGTTCTCAGACTCTGTGAATGTGGACCTCCCTGGACTGGACCAGGCCTGGGAGCAAGTGTAGGTAGAGAAGTAGCCATGGTAAATGATGAGGAAGGTTCTAGGAATAGTGACAGAGCCAGATCTGGACCTTCTGAATTAGATGCAGGAAAGGAAAAGTGGGGTCTTAAGCACCATGAACTTCAGAAGGACAGACGTGAAGACCGGGAAGGCAATGACAGAGGGACAAGAGAGCAAGAGCCTCCTGGCCATGGCCCTGAAGTTGGAGGACAAACTTTTGATCTTGAGAAACTAATCTACATGTAGGGAAAGAGAAAAATAACAGCAAATTTTGGTTCTAAGGGTGAGTATCCCGAGCACATAGGGAATGAGATGAACAATCCCAGGACAAGTGGGACCCTCATATTGAGGAGAGATGTGCTTGGGTGACA